>OZ010616.1:60785561-60808061 GCA_963932145.1 Acanthosepion lycidas | reverse complement strand
GTATGTGTGTGTGTGTGTTTAATAAGTAAAATTAAATGTTTACTTATCTGTCTCCATCTGAATATCACGGAGAGTTCACAGTCTACTCAGTTTGTTGAATTTATTTACAAGTCACACACACACATACATACATATATATATACATATACGTATATATTTATATATATATATATATATATATATATATATATATATATATATATATAAGTATACACACACACATATATATATATATCTGTGTGTGCAACTGTGTATGCCATACACACACACACTCGCACACACAAACATATATCTATACACAAATATATATATACACATATATATATATATATTCATATATTTATGTATATATATATATATATATATATATATATATATATATATATATATATATATATATATATGAGAGAGAGAGAGAGAGAGAAAAGACAAAGGGAAAGAGATAGAGAAAAAATGGATTTAATATTCATGAATGTCATTCATTTTTTTCCTGTTTTTAGTTTTTCTTTTGATAATAATTGTTTAATAATGTCTGAAAGTTGATTTGGGTTTGGTTGAGATATTTTCTTTCATGTCTTGCTAATTTCCCTCCGTCTTTTTTGGAACAAAAGTTAGACTCTTTTATTTGATCCTTCAAATAATTTCCTATTTTACTTGGCATTTGCCCTCACATACTTTATACACGCGTCGTTTACACACACTCATTAACGCAGATACGTACAGTTGCACATAAAAGCACGACTATTATTTATAAATTTAAAATAAAAGCACACTATTATTTATATATATATATTTATATATTTGTACTAAACACACACACACACACACACATATATATATATATATATATATATATATAGATAGATAGATAGATAGATAGATAGATAGAAAGAACAGAGAGAGAGGGGGTGGGCGTGAAAGAATTATGTTTAGGGGCACGTTTTCTAATTCACGAATAACTATGACAATATGAAAATTATATTTATGTATCTATAATTTTGGGAAAATAAATAAGAAATTCAAAAACACAATTTTTGAAAATATTGATATTTTCCTATTAAATAACAAAAAAGATAAAATTAATTAATGTTAATAACTATGAATTAGGATGCATAAATAGCTGATGAAATGTATTTGAAATTAACCAGCATGTTAAGTCCGATTTGAAGGGGTAGTATATTTATATTTCTGTGGCTACTTATGTGTGATTATTCAGATTTATATAGTTACTGATACTTGAATATATATATATATATATATATATATATATATATATATATATATATATATATATATATATATATATATATATATATATATATATATATATATATATATATATATATATATATATATATGTATGTATGTATGTATGTATGTATGTACCATATATATGTATATGCCTTTGTTTAGGAGACAGAGAGGAAAAGACAGAGAAAGACAAAAAATAAAGAGAAAGAGAAATATCTATGTGTTAATTGTTGTTTTTCTTATAATTATTTTCTTTTATTATCATTCTTCAATTAAAAATTTCAATGAAAACTTTAAATAATAATCATTTAATATTACTGTCAATTTAAAAGCAAAATTATTTCCTGGTTGATAATGTTTAATAATAGTAAATAAGATCATATATTTATATCCATGTATCACTATTTCCATGTGTATATATATATATATATATATATATATATATATATATATATATATATATATATATATATATATATATATAGCATAATGAGAAGCCACGTATTCTTTTTTAATATGTATATATGGAAACAGTTATAACAGACAGTTATTTCTGAAGAAAGATTGATGCCAATCTGAAATATCAAATATATATATTAATAAATAAATGCTTTAATAAAGAACATTATTATTTTTTTAATTTGAAACTTTTTCTATATATATATATATATATATATATATATATATATATATAAATAGTATATCTTTGAATATGTGCATGTGCGTGCGTGCTAGACTTTGTGCGTGCTCGTTCTAAACACATAAAAATGTGTAAAGAAATATAGTTTGTATATTTACGAATATACAATATATGTTATCTTGCAATCATAACTGGAAAATTTAACGTACCATACAACCACAAGATAGATAGATAGATAGATAGATAGATAGATAGATAGATAGATAGATGATGACCTTTTATTGGAAGATTATCTTGTGTAAAACCCAGTATGTTTATTTTTTTCTCTCATTTTATCCAGTTCACATTAAGAAGTAAAGTGTAAATATAATTTAAAAGTCAACAAATGCTCAAACCAGATTTGTTATAATTACGAATGTAAAATATTTGATAATATGGAAAGACAAACTTCTTAAGAACTAGCACGAGACAAAATATTGTATTGTGACAATAGACGGAACCATGGAATCTCAGATAGAAAACGAAAATAGGTTTAAATGGAATGTTTAAATATATATTTCTTCATTGTGGTATATACCTTTCTTAACCTTTCATCTAAATAAAAAAAGAAACTTTTTCAGACGTTAGTCTCCATGTTTGTCCGATATAAGAATGCAAAAATGGGCTCAAATACCAATTTTACTCTTGTTTTGAGCTAAATGTAAAAAAAAATGTGTTTAAAAAATATAGTGAAATTTCTTATATTTTGTAATTATTCACCTTGAAAGTAATATATTTTTTTGCTGAAACACGTGCAAACATATCTCTATAGTTGCATAGATAAGTAATAGTAACAATGTAGCGTCAGTCAATCAATGTATATACTTTCTCTCTCACCCTCTCTCCCTCTCTCTTTCTCTTTGTACTTCTATCTATCTATCTATCTATCTATCTATCTATCTATCTATCTATCAATCAATCATTCAATCAATCAGTTGTAGTTTATGGCGAACCACGTAATTTCGGATCTCTATCATTTCAATGTACCTCAAGATCATTTTACAAAAAAAAAAAAAAGAAAAGTAAATTTCACTGATCATATTTTTAGAATTATATTTGTCTATTTATTAGTATTTCACTATATATGTGTATATATTTGTATATCATTATCTGTATGTATATACTTTCTCTATCTCTCTCTTTCTCTCTGTACTTCTTTTTATCTATCTATCTATCTATCTATCTCTCTATATATATGTATATTAAATATATATATATATATTTAATATATATATATAATATATATATATTTATTTATTTACATACGCTCTATCTCTGATTTTGAGCACTTTATCCCATAAAATATTGCCCACCTTAAAACTATATTTCTTCATTCATATATATATATATATATATATATATATATATATATATATATATATATATATATATATATATATGTATATATATCAGGTTTTAAGGTCAAGTAAAACTGAGCAATTTTTTAATGTTTCAAAGAAGTTAAGTGTTAAATACAGTAAATACTTAAAAACATCGAAACTAAATATGTCAATGATATATATAATTGTATTATATGCGTGTAAAAATAAAAAAAAAGGTATTCGTACATATATACTTACATAGATAAGATTTAAATTTTAAGAAACTGCAGATATTTTTATATACAGTGCGCAAAATTAACAATATTAAAATAAAATTAAAAATAGAGTATTAATGATATTATATGCAAAGATTATATAACTTTAAATATCAATGTTTATCCCGACATTGGTATTTATTAGTAAAATTTCCAGTCTCCCGGGGTAGTGGTTTTGAACGTTCGAACTAAAGACTGGAAATTTTACTAAGAAACATCGATGTCCGGATAACAATTGATATTTAAAAAGTTAAGTAATCTTTTCATATAATATCATATACATACTTACATACATACATATATACATACATACATACATACGTACGTACGTACTTACATACATACATACATACATACGTACATGCATACACACACACACACACACACACACACACACATATATATATATATATATATATATATATATATATATATATATATATGAGAAGAAGAGGATTCATACCTTTCCCAAGTGCAGGATCATCCACACTTTTTGAAGGGACGAATACAGATACCTGGTGCACCGAATGCCACAATGTCCCCAAACGACCATCCGCAGGTTTTGAATTCACAGTTGTCCTTCTCTTAGACCCCTTGCCATCCAAGGCTATAGAACCCAGTCTGTCCTGCTATTTTACCTATAGCTGGAGGGAGAAGAAGAGGAGGCACGGTAGACTAATGAATAGCGGCTTGGATTGAGGAATCGGAGAGTCAAATTCGAATTCCAGTCGAATCCTACGTTCACTTACATGCTAATACTCTTGGGAAAGGTATGAATCCTCTTTTTCTCCACCACCCCCCAGCTATGGGTAAATAGCAGGACAGACTTGGTTCTATAACCTTGGATGGCAGCTGGTCTACCGCAGAAAGAAATGACAACCTAATACGGGAAAAAATCTGCCTCGTCAGTCATGTATTGAAAGATACATGATCGCCTAAACGTGTATCACGTACGGCACATAACTAATTGAATCACAACTTTTCTCGTTGACTCATTCGTCAAATTCTCAAAGTTCTCTACGGCCACACATTATAAAGAAGAATAAAGATAAGATGAATATAAGACTGCTCTTAGTCTTGTTTTTAGTATTTATTATATAAAGTCGAAACAAAAGGAACAAAATCATCTATGTTAACTTTAAAATCATCTATGATTTTGAAATAGGCATTCAAAAAATGTATTTAATTCTCAGGAAGTACAACATTGTCTGTTCTCGCAACCCCACAGACTTTTAAAACTAAAAAATAGCATCACTTCTATATATCACAAACATTCAAAATTTAAAATCATAAAAAAAATGATATCATTTATTGAATTGACTTTGAATTTCACTTATTTCTTTTATTCTCAATAATGACTGATACCAGTCATAAGTTTGCAAAACAGTTACTAATATAAATTCTGGATATTTTTATGCATTATTAACAGTAGGATACGTATATTAATTGTTTAATAAAAAAAACTGATAAAAAGTTATAATATAAATAATTTGTCTTTTTTGGTCAACTGCTACCAAGTTACATTAAGTGTATCACCTGATGAGTGCGTCGTGCATGTAAATCAGAGTTGTGCTACCAGAGATAAACAAAATATATATTCATTATTAGTATAGATTTTAGCTCTGTTATTATATGTCAATTATATTTAATATTCCGTCTTAAGCACACACATACACACACACACACGCACATACACATATAAACACACAAACACACCCATATATATATGTGTGTGTGTGTTTTATTCAAGCATGTTTCATTGAATAATATAAACATATTATTTCTACTTATTTTTATAGTGATCTTTTCCAATTCTCTAATCGTTTCCTTGATGTTAAGTTGCAATTCATCAAGAAAATCGTCGTACTTTTTTTTTCTAACCAAAGTATTTTCGATCTTTTCTTCAGGGGTAAATTATAAAGACAAACTCATTGAAACCACGATAAAATCTGCATTCCGTTATGGTGGGGATTTTTAAAATCACGCGTGAACGCGATCTGTGATATATACTAATGCCATTTTACATTTCTACCACTTTCCCTTCACCTACCCTATATTGAAACGAACGCTTGTTTTGTAAAAAAAAACCAAAAATATTCCATAACTACAACAGATAAATTTTAAAATTCTAAAATAATTATAACAATGTGCGTTCGCGCATGTTTTTAAAGTCACTATCATAACGGACTTTTAATAAAAGTGACTTTTATATAAACTGACTTTTAATAAAAGTGAAACATGTTAAATTTATTAACGTTCCCTATTTATTATTTATACAAGAATATATATATATATATATATATATATATATATATATATA
Source organism: Acanthosepion lycidas (assembly GCA_963932145.1). Lineage (NCBI taxonomy): Eukaryota > Metazoa > Mollusca > Cephalopoda > Sepiida > Sepiidae > Acanthosepion > Acanthosepion lycidas. Next base: position 60,802,214 of record OZ010616.1, on the reverse strand, counting down.
TATATATATATATAACGATGATATTAGTGATATAGATCCAGTGAGAGCTCTATGTCAAAAACAGAGCAATAATTATTATTATAAAAGGCACAATCATGGCGTCATATTTATTTCTTTAGGATCGTTGTTTTTACGACCCTAATGAAATAAATATAACGGCATGAAATTTTAGCGCTTGTGCCTTTTATAATACATACATTCATATATATATATATATATATATATATATATATATATATATATATATATATATCATCCACAAACAGACAGACATCATTATATATATAATGATGTCTGTCTGTTTGTGGATGATATATATATATATATATATATATATATGACGTATTTACAGGCCATTTTCTGTGCATATATGTAGCTATATTTTCCATGGTGGTACATATATACCAATGTGTGTATATTTCAATATCCGAGCGCTTTCGGCTGTAAAATAAGATTGAAAATCTAATGGATGACCTAATGAAAAAAGGAAATGTCAACACTGAATAACATTAATTACGAACACAATGTGCTGACAGTGTTCGGGGAAAATAAATCATTGCCATTATTTCAGACACATACATAAAAACTACATATCCAGTTATAAATAGAAAATAAAATTCACCCTTGATAATGGCTAAAGGATAGCAGATGACGCTCGGATATGCATAAAATTTGGACAGTTTTTACACTTGTACGAACACAAGAAGAATTTAAGAAAATCTTAATCGCAGTACCTTGTCAGTCGTCTTTAACTGAATATATAGATAGATAGATAGATAGATAGATAGATAGATAGATAGATAGATAGATAGATAGATAGATAGATAGATAGATAACCGTTGTATCATAGAAATGATCACAGATATCTGACTGAAATTCTCCGGGGTTTTTATAATAATACTGGGCACTACTTTGATCAATAAGAATGTATAATTATTCTCCATGATTAACAGAAGAATCGTGATAAAATCGATTATAAACGAAAATGGCATGAGGATCGGAAGCTTATGAAGGATTGAAATAAATTTCATATATATATTATTCCACGATCATTTTCCAACTTATCCATGATGATCTTCTAACTTTCTGTCCTAGAGTAACATGGTACCTCACAGGTTTCACATACGATTTAATTTTCAAGTCTTTTTTAACTGCTCTTTGAACTGTCATAACTGAAACTCGTGTTTCACGTGCCGAAAGTCTTATGAATTGAGTTGGATTTTTTTTAATTGATCGCTTTAGCTCTAAGTTGAAATGATGATCCCTCTTCCGGTTGGGACCACCTGATCAAGTTTTTCTTTCTACTTTCCCTTTTTTTAAAACTTATTCGCCGTTCTCTTGATGGTTCTTGAATGGACTTTGAAGATGGAAGCCAGAGTATGAATGCTAACAGTATTACTGAAGGACTTTTTTCCTCTCACCATTGCTCATTTGAGAAGTCAGTGGATCAAACAGAAAACAATTTTAACCTACTCTCCTTCTAGCTGAATAGCTGAAAATGTCATTCAGTGATTCTTACAACACATTTTACCAAGATGGCTAAATGTCTTATCCGAAAATCTGGTAAAAAGAAACTCAATTAGTTTCGTAGTTTTTAGATATTTAACATTATACTGTAACACGATTTAAACAATTTTACATTTACATCCGGTATATATATATTTATGGTGGCCCCCAAAATCTACGCACTTTTTACTTCCTAACACTTCTTGACTTTTTCCAATCCATGCATTTAATTCTATTTGATATTTAATTTAAACCATTGATCTTCTTTGTAAGTGAATAATCACTGCATGTATTGACATTTAAAGAGTGAGTACATGTTGCCGGATAACCTGTTTATATATTGTGCCTGATGAATTGGGTAACCATGAAACTCTGATTTGCACTACCAACATAGCTATATGTGTATTTATTATTTTATTACTTTACTGTATAACTTATATAATCTCTGTTTAACTACATTGAGCAGTGTTTCTTTATACCCTAAATTAAATAAATATTTTTTGTTCATCCTCTATATTTACGTTATCACAGGCATATATTGTTGCTAATATCTCGTTATTTATCTGTGTTGACACTTATACGATGGTTCCATGTAGAGTACAGGTTCGATTTCTAGCCAGGAATCGAACTTGTATCCTACACAAAACCGTTGTTTAAGTGTCTACATAGATAATATATATTTTCTATGAAACGTTTCGGCCATCCAGAACGCTAAATGTTGTTAATACTTTTATTATAAACAGAGCATTTACTTAAATATTTGTGTCTATATAAATAACGTATAACAATATATATATATATATATATATATATATATGTGTGTGAGTGTGTGTGTATTTAGGCAACAATCCTTCCGTCATGCATACTTCATTGAATACGACAGACAAGGTGTTTTTATTTAGTTTTTTTATACAATTTCTCATGCGATCTAATAATTTTTTTCTTTTCGGATGATAAATTATATAAAAACTGTCCGAATGTTCTTTATATCAGATATAATAATAATAATAATAATAATAATAATAATAATAATAATAATAGAATCATCTACATGCAAAAAAAAAGCCTAAACATAATGGAAGCCGTACTAATAAAAAAAAAAAGACCAACTCTTAATAATATTAACTTTGAACATGGACACATCTTGACTGCGTTTTGAAAGATGAAAATATATTATAAAACATACATACAACAAACTGTTTCTTATTTAACAGTTAAAATATTTAATCCTTGAAAATGGCTAAATGTCTAACCGAAAGCGCTTGGATAAAAAGAACACTCGGACAGTTTTTATATAATTTATCATCCGAAAAGAAAAAAAATAGATCGCATGAGAAATTGCATAAAAAACTAAATAAAAGCACCTTATCTGTCGCATTTGATGAAATGGGCATATATATATATATATATACATATATATACATGCATATATATATATATATATATATATATATATATATATATATATATATATATATATATATATATATATATATATATCGTTTTGTACTGCTTCTTGTATATTACACATCAAATCCGTGTTACACTTACACAAACGTTTTATTTAACTACATAATTAATTAAGGGTCATCTAGCACAAAAATCTAATTTTCTCTAGGGCAGTAACGATCGTCTCTTTAAATATATTTTCCCAGTTACCACTCTCCTTAAACACATTCAATCGTTTAACGTTACATCCTTACAAACACACCAATTAATTACACTATAAATCAGACAGAAGATGTGGGATCGCACGCGGGCACTCTTCCTCAACCACACATGCGGCGTCGGGCCGTGTGTTCTTCACGAGAAAACAATTCCTTCGGGATAGGCGGGAACTTCTGCTCCTCCCAACTACTTTGCTTTCTTTTTTTTCTCGTGAAACGAAGTGGAAAAAAATCTGCTTTCTCTTATTTGTCGAATCGGGGAAGAAAAAAAAAACAAAAAAAAACAATATGGTAATGAATTGTAATGCGAGTTGTTTTAATAAAGACACAATCTGTCTTGGATTGTTTTATCTTATTTCATTTTATTTTATTCGTATTTTTATTTTTATTTATTCATTGTTGGTAATCGAATTAGACGAACTTTGAAGGCGCTTTTTTATTACCTATATTTTTGTATTTTTGACAGATATTACCTGATGAAGTATATATTTATATGTCAATTTGAGAAAGGCTACAGGCACATATACGCATACCAGCATATGTCCTTATATGCAATATCAAAATAAATTCATGTTCCTTTTTATATATGATTTGATATATTATCATATGTACGTATATATGTGTATATAGTCGAGAGTATATTTGAAAATACCTCTTTAACTAGATATATATAGATATCTTGTCATTCATTTATACACTAACCGGGAATTTTTTCATGGTTCGCATTCTTCAAAAGTATACTTTCAGTTGAAGAGAAAGACAATATCGTAATGTATTAAAGCGTCGGTTTCTGAACTTGATGGCATTGTAAAATGTTGGTTTCTTATTTTAGTAGCATTGTAAAATGTTGGTTTCTTATTTTAGTAGCATTGTAAAATGTTGGTTTGTTATTTTAGTGGTATTGTAAAATGTTGGTTTCTGAATTTGGTGGTATTGTATAAAGTTGGTTTTTCAATCTGGTGATATTGTAAAAGCTTTGTTTCTGAATTTAGTAGCATTGCAAAAAGTTGGTTTGTCAATTTATTTGGTAGCATCCTAAAAGCGTTGGTTTATAAAATTGGTGGTATTCAAAGTCTTTGGCTTATGAATTTAGTAGCATTGTAAAAAGCGTTGGTTGGTTTCTGGTGGCATTGTAATTATGAATTCAGTCCCTGCAGCAGGAAATCCAGACTGAGATTCAATTGAAACAGTGCGAGCAATGACTGAAGGATTCTAAATACGAACAAGATTAAAAATCCTTACACATGAAAGTGAAAGTGAAAGTTAAAAATTCTAAGCCTCTGTGTGTGTATATATATAATAACAATAGTTTCATGACATGCTATACTTATAGAAAAAAAGTACTCAAGTTAACACTAAGATAACACAACGTGGCGACAGTCTGTTTCACGCTTGAACGCAAACTTCAGGCCAAATGAATATATATATATATATATATATATATATATATATATATATATATATATATATACACCTAGTGAGCCAGACAAACCTACCTAGGTTTCACCTAAACGGATCGTCAGAGAAAGTCGGCTCTCCCTGACGATCCGTTTAGTTGAAACCTAGGTAGGTTTGTCTGGCTTACTAGGTGTATCTAGGTTTGATTTACGGTTGTATTGAGCTGTTTTGTTAGTTGTTTACTCGTATCGGGGTTTTTTCTTTGGGCTTCAAACCTGCATCTGTGCGATTTTTTTTCGACAGACTTCCATGTTTGTAACTCTTTCTTTTTTTAAAACCTTTTTTCCCTCGAGATTGATTTGATTATTGGCAAATCAAAAATTCGAGGGTTTTTCGAAACGAGTATATTTGTATATATATATATATATATATATATATATATATATATATATATATATATATATATATACGTATGTGTGTGTGTGTGTGTAAAATAGGCAAACATTTTGGAATCGCCCCGTATTTCTTTATAAAATAGGTTCAAACGAGATATTTTTGTATTTTTAAAGTAAAAGATAAAATTTCAGTAACTACAGTGAATTTTTCTTTTATTCTGAAAAAAAAAAGATATAAGGACTTATCTATAAAATATTATCATACAACAGCATCATATTTTGTTTTTGTCAATAAAACCACCACCTGCTTTAATTACTGCTTTACAAATTCTTGGCATTCTTTCCAAAAGTTTTTGAAAAAACGTAAATGGTAGACCTTCCTTAGAATTCTTCAATCTCTGAAAATGTTAACGCTCACTCTTTCGAACTCTTCTATATTCATCCCATATTAATTCAGGTCAGGGGATTGAGGTTACCAAGTCATGGTTTCCAAACTTGTATATGTTTTGTTTTGACTCTAGGTAATTTTGAGATAATTTAGAAGTTTATTTTGGATCGTTGTCTTGTTGTAAGACGATTTTTTCCAATTATGAGTAAACCAGATGGTACAGCATCTCTTTTTAAAACCGAATGATATTCTTTCTTTTTTCATGATTACCTTGACCTGAATCAAATCTTCAACCCTTTTACCGCAAAAAACACCACCAGACCATATAGACCCACCATCATGCTTAACTGATGGAACCACACATTCATCACTTAGTCTTTCTCGTGACTTTCTTTTTATATACACTCTTCTCTAAGTTAATCTAAATTAAATTTAGACTCGTATTCTACGATACCTTTTGTCACTCTTTCAATGTTCAGTTCGTATGCTTTTTACGCATAGGAGTCTTTTATGCTTATTCGCCATCGTAACAGAGGTTTCTTGATGGCTTTGCACCCCCTGCTAAGTCGATTTTTCATGGTTGAGAGTGACACTGATTACAGTCGAGAGGAATTAAGTTCAGCTGTCAACTCTGGAGCAGTTTTCCTTCTGTTTATTTTGTCTCTCAATAATCAAATGTCTATCTTCAACAGCAGTTGTCACTTTTGGTGCTTCAGATCTTTTTCCTTCAACATTTCCGCCAGTTTCTAACTGCCTTTGTAACGAATATTTCACCCCATGCATAGAAATCTTCAACTATTTCCATGTCTAGAAATCTTTAACTAATTTGAGTGTAGCCTTCTTTGAATAAAAATTCAATTTGTGCTCTCGCCTTATTGCTTAACTGCTTTAATTTTGCAATTTTGTGCAAATTACTTAAAAATTATAAAATAAATTGAAAAAAAATTGAAATTACTGTCGTAATGGCACAATACTTTTCTTTAAAAAGGGAAACTACATATGTATTGTCTAAAACATTAGTAAGTGTTGAGTTAACATTTAAAACCTTTATTAAAATTTAACTTAGTTCAAAGTTTTAGTAATCTCAAAAAGACTATTACGTTGGTGCAAAATAATGGCGTAATAATGTCGTTTTTCGACGTATTTTTTAACGTCAAAAAACGACATTATTACGTCATTATTTTTGCACCAATTTAATACTTAGGAGTTAATGCTGAAAACAAAATATAATATTTTTCATACAAAATATCCATAATTTAGCAAAATGTATTGTGGACAGACGAATTCGAACATTTGGTAGTAAGAGGAGCCTGGAGGAAGACTGAAAATAAAACAAATACACTGTAGTTAATGAAATTTTAGCTTTTATTTGGAAAAATACAAAAATATCTCATCTTAAGGTGATTTTAAAGAAATGCAGGGTTAAACGTTTTGCCTCTATTATATATATATATATATATATATTTACAGAGTGAGGCAAAAGTTGCAGACTATAATGGATAATGAATAGGTCGAAGAGGTCCTGTTGAGTGACCACCGATTTTATCAGAGCTCACTCCGTTGGATTTTTTTTCTGTGGCTCCATTTGGAATCAGTTGTTTATCAGACGTGCCCATGCAATATTGATGAATTTAAAGAATTAAATCTGAATGCAGTAAAATGACAAATGAAAATTCTACAACATTTTAAGGAATCATGAAGGCACAGAATTGAAATGTGTTTTGTAAAAGACCGAGGACAGTTTGAACAGCAAATTTTAATAAATATCCTTAATTTTATCTCACCCTATATATATATATATATATATATATATATATATATATATGTGTGTATGTGTGTGTGTGTGTGTGTGTGTGTTTGTTTGTGTATGTGTTTGTGTGTTTATGTGTGTGTGTGTGTGTGTTAGTGTGTGTTTATGTGTGTGTGTGTGTTAGTGTGTATTTATGTGTGTGTGTGTTTGTGTGTGTGTTTGTGTATTTGTGTGTGTGTTTGTGTGTATGTATTATGGGAAAGAAAATTTGCTGTCACCTTTGAAACACATTTATTATGCATAATGAATCTATTAATACAAAAGAATATTAAAAATCTCATAAATAATATGCGTTTAATCTATTCACTATGTTTTTTATTTGCAATTACAGCCTCAACAAAACCTCAGAAACCTACACAACTACTTACCACGATATCCTTCAAAATTTTGATCTACTGATTTTTGATGGCTATCTTAGAACTGGAAATCTTGTTAGTGTTCTACTCAGTGTATCCTAGTGTGTTCAGATTAGAACAGAAATAGGATAGAAAAACTGCAGGCCAGAAATCAGAACACCTGGAACATCTTGATTGTGTAGCTTGTAACAATATTCTGTAATCAGATATAATTTCTATTTGGGTAGTTGCTCTTGAGCAATTTCAAAATATGATATATGGTACATGAAAGGCGTCAATACCTACATTTCACCATACATGTAGGAAAATGGGGATATAGTTTTCCTATTAGATGTCTAAGTAAAACCATGACATGGGTCGGATTCTCAAGGCACTCTTAAGATCAACTGTTGTTTCTGCAAGATGCCAGATATTATATTTTTAAGTGTGTTCTAGCCTTCATACAATTTGGGAGGAACCTGATTTATGATATAAAATTTAATGCCGTAAGGACATAATTTATCTCTGATTATCTGACGGTCTTAGCGTCTACTTTCAGATCTGTATGTGTGTATGCTATTGGGTTCTTTGCAACTGGGATTTCATTGATATCCAATTGCAATATTTGTTAATTCTACTTCCTAAGGTCATTGATGAAAGAAGGTTTTGAGCGAGTAAAATCTGTCTTAACAAATATCACCCTTCTTTGAACATTGGGGACTGGCGTCACAGAAAGACAAAGAAAGAATTTCACCAAATAACATAAACCACATCACTTGAGCGCTTGACCAACTTGAGCACTTGCCAACAGCAGTAACAACTAAAATTCACAGCACATATATTTCGAAGAGATGATATAATCGACATTTCAAGCTACTTCAAACAAACGTCAGGAAGAAAACTCCTATCAATACTTGAAAGAGCGATAACAGCTACTGGACTTGACAAACCTATTTTAATTAGAAATTGTTTTAAGAGAAAGATTTTAGAAATTTCAACCAACAACAGTACTGGCTGCTGACTCAATGAATGCCAAATGATTCCTTATAGGAAAACGGCTAATATTATCATTAGCATTATTGAATATAATATAAAATAAAATTTGAATGATTCTTAGGACAAATGATATGCTCATCCGGAGATTGAGAAGCGATAAGCAAACACCCATCAATAATTGAAAGAGCGATAACAGCTACTGGACTTGACAAACCTACTTTCATGAGAAATTGTTTTAAGAGAAAGATTTTAGAAATTTCAACCGACAATAGTACTGGCTGCTCAGTCAATGAATGGCAAATGTTTCCTTATAGGGAAACGGTTAATATCAACGGTACTATTGCAATTAAATTCACGTCTATGTTTTTATATGTGGTAAATGGGAAAGGAGATATTTGCTACAGATGCTTTTAGAGTAAATTAGGAAGGAAGCCTGTTGCTTTTTTTTCCGTTTTTACTTCTGTAAAGCCATTTTCCCGAGATTCCTGTAGATTGGCAAAATAGCTGACAGTAAATTATTTGTATATAAAGGTTGATGTACGTTTTATATGACACTTTTCTGTAAGTAATATTTCATATATATATATATATATATATATGTGTGTGTGTGTGTGTGTGTGTGAAGAAATATAGTCTTAAGGTGTGCTATATTTATGGGATAAAGTGCTCAATATCAGAGACAGAGCGTGTGTAAATATAAATATAAAAGTGAACATAGAAGTCAACACTTAGAGGCGACAGTCTGTTTCATGCTATAAGCAATCGTCAGGCCTGACGATTACATATAGCATGGAACAGACTGTTGCCTCTAAGTGTTGACTTCTATGTTCACTTTTATATATATATATATATATATATATATATATATATATATATATATATGTAAAGGAAATATTTTATATATATAATGAACTCTCCCGTCGGTTTCGACGTATGAGATTCTGACAACTTAACCAATTGATTCAGGAATTTTGTGCGATAATCTCAAGAGGCAATTAAGACCCGCTAGTGATTTACAAAGGAGGCCGCATATGGAGCAAGTGTGAGGATTGTGGGATGAGATCACTGTTAGATTGGCTGACCTTTTAGAGCCTGCTCTCGCCCTTTGAAGACGATTCAGACTAGCAGACTGAAAACTGCTTTAGTCCACTAAACGTTGATCTCCACTCTACCCTCTCCAGGATTAAGCGATCGAGAGTGTTATGAGGTATATTGACAGCTACTCTTCACCTTTTCTTTGTATCTAAGCCATGGGCGTCCTTCATTCCTGTAGCTCTGCTCTAACCGGTTGTACATTAGGATCTTGGATACCCTGTTATTAGGCATTCTCAAAACATGACCAGTTCACTGTAACTGGGACTGTATGAGGAAAGTCTCGATTCCTCCACTATTACATCTGTTAAACAGGTCTACGTTAGCTGTCTTATCTTGAAGGCTAACTCCACGGATGGTACGCAGAGAGCTCTTATGGAAAACATCCAGCTGTCGTATATGGTACCTGTATGGAATTCACAACTCTGAGCTGTACAAAAGGATGGCAAGTAGAACCGCTCTGTAAACCCGAACTTTCGTATCCAGTCGAATACCCTGCTCATTCCACAAGTGATGGCGAAGTTTGCCAAAAGCACTGGTAGCCTTAGCAATCTGATGCATGATTTCATCGCCTAAAGCTCCACTGTAGTTGACTTTGCTACCAAGATAGGTGAAAGACTTTACATAGTTCAGGGCTTTGTCTTCTACCTTCCATGGTCTCTCTGGAAATTTGTAGACTGGTGGTTTTTGTTTCTCACAACAGAACTGCTTCGGAGTAGGAAATGGTTGGTGCACTACTTCAATTTATCTTATGCTAAGTGTAAGACCAAAGGTTTTACATCCGGCAGAGAAACGATTTCTTAGATGTTGGGCCTCCTCAAAGGATGTATAAAGGAAAAGTTTATTATATATATATATATATATATATATATATATATATATATATATATATATATATATATATATATATATATATATATATATATATATATATATATACAGGTACGCTGAGAACGAATAGAATACAATTCCAACATTCGTAAGATTAAATTTAAAAGTGGGTTCAATACATAGTAAAGCAATATTATTTTTATTTGTAATATCCTTATATATATATATATATATATATATATATATATATATATATATATATATATATATATATATATATATATATATATTAGCTGGCCACTTGTATTCGAGGATACCCGTCTATTAGCCAATCGCTATTGCAGACTCGCTCAGACACATCTGTGTTTATTCAACACCAACAGAGCCAATAGTTTACAATACAGTTTCTGGGAGAGAGCGTGATATCTAGCGTGATCAACAATCTGAACAACACCAGAATCCTCAAACCCTCGTTCACGATGACTTGTTACTTTGTGCTAGATAGTGTTGCATCTACCCAATTTCACTCACAAGGCATGAGTCAACCCGTGGTATGGTTTTTAGGCAATTTCTAAAGGTGCCCTACACTGGGATCATCCCCCTCCATCAGACCGATAACATCAGGAAGTATCCCGGTTCTCATGGTAAGAAATCACTTGGCCACAACATATATATATATATATATATATATATATATATATATATATATATATATATATATGAAGAAATATAGTCTTATGGTGTCATATTGTACTTGCACCCCGAAGATTCCAGAAACTGCATGAAACTCTGGGCCTTGCTATCAACGACTGGATATTATATATTTTCACCACTATATATATATATATATATATATATATAAAGAAATATACTCTTAAGTTGCCGTATATTTATGGGATAAAGTGATCAGTATTAGAGATAGAGCGTGTGTAAATATAAAAGTGAACATTGAAGTCAGCACTTAGAGGCGACGCAATCGTCAGGCTACGAGTGCTGTTATTTTCCTCGGCTATCTATATATACGGGTCAATGGTGCATTGTGGGTAGTCTATTTTGGCGGTTATTTTGCCGGAAGTTGTTAATTTGTTTATTTATTTATTTATTTATTTGGGTTAAATTATTTTGCTTCTCATTTTTTTTTTTAATCTTTTATTTCTTATCTTATATATTTATTTTTTATTTTAATTTTCATCGATGTTTTTATTAACGTAGTAAAAATTTGTTTATATCGCTTATTTAATGGTTTTGTTTTGCTTTGGGAAGATAATTAAAGCTATTTATTCAATTTTGGGGTTGATTGTTGTAATTTATTCTAACTATTATTTTAGCGGGAGCAGTTTTTATTTTTTTATTACTTTATGTATTTATTTGGATTGATTATCTTCATTTCTTTTTTTCTAACGGTTAGTAGGGATCGGTTTGTTAGTTTATTTATTTATTAATTTGGATGAATTTAGATTAATTTATTTTACTTGTTTTTATTATTTATTTATTATACTGTATATTTTTATTTACTCTTTTCGGTTTTCGATTTTTAAGTAACGTAGTATTTTTTTATTGTTATGTAACAGTTATTTTTTTCGTCCGATTTTTGGTTTGATTTTTATAGTCTAACTAATATTTTGGTCATAATGGTTTGATAATTTGTTTATTATTTACTTTATTTATATGGTTTCATTGATTTTGTTTTTTATTTATTTATTATATTTCTTCTCTTCTAATTTGTTTGGGTTAATTTATTTTACTTATTTAATTGTCATTTTGTTTATTTATTTTTCAGTTTTCGATTTTTAAGTAACGTTGTAAAAATTTGTTTTCAGATCTGCATTTTGAGATGAACTCGGATCGTTTGTTTAATAATTTATTTTGGTCTGCGAAGTTAATGATAGCTATTTTTTCCTCCAAGCAAAGTTTTTCAAATTATTGATTGGTTGTTGTAGCGTGATGATCTTTTCCTTATTTTCCAAGATATGTTTGGTGTGATTTCCTTTTTCTTTTTAATTTCCTAGATATACTTAGAAAGCATTGTGCTGTTCGCATATCTACTATTTGTGAAAGATGTTTTGTGTGCATAATTTCTTTGTTTCTAGGGTCCTTCTGTCACTCTTATGTATACTTTTTCCTTCATTATCTGGTGATTTTATCGTGGCTTGGTATATTACGTTGTTTTGTAAACAATTACCGTTTAAGTCCCTTCATTCTTTATTCTGCAGTTACACGTGGGTTTAATTTGTTCGTGTGGTTTGTTGATAATTTTCCTGTTGTGCTTTTTTATTATTTGTGCCATGTCCTCGGTGAAACTGTAGCTGATTTTTACGGTGTTTTTGTTGAATATTTTGTGTAGGGCGCTTGATTCCTGGAAGTGTTTGAAGAATATTTTTCCTACGTTTGTTTTTACATTTGTGCGATTCGATGGGTTGAACGATATTATATATCTTTTCCTGTTGGCCTTTTTTTGTGTTCTGTGGTGAGTATGTGTGTGTTGATGGGTATCCACTATATTTTAGTGCTGTTTCGTAGTCTTTCTTAGCTTTGTTAAATACGGATTCATTGGAGGAATTGTCGGAAATGGATTTTGGTATCTGTTTGATTATAGAAGACGGGTGGTTGGAAGATGTGTGTATATAGAGTGGTTTGTCATTAGTGTTATATTCCGTGTTAATAGGAATATATACTTGACAAACACGGTGGATAAAATAAGTAAAGAATTATTGTAAGAACCAGTACAATAAGAAATAAGGTAACAGTTATGCGCACGATCGTCGCAAGTCAATCCAGTAGTGAGTGCTACTCTTGGAAAGTCGTTAGTTCTTTCGTAAGTCTGAGTCATGCTCAAAAGATCCCAGCTAGAAATATTTGCTAGCCTCCCCACGAGGTAGAAGGTGACACAAGGCCGAATTTAATGTGGGGTTCCCGAGCCCGTAGGATCGGGCAAGAATTCCCCGTAGATCCCATAAAAAACGGGGTCGGATAGGTCTACCAACCCGGATGAGACTCTGCCCTTCTGCATAGGCCCGTCTGGGTTCCTCTCTGTCGGAAGGCAGAGAGTTCAGCCCTATAGCAGACTCAAAAAAGAAGAAAAAAGAAAAAGGAAAAATGAAAGAGACAAAGAAGACAAGAAAGGAAACGGGAGGCATTAAGTTAAACCAACATCCCGTATCATGGAAGTGGAAGTGGAAGTGTCTGGCTCAAAGACATTGTTAATATAACCTTGACTTATATTTTAAAATATTAACATCCCAAGTTAGATTAAAAACCATCACAAAATTAAAGACACGAATTCAAACAATTTTAAAAATTAAAATAGGAAATAGTGAATATTAGTTCTAAACCAAAGAACGAAAAATATATTTTCTCCTTTTTTAAGAAAAAAAATGTCCAAATCTATACTGGCAAAAAATAAGAAAAATATAACCATAAAAGGATAGTTTATATAAATAAAAATTAAATAAAATATTTAAAATTTAAGATTTTTTAAAAAAAATATATCAAGAAAATGTATGTAAAACGGTAATGTCTAAAATTAAAGAAATATAATAAAAAATAATAATAATAAATATAATAAATGAAATAATAAAAAGATATAAAAAGACAATTATAATATATATATAAAATATAATTAAAAAGCAAATAAATAATTAATTAAAGGATTAATAAAACAAAAATAAATAATAATAAACAAATAACAACAACAACAACAACAATAATAATAATAACAATAATAATAATAATAATAATAATAATAATAATAATAATAATAAAAGAACAAGATGATAAAGGAAGGTAAAAAAAAAATAATAATGTTAAAAAGAAAATAATAATGTTAAAAAGAAAATAATAATGTTAAAAAGAAAATAATAATGATAATAAAAAAAATATGAAGATGAAATATGAGGAAAGTATAGAAGGAAAAAAAATGAACATATACAATTATAAAGGGGAAAAAAAATCACCGTAAAAAAATTTCCGTAAATTAGTGGAAGTTTATCAGATAGGATTGAAATGGAGTTAAAATAATAATATATATGTTAGATAATAACAGATTAAGCAAGATTAATAATATTTTAGATCAGTTTAAACCTACTCCTGTGACGACATTTGGAAATAAGTAAATAAGTATAGGATCTCTCTCCCCCTCTCTCTCTCTTTCTCTCCCTCTCTCCCTCTTCCTCTCTCTCTCTCTCTCTATATATATATATATATATTTATATATATATATATGAAGTGTAATATTGGGTAAATTTCTCTTTCTCTCCCTCTCTCCCTCTCCCTCTCTCTCTCTCTCTCTCTCTCTCTCTCTATATATATATATATATATATATATATATATATATATATATATATATATATGAAGTGTAATATTGAGTAAATTGTATGAAAAAGTGGAAAAGTTTACTTGTGATGCGTTTGGCTCTTCGGAACTTCATCTGACTAAATTTCTTATGTTGATAGGAACACACATGCGCACGACAGAGGCGTGCTGGAGATTTTAGAATTTTATCTTTTTATTTCATATCTATCTGAATTCATTTAGAGTAATTTTTTTTCTTTTTCTTTCCATCACTTTTCTAAGTAGGTATTCCACAATGTGTTATTTAAAGATCTGCCAGGAATGGTGAAATGCTGTAAAGAACCAATGCGCAAATTTAATGATTTAATGTAGATGACCCTTACGATTGAGGCACACTCTCTAGACATTTACGTCGTAGTGAATTACTTTCTCTTTTGATCACAGTTACATTTTTTATGTAAAAATTGTGGTCAGTCTCGTTACGGTGGGCAAGCAACGCATTTGATGCATTGTTTTGTAAAATCTCCCTTATGTCTTCATATAATCTGGCTCTTACAAAAGAAAATGACTCTGAATGACTTCGGTAAGATCTGGGGAAAAATTTCGATTAAGTCCTGAAGTCATACAATTTCCATTATATATATTTATTAAAGACATTTTTTATGTTTAACGTTCTTTTTATAGATACAAGTATTTAAGTAAAAGCTCTGTTTATAATAAACAGTATTAAATAACATTTACCAGCATGAATGTCTGAGAAATTTTCTTAGAAAATTTTCGTCCTTGGACAGGACTCGAACCTGCATCCTATACGGAACCGTCATTTACGCTGACGTGCCTAACCGATTCGGCCACCAAGGATCGTTCGGTAGACAAGGTCGAATTTACTGCTTATAAACTTCAATCTTCTATGAATCTCGTACATTCATAACTGCTCATTGGTGTATCGAACGTAAACAAATGACGTCATATATTACGAAATGGACAAAGTCCGACAATTTATTTATTAAAGACATTTTTTATGTTTAACGTTCTTTTTATAGATACAAGTATTTAAGTAAATGCTTTGTTTATAATAAACAGTATTAAATAACATTTACCGGCCTGAAGGTCCGAGAAATTTTCATAGAAAATATTCGTCGTTATGAATGTGGCCGATCGGTTAGACACGTCAGCGTAAATGACGGTTCTGTATAGGATGCAGGTTCGAATCCTGTCCAAGGACGAATATTTTCTATGAAAATTTCTCGGACATTCAGGCTGGTAAATGTTGTTTAATACTGTTTATTATAAACAGAGCATTTACTTAAATACTTGTATCTATAAAAAGAACGTTAAACATAAAAAATGTCTTTAATAAATAAATTGTCGGACTCTGTCCATTTCGTAATATATATATATATATGCATGTATATATATATATATATATGTATGTATATATATATATATATATCAGTAAATGAATTAATATAAGTAAAATCTTATCACTTAACTTGATGTTACCTTCAGAGTTTCGTACGCGGACCTGCCCGTCCCCTCTCTTCTGAATATATATATAGTATCTCATACACAATTATAGATAATGTCACTTGTTTTGAGAGATATTTTATTTAATGTGGAATGTTTATTTTCTTAAATAAATATCTTTCACCACGATGAAACGGCGTCTTGAAGTGAGTATGACATATATATATATATATATATATATATATATATATATATATATATATATATATATATATGGAACTTACACATCGACTTTTGTGGGAAAAAATTTCATTTGTAAGAACTGAATTGCCAGATTTTTTTAATGCCACTAAGAGGCGATTGTACATTGCCTATAGTGGTGATAACTTGTATAGAGCCGATCATACTTTTCGGAATAAATGATTACATAGGAATGGTACAAATTATGCTATGAAGTCTTTAAACAGCACACCTCGG
>OZ010616.1:60728061-60780561 GCA_963932145.1 Acanthosepion lycidas | reverse complement strand
TATCTATATTTTATAGGTCTCTATTCATCTATCTTTGCCTTTCTCTTGAACAAATTGAATATTTCTTCTTCTTTTTTAATGTAAATCTGATATATGTTAATAAATTCAGTAGATTTATCTAACTTGGCAAGCGGATGTGTACGTGTGAAACTACATGTCGGAAGATAAGACAACATTTTTATTTTGGTTTATGCAACTATATATATATATATATATATATATATATTATAAATTAATTGATTTAAAATATGTTTTTTTCGCTACACAATTCTAACCATGTTTCAAAAATGGAAGCTAAAAGCTCCGAATTCGCTTGAGAATGAAATGGAACTAATGTCTTTAATTTAATTATAAAATTAAATTCGGAGCTTTTAGCTTCCATTTTTGAAACATGGTTAGAACTGTGTAGCGAAAAAAAACATATTTTAAATCAATTAATTTATAATATTAATGCTCTGTAGATTTTCATTGAGCACTATTTTGTAAAAATAAAAATATCTATAAGAACACTGAATTATATATCTTACTGTTCTTTCTTTATATATATATATATATATATATATATATATATATATATATATATATATATACATATATATATATATATAATTGAAAAGCAAAACATTACAACAGCAATAATAACATCTACAACCTCTCTCAACAAGAAAAGTTAGAAATAATGACATTAATTGATTAAAAACTTTTGAATCAAAAGTCCGATGTTACGAACCTTTGCCTCATAAAAACGAGCCGTCATATAGACTGACGTGCTATGCCATTTAGCTACAGAGGAAGCGCCTTGTTAGAACGGTCGAATTACCGTTTTTTTATCCGTGTCGGAGAACACATCTTTTGTATGAATTTCACAGATATTCAGGTCGGAAAATGTAGTTAATATTATAGAGCATTTACTTAAATATATGAATATATATAAATAACGTATAAACAGAAAATATATTCAAATAATTGTCGGGCTTAGTGCATTTCATTTTATATATATATATATATATATATATATATAAAATGAAAAAGAAAAATGAAATGAAAAAGAAAAACTTATATATATATATATATATATATATATATATATATATATATATATATATATATATATATATATATATATATATATATATATAAGTTTTTCTTTAACTTTTCTTTCTCTTTTATTCAGCTTTGGTGAGGTGATTTGGGCTTAAACTCTCTATAGTATAATTTGCTAGTTCCTATGTTACAGTGGACTATTAGAAATATATTGAATTTTCATTATTTTATTAAACTTATATTAGTGTCATACACGGCCACACAATAAAAGTTCAAGATACTACAATAGCTCGACTGACTTGTTATCAATTTCTCCAAAGTAAATAGGCATTTAAAACTTTGGACAGATATAACCATTTTTTATTGACTAATCATATTCATGTTAGCGTTATAATCTAACAAAATAATTTAAATGCATTTTCCTTCGTTTTTTTTTTTTCATCTGTTAAAACTTCACATAAAATGCAGAATTATTATATTCACCACGGAGAGAATTACAACAGGATCTCTCGAAAAAATAATGTTAATGTCCACCTAACACAAGGCCAAAGAGTCACTCAACGTAACAAGTTACTATATGGTGTTGTGTGAGCGTCAGAAAAAGGCAAAATGTGTAGTTGATAAGGTTATACAGGAAAGTTAAATGTTAACCATAAACTTGAAGACGTCAAGATTGTTGTGATCGGGAAAAGATCCTGTCGGGAGTTTGTTCTACAAAACATAAGAAGAAACTGCCCAAGTGGAACTTCCTCTTCACTAATGGAATACAAAAGGAATGAGGATGATGCATACTTGTGTGCGTGGCACGGTGGGTCCCAGTTGCAAAGGCCAGTGCTGGTGAAACCAAAAACTATAGCTCGTCAGAACACTTGCCAGAGAAATAGCGCTAGATTAACGAGAGGCTTGCGATGTTTTGTCTATGCGAAAGAGCCTGTACGGTGGAAAAGAAATCACCACTCACAAGGGTTGCGCAGACACTTTTGAAATCTATCAAGATAGGGAATTGTCGACTGGGGGGCTCCAACCCAGATATGTCAGAAATACTCCGATCTTTTATCTGATCTTGAACCAATAAAAATAGCTTGGCAGCTGAAAATTTTCTTCCGATGCCATGCATTAAGATTATATATATATATATATATATATATATATATATATATATATATATATATATATATATATATATATATATCGGAGAGCCTTGTTCGAATTCCAGTCGAATCCATTCCCTTCACTTATGTGCTAATACTCTTGGGAAAGGTGTGAATTCTCTTCTCCCTCCAGCTATGGCTAAGTAGCAGGACAGACCGGGTTCTATAGCCTTGGATGGCAACTGGTCTAGGAGAAGGACAACTCTGAATTCTAAACATGCGGAGGGTCGTTTAGGAACCTTGTGGCATTCGGTGCACCAGGTCTCTGTATTCGGCCCTTCAAAAAGTGTGGATGGTCCTGCACGAAGCCTTCACCAATATAATCAGTTCTCAAGTGCTGTTGTCGGGCTGTCGGTTTCCTGGGAACTGATCTACTTGACCTTCATACGTCGAATTCGACGGGAGAGTCGACTATATATATATATAATTCTGTATGAATTTTGCTGACGATTCTGTGTCTTCAGTATATTTTGAAATATCTGCTTGCTTATCAAGAATTAAAAACAACGGCGTAGACCCAAAATATAAACAAAAATAAATATAATTCCAGAACTTGAAAATAGCTTTGGTATGAAACTCGGAGTTGTGCTATTAATGTAAGATATAACGTATATTTCTTAATGTGTGTGTGTATATATATATATATATATATATATATATATATATAGATAGATAGATAGATAGATAGATAGATAGATGCCATTTAAGTAATGAGTGGACGCGACTGCCAATTTCATGCATTATCACGCGATCTTCAGGCGGCCATTAGCTGTAGCTTGAAAGTGGGTGCCCTATATACCACCAGGTGAATGTGCACATCGAGGCGGTGTAATGGTTAACAAGCTTCTCTCGCTAAAACAATTACGACTTAGTAGTGATTTCGATCCTCACTAGATGCCCGTTACTTTCAGCCTTGTGCCACATCTAAGCTACGCTTGGGAAATCACTATATACCACCAGGCGAGTTCAATGTGACAAGCAAAGCAAGACCGACCTGTGAGAGGGTAAACCATCCGGCAAAGATCGTAAATATCCGGGAAAAAAGTAAACTCGTGACAGGTATGAAAGTACGGCAAAGAAAAGTTCTCAATGACAATTGAATTTAGGACCACAGGAAAGGTGCTACAGTTTAGCGACTAAGAGTGCTATAATCAACCAGGCAACTAAATTCAAGCTGTTTGAATATTAAAACAGCATGATAGGCTCTAAATAGAGCCTATCCCAAAACTGCTTACTCGTAGAAAAGCGCACGATGCCACAAAGAAATATATATATATATATATATATATATATATATATATATATATATATATATATATATATATATATATATATATATATTGTGTTTTCATTGTAGCCTTTTTAGATAATTTATGCGGCTGCCCACTCGTAACCGAGTACGTCTGTCTGCTAGGATGTCTAGCCAATTCCCGTTGCAGACGCCTTCTCATACATATTCATAACCACCGTTTATACTGTAATTATGCTGTGAAAATCTTAGTTACAATTTCTGGGAGAGGGTGTTAAATCTGGAATAATCGTCAGTTTCAACAAGGCTAGTTTGCTCAAAATCTTGGACCCGCATAATATTCGACATAACAATTCTGTCTACCCTATTTCTCACTCAATAGAGTTGGTACGATTTTCAAGCGCCTTCCCGCCGTGGATAGGATGAAAATTTTATCTCGGGTCACATGATCGGAAAGCGAACGTTGAGTGGTTACATCGTTTTAAAGTATTTTTTTTTTCATATTTACTATCTTTTTTATATAATTATACATTGAAGAAGAGATATGAACAAATTTGAAAGCATAAAGCTGCGCCTAAAACATATACGTTGAATAATTCATGTATATATACATATGAACATAACACATGCTCATACAAACACATATTCACCCCATTCAGATTACAAATATATATGTGCATACATAGAAGTAAAACAGAAGTTTAATCAAGTCATAAATAGTTGTGCAAAAATGGAATTTGAAACCCGATTGTCATTTATTTTCATGGCTCACCCATGACATCATTTTTTACCGTTGGTTAAATGTGAACACTATTTCTTGCACGTGTACGCATAAGATACTTTCGAAATCAAATATTTATAGAAAGGTAACTGCATAATCCCTATAGGGTCATATCTATTTAATTCCGCAGATATGCCTATTAAAATCGAATTATATCTGCCTAAGTGTAATTATATTATCTATCTATCTAGCTAGCTAGCTAGCTATTTATCCCAGTCTTTTCATCTATCTATCTATCTATCTATCTATCTATCTATCTATCTATCTATCTATCTATCTATCTATCCCAGTCTATAAATACCTATCTATTGTCAGTCTGTTAGTACTATCTTAATCTGTTCACATCTATCAATCTATCTAACACACCTGTACTTTTCGAATTTTCTACTCTTAATCTTCTTTCTTGTCTCTCTCTCTCTTTCTCTCTCTCTCTCTACATATATATAAATATATATATATATATATATATATATATATACAGTGTGTATATTTTGGCTAAATAACTAAAAATTCTTGAAGCTATCTATATTAAAACATTGAAAGCAACCCTTAAAATTAATTATGAATACTGCACAAATGTTTTATATTGTTTACAGTAGATAGTTTAAAATATCTAGGTTAGGTTTTAACTAATGGATGCATGAGTTTTTATTTTTTTAAAAAGCACAGGGACATTTCAAAACTTAGTTACCTCCCATGACATTTACATCGTGAAACTTAAATTGTACAGACATAACCTCAGCGTTTTTCACATCACAGTTTAAAAAATTAAATTTCAGATGAACACAATTATTTTGTCTTAGACAAAAAAAACAACACCCTGATTATGGCATCTGTGCTTCTGTCGAAAGCTCTCGAAATAAATGAATATGTATTAACATGGTAATTCTCTCTCTTCCCTTAATAAGGATACTAAGAAGCCTGTCCGTGAATATGAGAGGATCCCATTGAAAATAAGCAGACAAAACTAGTCTAACTTAATTAGTGAGACATGTAATTAATACATATGTGTTTGTGTGTGCGCGTGCGTGTGTTTCTCTGTGTGTGTATGTGCGTGCGTGTGTGTATGTGCGTGCGTGTGTGTTTGTGTGTATGTCTGTGTGTGTGTTTGTAAATATTCTCAGATGGAAAATATTTGTCCTTTCATTCACGTACATACATACACACACACACACACATATATATATATATATCTGTCTGTCTGTCTCCGTCAGTCTCTCTCTCTCTCTCTCTCTCTCTCTCTCTCTCTCTCTCTCTCTCTCTCTTCTAATCTGCCTTTTAGTCTATCTATATGTCTTTCCAAGGTCCACAATGCTTGAGATAATTACACTTTTGCTATCGATGAGTATGTTCCGTGTTACGAATTTAAAGTCAGTCAGATACTTCACTTGGAAAACTGACTTAGCAAAATCTTCTTACCTTCTCAGCAGTCAGTATATTTTGGTATTTTTAAAATATGTGATAGCCACGTTGCAAAAGTATACAACATTCATGCATTTGGTTAAAATTTGCATATATGTATACAAATTTTCATGTATGATCATATACCAAATTTGCATATATATATATATATATATATATATATATATATATATATATATATATATATATATATATAAATCTGCATATATGTTCATATATAAAATTTGCATATATTTATACAAATTTTCATATATGATCCTATATAAAATGTGCATATATGTATACAAATTTGCATATATGATCGTATATGAAACGTGCATAAATATACGCAAATTTGCATATATGATCATACATTAAATTTGCATCACGTACATACATACACACATACAAATTTGCATATATTATCCTATATAAAATGTGCATATATGTTGCAAATTTTCATGTATATGATCATATATAAAATTTGAATATATGTAAACAAATTTGCATATATGCTCACTCTTACACGTATTCACAGAAAACATACGGAGAGAGATTCGTTATCTTTCGTGTACATATTCGCATACGCATACACGTGTACTAACATATTCACATACGCATACACGTGTACTAACAAGCACGCATACATTCAGACACTTCTCAAACACTTAAGTATTCTTTCTCTTTTCTTTTCACTTATCTTGTATCGCCAGTATAGGCACAATAACAGATAAACTCATTCATGAATATAGGTGCACTTTCACACCTATATTCCGTTCCGTCTCTCTTTTTCGCACACATACACATTTTATTGTAGTCTCACAATCACATATAGAAACAGTCACGCATGCAAATAGAGTATCAACTGTATTTTCCAAATCAGACACATATACATCGCTGAGCGCTAAGCGAACGAAAGAGCCATCTAGAATGAGTCAAGTAGATATCTACTCAGCGCGAATGCAAAGCCAAGAAAGGTTTTCATGTTTTCCATTGTTGCTGTTAAGTCATTGCTGTGTTTCCGGGTGTTACGAACACAACTATATACAGTATTTTGTGCGCGTAGGATAAAAGTTTGATGCTAGGAACAACAATAAGAACAGCGAGTAAGCTGCTTAGATACGGTTTGTATGCTGAGATGATGGTTTTCGTAGATGAATCCATTCTGAATATCAGAACACATATCCACTGACGGGAGACCGTACAGCCAACAAGCGAACAGCTATCACACCGCGAATTTAATCCGTACCACGTTTTTCGTCCGGGAGGAATTCTGCGAGTTGGTTGTCATTTCTCATTTTCCGAACTGGAAGATCTTCACCGAAAGCTGACTTATTTTTAGGATGAGGATTGAGGTGGGAAGGAATTCTTCGCAAGCAAAGAAGAAAAAAGAAAAAGAAAAAAAAAAGAAAAAGAAGAAGAAGAATTTTGGATAATATAAGAAAAAGGAGAGAAAGAATAAATAACAGAAGTAAAATCAAGAGTGAACGAAAAGGAAAAAGAAACGAATAACTAGATGTATGATGACATGGAAAAGAAACGAAATCCATAACGAAACGTGTTGAAGAATAAAAGAGAAAGAAAACAACAGAGAAGGAATGGAAACGGTAATATTATGTTGGTGCAAAAATAATCTCGTTTTTTCACATAGTAACATATGTGAGAAAACGACATTATTTTTGCACCAACCTAATAGTAGTGGCGGCGGTGGTGGTGGCGTTGGTGGTGGAATAAGTATAAAAGCAACTAAGAAAATGGAAAAGTATAAGGGGAAAAATGACGATGATAATAGTGGTGATGTTTGCGACGGTGGAAGTGGCTGAGAAAAAAAAAATCAAAAAGAATAAAAAGTATAAGCAGAATAAAAATAACAGAGGAAAAGAAGAAAGAAAAATCTAAACGAGGAAGGCGAGAAAAAGAAAAAGGGAGAGTAAGAAACAGCAAAAAAAAAAAAAAAAGAAAAAAGAAAAAAGAAAGAAAGAAAGAAAGAAATGATACACTGTTATGGCAGGTGAGATTAGACTTCGTGAACACGTGTGTTCGTTGTTCTCGTATCTTGGCGACAAATACAGGACGGGACAGGACAGCAAGCCGTTACGAGGACGATGGTGATGCGTATAGGGAAAACAAGGGTGAAAAAGCTTGTTTAAAGATTTAAAAAAAAAGAAAAAAAAGAATGAAGTTCAGGGGCCACCAATGAGCGTAAAGAGAGGGAAAGGAAGTAAATAAAAAAAATTTAAAAAAACAACAAATCATAGCGCTGTGAAAATATTTCGATGGACCAATTGTTCCAAGATAGAAGGGTAGAGAATGAGGGAGTGGGTGAATAGAAAGCAAAATACATTGCAAACACGTACAAACAAAAAGACACATATAAACACACACACTATCTGTTGAGTCTACCTATGACACTTGCAGTTAGTGTTCGAATCCTACACATGACAAGGTATAGAAGGTCAAATTTACACAAAGGATTAGTTATGATTACCTATTGTTAGGTGATCTTTACAGTGTAATTGGCTAAGCCAAGTAAACTACTTTGAGCCTTTCTCGCTCTGTAAACACACAAAGATATATATATATATTTTAAGACATTTTTATGTCTATACATTCTTTTTATAGATACAAATATTTAAGTAAATGCTATGTTTTATAATAAACAGTATTAATAAGATTTACTGGCCTGAGTGTCCGAGAAATTTCCATAGAAAATATTCGTTCTCCGACAGGACTCGAACCTGTATCCTATACGAAACCGTCATTTAACCTTACCTACCGTAACCGATCGAGCCACGAAGAATTGTTCAGTTAGCAAGGTCGATTACGATGGTAATTTCTCATTTTAAATAAAATTTGGGTTCGTTTCCAGTCGTGAAGTACATTATTTTTAATAATACATTCGATTCCCAGGCTTGTAGCTTTCAATTTTCACTATTATAAAAAAAAAATGTACAATGACGTCTACTTAAACACGTCTACTCACTTAATTTTAATCTTCACAGTAATAAGACATAATGACAGATGAACAGCTTAATTGCTTCAAAATGACTTTGTTTACATTTCCGGGTGAGAAAATAAAATTAGTAAATATAGTTCAGAAAATGTCCCAACGAGACGTGTGCATTTCTTAAATGAGGTAATTGTATCTTTCTTTGATATGATGGCTTTACCGATCCTATAGCAAAGCAGACTTAGCTTAAAAGTGGTTTAAACGTGGTTGAAAGTAATATGCGGATGGTGTAATGAGAAATGAGTTCAAATTTCTGTCGAATTCATTATATTCACTTACGAGCAAATACCCTTTAGAGAGGTATGAATCCACCTCTTCTCCACCAAACTATGTGTTAAATAGTAGTATTTGTATCTGGAAAAAATTATTATCTCCCCAAAATTGTCCGTGCTAAAAAAGAAAAAAGAATACCACAGAGTTTTTAAAGGAATTTTTGGTACTACCTATATGAAATCTTTTATCATTTGGATTTTCTCTAGATAAAATAGTACTTAGGCAAACAACTGAAGCAATTAGACAGCTATTTTGTAGTGGACAGTCGTTAGGATTTCTACAATTACAGAAGTTGGTGTCATTATTGTTTGTTGCTTTGGGATGTCTATTCTTACTTAGGTTTAAGAGTTGATTTTAAATTTTATCATTGTTTTTAATATAATTTATAATTTTTATAATAAGTTTTTTTTTTTTTATAGTTTGTCAACATACATCATCTTTCAACAACAATGCTTATCATAAAAGAACTTCCCTTTCGTAATATTTTTGGCACTTAAAAGAAGATAACAAATCTCCTACGGTAAAATGGAAAATATTAAAAATAACTAGAATCTATAAATCCTTATGTGATCCATGTCACCTGTGTTTACAAGAAAAAATCCATATTATCCAGTTTCCTAACAATAAAAACCTTTTAAACCAATGAATATCGGTTCTATGCCGCCATTGTCTACCCATCACCTTAAAGTATAATATTGCCATGTTTACCGTCTAATCAGTATAACTAACAACTTATATAGACGTTTCCATATTTTTTTAATTTTATTCAAAGGACCCTTTAAGAAGCTTCCTGTGTATTTAAAAAAATCCGATACTGATACATTTATGTCTACTTCAACAAATTGCTAGATCAGTCTTGAATACATCAATATTATCTTTGTCGCAGTAATTGTTCCCTAGCATTGTCGAATTAGATCGGTCTTCATAAACAGTAATAATAACCCACCCACTTCCACTCTCTGACCTTATTTTTTATATGTTAGCGTAGATGTGACGCTCATTGGTTAATCTAGACATGTCCATAAGTATATTTCTAATCCTGACCTTATGCACCCACCTTGTAACTTACGAAAAGAGGTTATGATTTGTTTGTTGTTCGTAATAAATCTTTTTTATCATTAGCTATCTACCATCACCTGATAAGGTACCATTTCAGTACTGAAACATGAAAGTTTTTGTGTAGCGATGTAATATTTTTTATTGTAATTTATTATAATAAAAATATTATAATAATATTTTACTCTATTTTGTATTGAGCACTTTAAAAAAAATAAATGCTATGAACTGTGGATTTCCACTCCCTCTGTCCTTTCTCTCATTTGTATATATATATATATATATATATATATATATATATATATATATATATATATATGTATATATATATATGTATATATATATATATATATATATATATATATATATGTATATATGTATATATATATATATATATATATATATATATATATATAAAGAGGCAAAAGGATAAGTGTACTGAGCCGACTGAGGGACATTATCAATTGCCTCGGAGGACGAAATCATATGAATAAAAATCAAATACAGCACCTTATCAGTCGTTTCCAGCGAAACTTGTATAAAAGACCTATTGCTACCCACATACCCAATATACATACATACATATATATATATATATATATATATATATATATATATATATATATATATATATATATATATATACGCACAGACACGGACACACACAGGCACACACACACACACACACACATATATATATATATATATATATATATATATATATATATATGATATAATTACATGAATGATTCATACAAAAAACAAATATAGAGGTTAATGATTTAAATGGCGAGAATACATCTTCGCAAACAATTTCAATAAGTTACACTAACCCCGAACCTGTATATGAATGATATGATCCCTGTTTATAAATTCCAGTTTCATAAGGTCTTTTTTAGTTTTTACAAGCATTCTTCTGACCCTACAGACATCCTCAGGTATGGAAATAGATTTGTTCTTGTTTTTTACTTCTCGGTAATAAGAGGACAACGAAATGTAGATGTAATCCGAAAAAATGCTATCAGAAATGTGTTATTATTTTGGAACGTGCGGTCGCAACGCTGAGTTTGAATTTTAAATTTTAAGGTTGTGCGTTTTTGTACAAATATAGTAATAAGAGAATTCTTTTGTACTGGTAGGTTTTCCGTCAATGTGGCATGAACTATATTGTTCAATAATTACAGAAATGTCACACTTATTATCCGAGAGTTAGCACCTTGGATCAGTTATTTTAATTTCGATTATAGGTGCAATTTAATTTATAATTACATGAATCATTCATACAAAAAACAAATACAGAGGTTAATGATTTAAATGGCGAGAATACATTTTCGCAAACAATTTTAATAAGTTACACTAACCACAAACCTGTATATTTCTATACCAAATCTATTTTCATACCTGAGGATGTCTGTAGAAACAGACGAAAGCTTGTAAAAACTAAAAAAGACATTATGAAACTGGAATTTATAAACAAGGATCATATCATTCATATAAAGGATCGGGGTTAGTGTAACTTATTGAAATTGTTTGCGAAGATGTATTCTCGCCATTTAAATCATTAACCTCTATATTTGTTTTTTGTATGAATCATTCATGTAATTATAAATTAAACTGCACCTATAATCGAAATTAATATATATATATATATATATATATATATATATATATATATATATATATATATATATATATATATATATATATATATATATATATATAGCGAGACTCTTCGCAAGCCGAATTGAGTCACTGTCGGTCACTGGGCGTGTTTCCTAAAATAAATACGCCATAAATCCACCTTCATCCCAACCGTGCGTAGAATAGTGGTAGAATATCCGCCTGATACCAATTCAGTCGGGTTTCGATCCTAGCTAGAGGCAACCAGATGTCTAGCCGCACTGATGAGCTGTGATACAGCGAAACAGTCTGTCTGTGGATGACATTATATATATATATATATATATATATATGAATTGTTTAAAACTTGATATTTTCTCTATCGGGAAATAAGTCTTAATAACGGAGACAGTGTATGGATATATAAATAATGTGAACATGTAAATCAACACTTCATTACGATTGCTGTTTCAGCCCATAACAGATCATCAGCCATTTACAAATTCTCTATGTGGTTTGATATTTTCTTAATATTTAACACACTGCATTATTCCACGGCATTGTTTTTAAGTCTCCTTAATTCTGTTGCCATAGCAGGATATGACAACACAACTGCAAAATTTAAAAACGCTATCATTCATTCATCTGAGTTACTTGCAGTGACAAGATATAATGTTTACTTTGCAAAAAATCATCTCTAGAATGTTAAAGATTAAATCGTCAAATGTTTTTATTTCCACACAAATGTGTGGGTGTCGCTTTATCCCTCAATATGCCTTCTGAGTGTTATGTCTTCCCAAACCCTGATCCTCCACTATATGTCCAAGGAATTTTAGCTGTCGCTTCCATCTTCCTAGTATAAATGTTCTTTTTGATGTCATTTTATTTAAGGCTTTCTTGTTGTTTACTCACTCAGTCAATGAAATACTCAGTATCCTTCTGCAAAATTATATTTCTGTTGCGTCCAGTGTTTCTCCTCATCGGTTGGGATATTCTCCAGCATTCACAGCCAATATGAGATGAAACATAACTGTTGTAGCACGAACGATTAATAAAATGATTATGTTTGCCTTCTTTCTAATGTTTTCAATTTTAATCATATTTAAAACAATATTCATATTCATTTCACGTACAGTAAATTATCTTTAGTGTTTTCACGTCAGAATACAAAAAGTTATTAATCATTTATGCTACAAGACTTCAGTTTTCAAATTTATTGATGGACAAATACATAAATAAATTTATCTATAAATAATAAATCTCTATTACCATGATGGCAGAGATATTAAGTAGACTTTGCAATATTACATGCAATATTATTTTTCCCATGCATATGTTATGGCAGAATAACACTCTTCCCCCTTCTATGCTATGTCTCTTTTTATTTGCTTATATTATAACAGGATACAGGGATGATATTAAGCACACTGTTCCATCTTCTATGCTATGTCTCTTTTTCTCTGCTTACATTATCATGGATACAGGGATGATATTAATCACACTCTTCCCCCTTCTATGCTATGTCTCTATTTTTCTGCTTAGATTATAACAGGATACAGGGATGATATTAAGCACACTCTTCCCTCTTCTATTCTATGTCTCTTTTTCTCTGTTTACATTATAACAGGATACAGGGATGATATTAAGCACACTCTTCCCTCTTCTATTCTATGTCTCTTTTTCTCTGTTTACATTATAACAGGATACAGGGATGATATTAAGCACACTCTTCCCTCTTCTATTCTATGTCTCTTTTTCTCTGTTTACATTATAACAGGATACAGGGATGATATTAAGGACACTCTTCCCTCTTCTATTCTATGTCTCTTTTTCTCTGTTTACATTATAACAGGATACAGGGATGATATTAAGGACACTCTTCCCTCTTCTATTCTATGTCTCTTTTTCTCTGTTTACATTATAAAAGGATACAGGGATGATATTAAGTACACTCTTCCCTCTTCTATGCTTTGTCTCTTTTTCTCTGCTTACATTATGACAGGATACAGGGATGATATTAAGCACACTCTTCCCTCTTCTATTCTATCGCTCTTTTTCTATGTTTACATTATAACAGGATACAGGGATGATATTAAGGACACTCTTCCCTCTTCTATTCTATGTCTCTTTTTCTCTGTTTACATTATAACAGGATAAAGGGATGATATTAAGGACACTCTTCCCTCTTCTATTCTATGTCTCTTTTTCTCTGTTTACATTATAACAGGATACAGGGATGATATAAAGCACACTCTTCCCTCTTCTATTCTATGTCTCTTTTTCTCTGTTTACATTATAACAGGATACAGGGATGATATTAAGCACACTCTTCCCTCTTCTATTCTATGTCTCTTTTTCTCTGTTTACATTATAACAGGATACAGGGATGATATTAAGGACACTCTTCCCTCTTCTATTCTATGTCTCTTTTTCTCTGTTTACATTATAACAGGAAACAGGGATGATATTAAGCACACTCTTCCCTCTTCTATTCTATGTCTCTTTTTCTCTGTTTACATTATAACAGGATACAGGGATGATATTAAGGACACTCTTCCCTCTTCTATTCTATGTCTCTTTTTCTCTGTTTACATTATAACAGGATACAGGGATGATATTAAGCACACTCTTCCCTCTTCTATTCTATGTCTCTTTTTCTCTGTTTACATTATAACAGGATACAGGGATGATATTAAGTACACTCTTCCCTCTTCTATTCTATGTCTCTTTTTCTCTGTTTACATTATAACAGGATACAGGGATGATATTAAGCACACTCTTCTGTCTTCTATTCTATGTCTCTTTTTCTCTGTTTACATTATAACAGGATACAGGGATGATATTAAGGACACTCTTCCCTCTTCTATTCTATGTCTCTTTTTCTCTGTTTACATTATAACAGGATACAGGGATGATATTAAGTACACTCTTCCCTCTTCTATGCTATGTCTCTTTTTCTCTGCTTACATTATGACAGGATACAGGGATGATATTAAGCACACTCTTCCCTCTTCTATTCTATCGCTCTTTTTCTCTGTTTACATTATAACAGGATACAGGGATGATATTAAGTACACTCTTCCCTCTTCTATTCTATGTCTCTTTTTCTCTGCTTACATTATAACAGGATACAGGGATGATATTAATTACACTCTTCCCTCTTCTATGCGATGTCTCTTTTTCTCTGCTTACATTATGTCAGGATACAGGGATGATATTAAGTACACTCTTCCCTCTTCTATTCTATGTCTCTTTTTCTCTCCTTACATTATGACAGGATACAGGGATGATATTAAGGACACTCTTCCCTCCTCTATTCTATGTCTCTTTTTCTCTGCGTATATTATGACAGGATACAGGGATGATATTAAGGACATTCTTCCCTCCTCTATTCTATGACTCTTTTTCTCTGCTTACATTATGTCAGGATACAGGGATGATATTAAGCACACTCTTCCCTCTTCTATGCTATGTCTCTTTTTCTTTGCGTATATTATGACAGGATACAGGGATGATATTAAGGACACTCTTCCCTCCTCTAGTCTATGACTCTTTTTCTCTGCTTACATTATGACAGGATACAGGGATGATATTAAGGACACTCTTCCCTCTTCTATTCTATGTCTCTTTTTCTCTGTTTACATTATAACAGGATACAGGGATGATATTAAGTACACTCTTCCCTCTTCTATGCTATGTCTCTTTTTCTCTGCTTACATCATGACAGGATACAGGGATGATATTAAGGACACTATTCCCTCTTCTATTCTATCGCTCTTTTTCTCTGTTTACATTATAACAGGATACAGGGATGATATTAAGTACACTCTTCCCTCTTCTATTCTATGTCTCTTTTTCTCTGCTTACGTTATAACAGGATACAGGGATGATATTAAGTACACTCTTACCTCTTCTATTCTATGTCTCTTTTTCTCTGTTTACATTATAACAGGATACAGGGATGATATTAAGTACACTCTTCCCTCTTCTATGCTATGTCTCTTTTTCTCTGCTTACATTATGACAGGATACAGGGATGATATTAAGCACACTCTTCCCTCTTCTATTCTATCGCTCTTTTTCTCTGTTTACATTATAACAGGATACAGGGATGATATTAAGGACACTCTTCCCTCTTCTATTCTATGTCTCTTTTTCTCTGTTTACATTATAACAGGATACAGGGATGATATTAAGGACACTCTTCCCTCTTCTATTCTATGTCTCTTTTTCTCTGTTTACATCATAACAGGATACAGGGATGATATTAAGCACACTCTTCCCTCTTCTATTCTATGTCACTTTTTCTCTGTTTACATTATAACAGGATACAGGGATGATATTAAGAACACTCTTCCCTCTTCTATTCTATGTCTCTTTTTCTCTGTTTACATTATAACAGGATACAGGGATGATATTAAGCACACTCTTCCGTCTTCTATTCTATGTCTCTTTTTCTCTGTTTACATTATAACAGGATACAGGGATGATATTAAGGACACTCTTCCCTCTTCTATTCTATGTCTCTTTTTCTCTGTTTACATTATAACAGGATACAGGGATGATATTAAGGACACTCTTCCCTCTTCTATTCTATGTCTCTTTTTCTCTGTTTACATTATAACAGGATACAGGGATGATATTAAGTACACTCTTCCCTCTTCTATGCTATGTCCCTTTTCTCTGCTTACATTATGACAGGATACAGGGATGATATTAAGCACACTCTTCCCTCTTCTATTCTATCGCTCTTTTTCTCTGTTTACATTATAACAGGATACAGGGATGATATTAAGTACACTCTTCCCTCTTCTATTCTATGTCTCTTTTTCTCTGCTTACATTATAACAGGATACAGGGATGATATTAAGTACACTCTTCCCTCTTCTCTGCTATGTCTCTTTTTCTCTGCTTACATCATGACAGGATACAGGGATGATATTAAGGACACTATTCCCTCTTCTATTCTATCGCTCTTTTTCTCTGTTTACATTATAACAGGATACAGGGATGATATTAAGTACACTCTTCCCTCTTCTATTCTATGTCTCTTTTTCTCTGCTTACGTTATAACAGGATACAGGGATGATATTAAGTACACTCTTACCTCTTCTATTCTATGTCTCTTTTTCTCTGTTTACATTATAACAGGATACAGGGATGATATTAAGTACACTCTTCCCTCTTCTATGCTATGTCTCTTTTTCTCTGCTTACATTATGACAGGATACAGGGATGATATTAAGCACACTCTTCCCTCTTCTATTCTATCGCTCTTTTTCTCTGTTTACATTATAACAGGATACAGGGATGATATTAAGGACACTCTTCCCTCTTCTATTCTATGTCTCTTTTTCTCTGTTTACATTATAACAGGATACAGGGATGATATTAAGGACACTCTTCCCTCTTCTATTCTATGTCTCTTTTTCTCTGTTTACATCATAACAGGATACAGGGATGATATTAAGCACACTCTTCCCTCTTCTATTCTATGTCACTTTTTCTCTGTTTACATTATAACAGGATACAGGGATGATATTAAGGACACTCTTCCCTCTTCTATTCTATGTCTCTTTTTCTCTGTTTACATTATAACAGGATACAGGGATGATATTAAGCACACTCTTCCGTCTTCTATTCTATGTCTCTTTTTCTCTGTTTACATTATAACAGGATACAGGGATGATATTAAGGACACTCTTCCCTCTTCTATTCTATGTCTCTTTTTCTCTGTTTACATTATAACAGGATACAGGGATGATATTAAGGACACTCTTCCCTCTTCTATTCTATGTCTCTTTTTCTCTGTTTACATTATAACAGGATACAGGGATGATATTAAGTACACTCTTCCCTCTTCTATGCTATGTCCCTTTTCTCTGCTTACATTATGACAGGATACAGGGATGATATTAAGCACACTCTTCCCTCTTCTATTCTATCGCTCTTTTTCTCTGTTTACATTATAACAGGATACAGGGATGATATTAAGTACACTCTTCCCTCTTCTATTCTATGTCTCTTTTTCTCTGCTTACATTATAACAGGATACACGGATGATATTAATTACACTCTTCCCTCTTCTATGCGATGTCTCTTTTTCTCTGCTTACATTATGTCAGGATACAGGGATGATATTAAGTACACTCTTCCCTCTTCTATTCTATGTCTCTTTTTCTCTCCTTACATTATGACAGGATACAGGGATGATATTAAGGACACTCTTCCCTCCTCTATTCTATGTCTCTTTTTCTCTGCTTACATTATGTCAGGATACACGGATGATATTAAGCACACTCTTCCCTCTTCTATGCTATGTCTCTTTTTCTTTGCGTATATTATGACAGGATACAGGGATGATATTAAGGACACTCTTCCCTCCTCTATTCTATGACTCTTTTTCTCTGCTTACATTATGACAGGATACAGGGATGATATTAAGGACACTCTTCCCTCTTCTATTCTATGTCTCTTTTTCTCTGTTTACATTATAACAGGATACAGGGATGATATTAAGGACACTCTTCCCTCCTCTATTCTATGTCTCTTTTTCTCTGCTTACATTATGTCAGGATACAGGGATGATATTAAGGACACTCTTCCCTCTTCTATTCTATGTCTCTTTTTCTCTGTTTACATTATAACAGGATACAGGGATGATATTAAGGTCACTCTTCCCTCTTCTATTCTATGTCTCTTTTTCTCTGTTTACATTATAACAGGATACAGGGATGATATTAAGTACACTCTTCCCTCTTCTATGCTATGTCTCTTTTTCTCTGCTTACATTATGACAGGATACAGGGATGATATTAAGGACACTCTTCCCTCTTCTATTCTATCGCTCTTTTTCTCTGTTTACATTATAAAAGGATACAGGGATGATATTAAGGACACTCTTCCCTCTTCTATTCTATGTCTCTTTTTCACTGTTTACATTATAACAGGATACAGGGATGATATTAAGTACACTCTTCCCTCTTCTATGCTATGTCTCTTTTTCTTTGCGTATATTATGACAGGATACAGGGATGATATTAAGGACACTCTTCCCTCCTCTATTCTATGACTCTTTTTCTCTGCTTACATTATGACAGGATACAGGGATGATATTAAGGACACTCTACCCTCTTCTATTCTATGTCTCTTTTTCTCTGTTTACATCATAACAGGATACAGGGATGATATTAAGGACACTCTTCCCTCTTCTATGCTATGTCTCTTTTTCTTTGCGTATATTATGACAGGATACAGGGATGATATTAAGGACACTATTCCCTCCTCTATTCTATGACTCTTTTTCTCTGCTTACATTATGACAGGATACAGGGATGATATTAAGGACACTCTTCCCTCTTCTATTCTATGTCTCTTTTTCTCTGTTTACATTATAACAGGATACAGGGATGATATTAAGGACACTCTTCCCTCCTCTATTCTATGTCTCTTTTTCTCTGCTTACATTATGTCAGGATACAGGGATGATATTAAGGACACTCTTCCCTCTTCTATTCTATGTCTCTTTTTCTCTGTTTACATTATAACAGGATACAGGGATGATATTAAGGTCACTCTTCCCTCTTCTATTCTATGTCTCTTTTTCTCTGTTTACATTATAACAGGATACAGGGATGATATTAAGTACATTCTTCCCTCTTCTATGCTATGTCTCTTTTTCTCTGCTTACATTATGACAGGATACAGGGATGATATTAAGGACACTCTTCCCTCTTCTATTCTATCGCTCTTTTTCTCTGTTTACATTATAACAGGATACAGGGATGATATTAAGGACACTCTTCCCTCTTCTATTCTATGTCTCTTTTTCTCTGCTTACATTATAACAGGATACAGGGATGATATTAAGTACACTCTTACCTCTTCTATGCGATGTCTCTTTTTCTCTGCTTACATTATGTCAGGATACAGGGATGATATTAAGTACACTCTTCCCTCTTCTATTCTATGTCTCTTTTTCTCACCTTACATTATGACAGGATACAGGGATGATATTAAGGACACTCTTCCCTCCTCTATTCTATGTCTCTTTTTCTCTGCTTACATTATGTCAGGATACAGGGATGATATTAAATACACTCTTCCCTCTTCTATGCTATGTCTCTTTTTCTTTGCGTATATTATGACAGGATACAGGGATGATATTAAGGACACTCTTCCCTCCTCTATTCTATGACTCTTTTTCTCTGCTTACATTATGACAGGATACAGGGATGATATTAAGGACACTCTTCCCTCTTCTATTCTATGTCTCTTTTTCTCTGTTTACATCATAACAGGATACAGGGATGATATTAAGGACACTCTTCCCTCTTCTATTCTATGTCTCTTTTTCTCTGTTTACATTATAACAGGATACAGGGATGATATTAAGCACACTATTCCCTCTTCTATTCTATGTCTCTTTTTCTCTGCTTACATTATAACAGGATACAGGGATGATATTAATTACACTCTTCCCTCTTCTATGCGATGTCTCTTTTTCTCTGCTTACATTATGTCAGGATACAGGGATGATATTAAGTACA
Organism: Acanthosepion lycidas; assembly: GCA_963932145.1. Classification (NCBI taxonomy): domain Eukaryota; kingdom Metazoa; phylum Mollusca; class Cephalopoda; order Sepiida; family Sepiidae; genus Acanthosepion; species Acanthosepion lycidas. The sequence continues at coordinate 60,760,427 of OZ010616.1, read as the reverse complement.
CTCTTCCCTCTTCTATTCTATGTCTCTTTTTCTCTCCTTACATTATGACAGGATACAGGGATGATATTAAGGACACTCTTCCCTCCTCTATTCTATGTCTCTTTTTCTCTGCTTACATTATGTCAGGATACAGGGATGATATTAAGCACACTCTTCCCTCTTCTATGCTATGTCTCTTTTTCTTTGCGTATATTATGACAGGATACAGGGATGATATTAAGGACACTCTTCCCTCCTCTATTCTATGACTCTTTTTCTCTGCTTACATTATGACAGGATACAGGGATGATATTAAGGACACTCTTCCCTCTTCTATTTTATGTCTCTTTTTCTCTGTTTACATTATAACAGGATACAGGGATGATATTAAGGACACTCTTCCCTCTTCTATTCTATGTCTCTTTTTCTCTGTTTACATTATAACAGGATACAGGGATGATATTAAGTACACTCTTCCCTCTTCTATGCTATGTCTCTTTTTCTCTGCTTACATTATGACAGGATACAGGGATGATATTAAGGACACTCTTCCCTCTTCTATTCTATCGCTCTTTTTCTCTGTTTACATTATAACAGGATACAGGGATGATATTAAGTACACTCTTCCCTCTTCTATTCTATGTCTCTTTTTCTCTGCTTACATTATAACAGGATACAGGGATGATATTAAGTACACTCTTACATCTTCTTTGCGATGTCTCTTTTTCTCTGCTTACATTATGTCAGGATACAGGGATGATATTAAGGACACTCTTCCCTCCTCTATTCTATGTCTCTTTTTCTCTGCTTACATTATGTCAGGATACAGGGATGATATTAAGCACACTCTTCCCTCTTCTATGCTATGTCTCTTTTTCTTTGCGTATATTATGACAGGATACAGGGATGATATTAAGGACACTCTTTCCTCCTCTATTCTATGTCTCTTTTTCTCTCCTTACATTATGACAGGATACAGGGATGATATTAAGGACACTCTTCCCTCCTCTATTCTATGTCTCTTTTTCTCTGCTTACATTATGACAGGATACAGGGATGATATTAAGCACACTCTTCCCTCTTCTATGCTATGTCTCTTTTTCTTTGCGTATATTATGACAGGATACAGGGATGATATTAATCACACTCTTCCTTTATCTGTGCTATGTATCTTTTTCTCTTTTTACATAGTCTAGTTACAGGCTACTGGATTATCATTAAACAAGCGCTTCTCTTTTCTCTACTTTTTCTCTATTGTATGAGAATTTTCTTCCTAGCTCCATTCTTTTGATTTCCCCCCAAATATCTGGCGCATTGTGTTTTCTGTCTTCTTTTTTTTCCACTTATATGTATGCTAGACTAATGAGAATATTGTGATTTTGTCTTCAGTTTTTCTTATTCTCCAATATTCTTTTTTGCTTATTATTTTCCTTTTATTTTATATGTTTTACTCATCACCTTTTTCTCTTAAATCAGTATCCGACATCTCTGATTTTGAAGCCTCATCCCTAACTACGTCTTTCTGTTATTTCTCCACTCTTACATTTTGGGATATACTAATTTCGTCATTTTGCTATTGGCCAGAAATACAATCGATATAATACCTAAACTTTTTCATTATTTGTGTTATGATTGACTCAGCTAAAATGTCTGTATAATTTTAAAGTGTTTTTGAAAAGTGTCCATATTTTATAGATTGCTGATTACTTTCTCATACGACCTTGCCGTAGGTGAGACAGACTTTGGCAATTTTCCAGTCTTTCCCTTGACTCTTTTGTCTCTCCTTACAGGAACTGCTTTTATGCTTTCTTGGTATTTGTTAATCGAAAGTTATGTTTATTGCTGATCATCTAACATTGGTATGTGTTTTGACTCGCCAATTTTTCATGGTGTTGTAGACATATATTTTTACGATTTAATGATGGTAGGAATTTGTGAAGACTGGTTTGTGATATACAGATATCTTGAAAAATATTTTCTGCGCAAGTTATTAGTACGTCCAGGAAGTCAGCAGATCTTAACTTTCCTGTTTCATTGTTGATTTTATCAAAGTTCTGAGTTATCTTGGTCCTACAGTATTTGCACATCATCTTGATTAGGTCTGAATATAGAAATCTCATATACGTATCTCATCCATATGATTGGCATCAGCGGTGTCGTTCCTAAAGCTATTTCTTCGAAGTATTCCATATATATATATATATATATATATATATATTTGAAATTATTGGTGATAATGACGAGCTCATAGACAAGCCTTCTTCTTGATGATTTATACCAAACCCTAGTTGGAATAACGTTGTGTTGACAAAGAATGTTATTATTTACATTATGTTATCTATTGACATCTTAGATTATCTCCTATGTTCAAGGAAGGAGTCGAAGTCCTACATTTTTCTAAGCAGTCTCATCCGTAGAAATTCTGAAAAACAGTTTCACTAGAGCCAAACATCTACCGATTATTGGTATTGATATAAATACTGAAATCCCCCACGTGGCTTTGGTTCTTCATATCACTAGGATTTCGCTCTTAACGGCTGAGTATATTGGATGCAGGACAATTCAACACCACCGACTGAGCACTACCGACTGAGTGCCGAAACAACTCAGGACTGAGACAACTCAGAACTGAGAAAACTCAAGATCAAAACAACTCAACACCAGAAACACATAACCCTTTTTTTATAACCAAATAAAAGTAATTTATTAAGGATTAAAACCTTAATTAGAGAATGCATTTCTTTAAATAAGGTATTTGAAAAAGTATTATGTAAATTATGAACCAGATTTTTTGTTTTTAATTATTGAAAATAAAATAAATCGTAAAGAAATTTCTTTTTTAATAAAGTAAATTGAAATGTAAAAATAATTCAATAAAGCGCACTTGTTTTTAATTACTTTTTAATAAAGTAATCAACATTCTAAAATATTTTTATAAAAAGTAATTTGATAATTTACTATTCACTAATTAAGGTTTCAATCCCTAATAAATTACTTTTATTCGGTTTGTTTTTCTGGTGCTGAATTGTCTCGGTTCTGAGTTGTTCCGGCACTCAATCGGCGGTGTTCAGTCGGTGGTGTTGAGTTAGTGTTGTTGACTTGCCCTTTCCTGGAATATATCTACCAGGAATTTGATCAGCGGGCGATGTGTAAACCCCTGAGTGCAAATCTAATTGGAATACCAACTTCGTGAATCTAGAATAGACTCTAGATATGTAGCGTCATATTGTGACGCTGAGTTAGCTGCTTATTCCTATTCATTTTGATTTATTCTGTGTTTTGTTTTTCAAATTCATTTATTTAATTCTAATTAATTATTTAAAATTATTTTTTATTAATTATTTTTTATTAATTATTTTTCTCTCATTGGGAGTAAAATGCAGCTTTGGGAATTCATTTTCAGTTTTATAATAAACCAACAAATAATTTTTAAACAGTTTTTATTTTTGCTTGGTTAATTGTAAGTGGAACATAACTTTCACAATCTTTTCATATAAAAAGAAAAAAATAACATAACTTAACCAAAGGGTAAAAGTTATTATAATAGATATTTAATATTTCATATATAGAGAGCCAAAGATACCGTTTATATTACAATACCATATTTTGTGGGAAAATACTAAAAGACATCAAATTTTTATGAGGACCGTATTTACTGTTTGATTCATTGGGTTTCACTTGATAAGTTAAGATAATTTTGTACAATGTCATAGGGATGAAATCTTTGGTTATCTTCTTCAAAACAAGCATTTCTATGTTAATCAATGGATTGTCTTGAATGGTTAACTTATTATGGGGACCACCCGTTTTTCATATAAGTGGACTTTACCAAGTGTACCTGGACTGCTGCCGTTAAATACCCAGAGTTACAGTAGTGGGGGTAGTAGTCAGTAGTCGGAGAGTGAGAGAATATACGAACGGAGATAGTGTGAGATAATCTCTTGTAGAAGTCAGTTAGAAGCACTTAGACTCTAAGGAAGTCCTACTTCGAGACTGTATATATCTATCTGTATTTTCTACTAACCACGTTCCTGGACTTACTAACAGTATTACTCTTCGTATGATTGTGTAAATACATTTTATGTCTTATATTTAATTATTGCGTTTGTCATTCCTTGGAGACCGAATTCATCTCGGAATCCACAACACTTATTCCCAATGAAGATGAAGAGATTCGTACAAAAATTGATACTTAGCCAGCATCTTCAAGGCAACCATTGTTTTTACTGTCTATATATTCAATATCTGAATCACTACTCACTTTGACCAAGGATACATAATTTTCTTGTTATACATTTTATCGGGGATTCTCTAAAGATTCACTACAACGAGTTCTATACCCCTTAATGCTGAAAGGGAACCACATGTCTGAAAGTATAAAAAAAACTGGGTGCGTTCAGAGAAAGACTGTTGCAACCCCATCCTTTTCCAGGATTGTTTTGAATTCAGAATAATCCTTCTACATTGGTTGACCTAACAATCTAAAGAACCCCTTGGGCAAAATATTGCAGATGTTTTCCTGTTGCCTTCTACACAGTTTTCCTTCTCTTAAAATATCTACCAGTCAAACCTAGAGAATCCATTTTAACCCTTTTATGGCTAGAGGAAAAAAGATTTGGATTTATGCCTTTCTTAGGAGTATTTCGTCATAATAGAACGAAACATACTGGACCGGCATTTGAAATCAGATTATCTTTTTTAAAGCTAGTTAGACCATGTTTATTTTCTTGTTAGATTATCGCTATTCAGTAATAATAATATTCTATATCATTAGTATATGCTTTTAAATGCTGGCAACCAAAACAATGCTTCACAAAAAACCTTTCATCAAATTCCGTTATAAAATTACTCTTCCCACTAAGGGGCTGGTGCAAAGATCTCATGACCCTGCCACGGAATCTATGTCACGGAGTCCCTTACTCTAGTACATTTCAATTTTCATTAGTCAGTTTTCAAGTAAAATACAAAATTTATTGTAACCTAATTATGTACAATAATGGATCATATGCAATATAGGTGAACATTTCAACTAGAAACATTGAAAATAATTACAATGTATTTAAATACAAATTAAAGACATGCCATAACAGATCCTTCCATCTTAAATACCTCAACAATGTTTGGCGGCAATTTTTAACATCAACTTGAGATTTTTCTTGTTAAAATGACAAATATTTTAACACATTCATCATTATAGATAAAATAGTGAATGTTTTTTTCGAGACGTAGCATGAACAAAACAAAATCAAGGATTTGTACAAAGAAAACAGAATGACACAAAAATATGCGAAAATGTGCATTCATTAATAGTCAGTTGTGCTTACTCTAATGTGTAACATATATAAATGTAGGTAGAAAAAAAACAAATGTTCATAAGGTAACGAGAGCCACAAAGCATTGCCTGTGGCCCTAAACCAGGCTGCACCCGCCCCAAGTTTGGTAGTTATGTGACAGTACGCACCAATCCAGTACATATATATATATATATATATATATATATATATATATATAGATAGATAGATAGATAGATAGATAGATAGATAGATAGATTCAAGTATATTTGGTTGAATAATCTAGACATATAATGTCTATTTATTTTTAAGTTAATTCTCTCAAATTCACGGATTAATTTCTTGGTGTTGTTATTAAACCGATTAAGAAAGACGCCGTAGTTTTGCTTATATCTTTTATTTCACCAAGTACTTTTAATCTCATTGAGACTGGAGTACTTATCATGTGCATTTACAAAAAAAATTCATGACTATCAATTACATTAATTTTCGTCTTAGCAATTTACTCATTGGGTGAGACTGAAAACAGTTGCTGCAAAATAAAATCTGGCCTTATAAAGTCCATCAAAGGACGAAACCTATCGACTATGTTTTCCTTTCGTCATTATTCATATTGTCTTTTATATATATTTTAATTATATCTGAGATTTTACACACACACACACAAACAGAAATACACACACACACACACACACACACACATATATATATATATATATATATATATATATATATATATTATTATGATTTTTGCTGTGTCTTTAAAACCCAGTAATTTTAAAAGTTACTCAAAATTCGCTTGAGAATGAAATGGAACTAATGTCTTTAATTTAATAACAAAATAAAATTCGGGCTTTCAGCTTCCATTTTTGAAACATGGTTAGAAATGTGTAACGAAAAAAACATATTTTAAATCAATTAATTTATAATATATATATATATATTCTATCATTGAAACAACTATAATATGCGGCTTGGATTTGGGAATCAAAGAGCCGAGTTCGAATTCTAGTCGAATCCATTATTTCTTACATGCTAATACCCTTGGGAAAGGTATGAATTATCTTCTTTGCTATGGTAAATAGCAGAACAGACTGGGTTCTATAGGCTTTGATGGCAAGTAGTCTAGGAGAAGGACAACTCTGAATTCAATACCTGCAGAGGGTTGCTTGTGGAAACTCGTGCACGTAGTGCAACAGGTTGGCCCTGCAAAAATTGTGGATGGTTCGGCTCAAAACCTTCACCACATGTGCTGGTGTCGGTCTGTCGGTTCTTAGAAACTGAGCTGGAGAGTCGAATATATATATATATATATAACAATATATATATATATATATATATATATTTATATATATATATATATGTGTGTGTGTCTGTGTGTCTGTGTGTCTCTGTGTGTGTGTGTATGTATATATATATATATATATATATATATATATATATATATATATATATATATATATATATATAACGCTAAACTTGGCATATTGCCAGGTGGATCTTAAAATTGAAATTCCTATACGTGTTAATGCTTGTAAAGTTGACTTAAAGATTTCTCTAATATACAATATACAATAATTGTTTCACTGTTGTGTTGCTTTGGAGTAGAAAATTGTTCAATTATTCTATTATTCACTAAATATTACTAGGATACAGAATAATTTTTTAACGAAAGTCCAGAGTTCGTCATAAGAATTTTGAAAAATATGCAGTAGGATAAATTTAAAGAAAAATACGTTAGATGAGAAAAATTCTGTAAACTCAAATAGAAGAAGCTAAACCTTCACAAAGAGAATTTTTTGCAAATAAAATATCATTAATGTTTACTTGCTTGTATAATGTAAAAAAAAACTTTAAAAAGTTAAGATTGCTTATAGGAATAAAACAAAGCATAAGTTAAAGATATTTTGCGAGAATCATCAAAAATTAAAAAATATTTAATTTCGTCAGAATAAAAATAAATGCAAGGACATATCGATGACTAAGATTGCCATGATAATGTTTCTAAAACAGTGGATACAAAAACGCTAACATCAATTATAAAAATATATAAAAACAATAGTACAAACCAGAAGAAAAAACAATAGTACAAATCAGAAGAAAAAACAATAGTACAAATCAGAAGAAAAAACAATAGTACAAACCAGAAGAAAAAACAATAGTACAAACCAGAAGAAAAAACAATAGTACAAATCAGAAGAAAAAACAATAGTACTAACCAGAAGAATAACAGGAAAAGAAAAATCATTTGGCATACCCACCCCGTTCAACCAAATGGTTAGCAGTAAGCTAGGGCAAAAATTCCTAGATTTAATTGAAAAACACTTTCCTACTGATAGCAAACTTAGCATGATCTTTAACAAAAACTCCTTAAAATTAAGTTACAGTTCATTCTAGAAAGAATCACAAAAAAGCATAATAATAAAATCCTGAAAGAAACACGCAAGCCAAAATCAAATAAATGACAACTCTAAATGAAAATTAGACAAAAATAATGAAAGACACACACACACACGCGCGCGCGCACATACACACACACACACACACACATATATATATATATATATATATATATATATATATATATATATATATATATATATATATATATTAAACATAGAAGGTTAATGGTCAATGTTGAATTAGACCAGAAAACAGTAGTATTAAAAATCTCAATATACGTATGAAAAAAAATTAAAATAAGAAAATAATATGTAGAGCTCTTAACTTTAAAAATTAGGAGATCAGTTGATTCTGCTACCTTGGTTTCAAACTTACGTAATCTTGTGGAGATTCTTATCAATTAACCTCGCCACCATTTAATTTTTTAACCATATTTTTCCACAAAGAATCTTTTCTCTTACGATGATCTGTTTTACCATTGTCCCTTGTACTTCCTTAAGGTTTTAGTTAATGACATCGTCTAAAGGTTTTAAATTTGTTCTTAATTTCATCTGCATTTGATTGTTAACAAACTGTGCTATTTTAGAGTCTGATGTATTGTAATTTAAGCGTTGTCTTAAATTTCTTTAGTTTTTGAAATTGTTTACTTAGTTTGCATATATTTGGGGATGGTGATCTCTTCTAAAATCTCTGCTTGGATATATTTCAAAACTGTAATACTGTATTTCTAAATCTTGTATTGGTTGAATGGTTGACTGACTCATTTCTCGTGTAAGTTCCTATATTTTTTTCATATCTCATGTTCGCAACTACTGAACAGTTCTTTAAGCCAGATTTTTGTTATTACTTGATAGTTTGTTACACACGAATGCATTACTTTTTTTCCCGTATTCGTTGCGCGATCGAAGTTATTATTTGTCAATAATTCACAGTCTAATTCATTTGTCATTTAAATTCCGTTTTGATTTTGCAATTTGCACCTTCCTCTGGAATTATCAAATATACTGTAAAACTTACCTATTTCTTCCGTGCTTTGGGATGTGGATGCGCGTACTACTGTGTTATAAGTATATTGAATGACTTCCTTTTCAATTTCTCAAGAACTTTGTCCAATGGTCCACCTATATGTTTATGTAGTCGTCATTTTTATACACCGTTTTTTATAAATCTAATTCCATATACTCTCAGAATGTTGGTATTTACCATTTTTTATTTTCTGTTTAACATTTTTTAACTTCCCACATTTGTATAGTGTTTTAATATTACATGTTTTGATTTTTTTTAATCAGTTCACCCCAAGCAAGGCGATAATTCCACTAAGACGCAAGGGGTTACTGGGAGGGAAAGAAAGTGAAAAGACTTTAGAAACCCAATCCTAAACAAGGAACAACGAGTTTCTTGATTCCTATTAAAAAGACAAAGGAAGAGAGTGAAGCTGGCAGTAAGCGAATATATCTACTCCTATTGAGGAGAAAAAATTAAAATGATGCAAAACAATAAAATAAATAGTAAATTCAATATCAGAGTTTGGGTGGAGGCGCTTTAGAAGTATAGTGTTGAAGTAAACTTTAGAAGGAAATGGAAACCCAATCCTAAAGAGGAAACAAGGGATAAACTTTCTACTCCTGTTCAAAAGACCGAAGAGGATTGTGAACTTATCTACTCGTATTGATAAAAGAAAAAGTAATTCAATAGTAAATAAAGTTCAGAGTTTTAGGAGGAGATATTAGAAGTAGAGTTGAAATAGACTTTAGAAGGAACTGGAAACCCAATCCTAAAAAGGAAACAAGGGATAATCCTTCTACTCCTGTTCAAAAGACCGAAGAGGAGTGTGAACCTATCTACTTGTATTGATAAAAGAAAAAAATAATTCAATAGTAAATAAAAGTTCAGAGTTTTAGGAGGAGATGTTAGAAGTATGGAGTTGAAGTAGACTTTAGAAGGAAGTGGAAACCCAATCCTAAAGAAACAAGGGATAAACCTTCTGCTCCTGTTCAAAAGACAGGAGAGGAGTGTGAACCTATCTACTCCTATTCATAAAAGAAAAAAATAATTCAATATTGAATAAAAGTTCAGATTTTTAGGAGGAGATGTTAGAAGTACAGTGTTGAAGTAGAATTGAGAACGAACTGGAAACACAATCCTAAACAGGAAACAAGGCATGCATAGAAACAGTAATGGCGACTGAGAAAACTGATGAATAATTTCGTTGGATTACTTTATAATTCTTCATTTTAAAATTTCATTTCATTTCATTCATAATTGCGCATTAAAGCTGGTTGATTTTTTCATTTCTTTAAGAAAATCAACATTGCACTTAGTGTGGAGTTTTTATAATAAGTACTGACACCAAAGATTAGATTCATAGCTTTTATCGATATTTGAAGATTTAGTTGTAAAAGATCGCCCGAAAAAATGTACATAAATACCTAATTTCTGTAGGTTTTTACTTACGAATAGACTTCAAAACTTTACTATTTCAAAAATAAATCCAAATAAAGTTAATATCTTTTCTAATGGATACATTAAATGGAAAATATATTCAAACCAAAATTCTAGTTATGAATCACCACAAATAATGCATTTTTTTAATGTATTCGATAAGTAAAAACTAGGTAAAGAAAATTGTAAAAGATTACAAAATGGCTACAAATGATCATTTGTTAGATCATAATTAATAAAAACAAAAATATATAAAAGTGTATATAACACCATAATACTGCTGGGCACAAACTATAAGAAAATATTTTAAATTTGCATTGTTTATTGAAAATCACACTAAAACTATTTTTTTGTTTCCATTTTCTCTAAAACTTGCTAGGTAGGTCATGCGTTGTTTTTCTCTATGCCGTCAATATCTCCTGTGAGTATCAAAGTTGCCAAACCACCTTTCTTCATTATGTGTCCTAGAAATATATCAACTGTCTCTTTCTGATGTTAAGTATAAGTGTCCTTTTTATTTCCATTTTCTCTAAAAATTTGCTAGGTAGGTTATACGTTGTTTACCTCTATGCCTTCAATATGTCCTGTGAGTATCAAATTTGCCAAGTCACCTTTCTTCATTATATGCCCTTGAAATATATCAACCTTTTCTTTCTGATGTTAAGTATGAGTGTCCTTTTGTTTCAATTTCCTCTACAAATTGCTAGGTATGTTAGGCGTTGTTTTTCTGTATGAGTATCAAATTTTTCAAGCCCTCTTTCCTCATTAGGTACCCTAGAAACTTCAACTGTCTCTTTAAGTATAAATGTGCTTTTGTTTCTGTTTTCTCTAAAACTTCATCGTTGCCCATTTGTTCGGTACACGTTATTCTCAGTATCTTTCAAATGTATGTTGTTTCAAACCTGAAGACATGGTCAACCAGGGAGGGATTACTCTGACAGCAATAAGTAGGCCCTGGATTTTGATTTGAATTAAATATTTTCAGCTTAAAGATTATTTATCTGAAAATGTAAAACACACATGTAAACATACGTGTAATACATTTTAAATATCATTAATCCTGTAAAATTTTATTTTAGCTAATTATTTTTTTATAAGTGTAGCTTAGATATGACACAACACCAAAATATAGAATAACACTACAATTCCTGGAACTGGTGGTAAGACAAGAGCTAGATACAATATTAAGAGACTGAGGAGACAAAAGAATATAAAATAAGGAAAATATACAGTTTGAAATTAACACCTTTTGGAGGCTTGTATAAATATCTTTGTTCCCAATATAGTTTATGGAAATTCAACTCACTAAACAATAAATTACTTGAATTTTATACTATGTAAGACTGAAGCCGAAATTTGTTATATATTTAATCACTATTCAAAATAAGTGTTACGACCCTACCAACTACCTCTGACCGAAATTTTATATCATCCCTGCTCTTAATATACGCAGTTTACATATTCTATTCCTTTCAAAGGTGCGGACCCCGATATCCAATATCACCAAATTTTGAGGCTGGCAAAGGTCAATGGAGGTCTTAATTTGCTCTGATTGCAAATCGTATTTCATACTGAATTGAGTGTGACGTCAAAACCATGAATGCTCATGGAAAACAAACCAAGAAAGATGAGGTAAAATTCAAAATTGATTAGTAAGCTTTTTCTTGATGACCTCCAGATGGAACACTCCAGCGACTGTTGGTCATAATTTCTGCTTATACAAAACTGGATGGCCTACGGAAGGGAAACAATTGTTACCCAGTGATTATTGGTTAGCTAAAAAGAAAATGGAAGTAAAAGATAATAAATTAACTTAAAAGAAAACAGATGGTTAAAGAGTATAGAAAACAGATGTTCACAATATGTAAAGATAGGACACTTGCAAATCTTTGAACTAGCCAATTTCAACTAATCAAAACAAATTTTGAAATGAACTTGATATCAATCTAGATTTGAACAAAGTTTGTAAGAGAAAACCAACGAAAAATATTACCTACCTATCTAGTAGAAAATACTAGTATCATAAACACTATAAATAATGAAAAAAATATACATGGGGAAATGACTAAGTATAAAAACTAAAGAAAACGATTAGGGAGAAGCATACTCTAAACGCCTTGAGATGTAAGGGTTGCAAAGAAAAAACACATGACAATGAAATTATGCAATACATTGATACTAAAAATATAATGGGACAAAAGCAATAACCGAAATGTTTATGACATCAAAAGAAACCTTGACCAACAGAATGAAAAACATTTCTGGAAAATAAGATTAGAAAGACAAAACTACAAAGGCTACTGAAAGACCTGACTATCAATAACGGACTACAAACTAGATGATGTGACAAATACAAAGTATTATAAAAAATTAATCTATAATAATAAAAGAAGAGCTTATTTTCTGTCCGTCACTCGCTAACTGTGGGTAACTTTGCTTGTACGTACATAATGAATATACGTATATCTGTGTTGCCCCGTGAGTGATTTACGTGTGCTCATGGCATTTAATGTGCACGCAAGGGCAAGTACACACATAAACACGGACAACTTGACAATTTCAGATTAAAATAAGACATTAGAATAATACAATTCCCGCCCAGTCAGTCTGGGCAACCTTTACCATGAACTGAGCAATAAAATAAAGTTACCGAAAATGAAATAAAGGTAAAAAGAAAAACCTATTAACCACTTCCTGTCTATCAAACTCTAATTTTTGCTTCTTCTATTTCTGATATTCTCTAAAACGTGTTCGTGCTCCATTTTCATTTCATAGTATTCTCAGCTGCCTTCTGTATAACCACATTTCTATTGCATCAAGTGGCTTCCTAATCTGTGAGGAGATTGTCCAGCATTCACGGCCATATAAAAAGATTGATATTACATAACAGTTCAATACTCTTTTCTTTGTTTCTGTTTTTCATGTCTCTTCTTCATCTGTAAGGACATTGTCCATTATTCACTGCCATATAGGAGGACTAATATTACATAACAGTTCAGTACTCTTTTCTTTGTTTCTCTTGCTTCTAGTCTCTTCTTCATCCGTGAGGAGATTGTCCAGCATTCACTGCCATATAGAAGGACTGATATTACATAACAGTTCAGTACTCTTTTCTTTGTTTCTCTTGCTTCAAGTCTCTTCTTCAACTGTGAGGAGATTGTCCAGCATTCACTGCCATATAGGAGAACTGATATTACATAACAGTTCAGTACTCTTTTCTTTGTTTCTCTTGCTTCAAGTCTCTTCTTCATCTGTGAGGAGATTGTCCAGCATTCACTGCCATATAAGTGGACTGATATTATATAACAGTTCAGTACACATTTCTATGTTTCTCTTGCTTCAAGTCTCTTCTTCATCTGTAAGGAGATTGTCCAGCATTCACTGCCATATAGGAGGACTGATATTACATAACAGTTCAGTACTCTTTTCTTTGTTTCTGTTGCTGGAAGTCGCTTCTTCTGTGATGAGATTGCTCAGCATTCACTGTTATACAGGAAATCTGATATTATGTAACAGCTCAATACTCGTTTATTTGTTTCTAATGATTTTCGTATTTCTTAATACTTTACGTAGCTTTTGGAAGTCACTTTCGCTATCCCAATGCGCCGTAAAATTTACAATTACAATTATTAACATACTATATTTGTCATAATCACAAATATTTGGTTATTTAGAACATAAAAATAACAACGTATAGGTTCTTCCTCCTTAAGTGCCATATCATTTGAAGATGTGAGCAATTGTCTGGTATTCAAAGCCATATAAGGGAATTGATATTACATAGCAGTTCAGATTTTTTTAGCATTGTCCCTAACAATATTTTCCTGTTTCTTAATACTTCACATTTAAAAGATAGGCACATATATTCGGCTGTTCCTTGTTTCACCTGCAGCGGAAGCTCTTTAATATCTAACAGACACTTAGTTTCGTCTGTTTTTTATGAATTGAAAATGTATATCTATTGACAGAAATCTATGTATAATTATCTATTTCATATCTATCTATATCAACTTTTTCATATCTATTATATGTCAATGTCACTCTATTCATATCTATTGGTACGTAGAATTTGATATGATAGAGGTGGCCACAAAATAAATGTACCGTAGTTAGCACTAAAGAAAATCAATACCTAAGTTTTTTTATATCTACTATATGTCAATGTCACTCTATTCATATCTATTGGTACGTAGAATTTGATATCATAGAGGTGGCCACAAAATAAATGTACCGTAGTTAGCACTAAAGAAAATCAATACCTAAGTTTTTTTATATCTACTATATGTCAATGTCACTCTATTCATATCTATTGGTACGTAGAATTTGATATCATAGAGGTGGCCACAAAATAAATGTACCGTAGTTAGCACTAAAGAAAATCAATACCTAAGTTTTTTTATATCTACTATATGTCAATGTCACTCTATTCATATCTATTGGTACGTAGAATTTGATATCATAGAGGTGGCCACAAAATAAATGTACCGTAGTTAGCACTAAAGAAAAGCAATACCTAAGTTTTTTTTATTATTATTATATGTCAATGTCACTCTATTCATATCTATTGGTACGTAGAATCTGACATCATAGAGGTGGCCACAAAATAAATGTACCCTAGTTAGCACTTAAGAAAAGCAATACCTAATTTTTTTTTATATCTACTATATGTCAATGTCACTCTATTCATATCTATTGCTACGTAGAATTTGACATCATAGATGTGGCCACAAAATAAATGTACCGTAGTTAGCGCTAAGAAAGCGATGCCTAATTTTAAAATGCATTTTTAAAATGAAAAATCGTTCTTGAAACTTTTATTCTAGCTTTAATTTTAAGCTAATAGAGATGAATAGCAGGAGCACTAGACCAGATATAGTAAAGGTATTCAATGCACAACCAATTGGTAGATTTATAAATGTGCAAGATGGACTCTGACGAGGAAAACCTTCTGGCACGACACAATGAACTAACTTTCTTTGCAGTAGATACAGCTATTGATTCAATGTAGTTCTTCCACAAGTCAGTTGAGAATGTGAGGCGAAGTAGTCGCAGTGAGGCTCTTTCCTAGTGTCAAGCATCAGACATGCTGATAGCCAAAAAGGAAATAGTGGTTAAATGAGGTCAGTTTCGTTTTGGAGGCATTAAAATTTACAAGACATTTCCTGTCTCAGTTAAATATTGATTGGAGTTCCTTTTCAAGAGTAATAATCAGGTTAACTCTGTCAGCTCTGACGGATTTGCTCTTGAGACATGAGTAAATGGTTGTGTCACCAACTACTTGAGAACTGATGTCAGGAAGATCAATGATAAAGATCAAAAACAGCGTAGCACCCAGCAAAGAGCCTTGGGGGCTACCCGCGTCCATGTGAAAAGATACGGAAGCGAGCTCGTTCAGAATAACTTTCATTTCACGATTTGATAGGAATGATTGGATTAAATCCAACAAACTTACCGTAGTACTAAAGCTTATGTAGAAGATCAAAATGACGAACCTTGCCGAACGCCTTTTAGATATCTAGAGACACAGCCCGAGCTTCGCTGTTATTATCAAGAGCTTCATATACTTATGCAGGGATGGCAGTAAATATGTCAGCGGTATACCGAGCAAAACGGAAGCCATATTTTTTGTCAGAGAGTAAGTCGTGAGAGATAAAATATTTAAACACTTCAACGTTGATTAAAACCTCAAATACTTTGCCGTAGAGCAGTAGGAGACAAATAGAACAAGATGGGTTAGATGGTTCTCCAGAGTTCTTAAAAACAGGAACTATAGAAGAAGCTAGAAAGCAGGAAGCCGAGGGAAAATAGTTGTAGAGTTTGAAGACAACTGGAGCCAGCTCAGAAGCACTTTTCTTTAGAACAACGGCTGGGATCCCCTTACGTTTGCTTGCCTTATGGAAGTCTAATTTAGAAATGATGTCCGAGACCAGTGAGGTGGTTATGCACATATCACTCAGTAGAGCCTCAGTTCTAGGGCGAAATCACTTGTGGGTACTCCAAATAAGTCCAGTGCTGAGTTAGAAGAAAATTTTTGAGTAAGGTATTCTGTTTTATCTGTTGTAGATTTCAGGACTTCGAATTGTTTGAATGTAGGAGAGATTGAAGAATTTTTGTTGTTTACCACATTTGCAGAGCGGCCAATAATCTCTAGAACCAAACTTGCGAGATGCTATACGTTGTTTCATTCTATCGCCAAACAGTAACCTCCCTTCATTGAGGACATGCTTGTACTCGTTATGAACAGAAACAAAGAGACGTATTTTGCAATCAACCGTGTTGCTCTGGTATAGTCTTAGTTTTATTGCCACTGTATTTTACGATTCAGAGCATATTTTATGTAACTGTGGGTTCTTTTTGATCAAATTAAATTCTCCGAGGACTTGTCCTTATAACTAATACAAGCGTTAAGCGCTACAAAATGTAATGCCTCGAAACTTGATAAAATTATATAAGTAGTGTGTAACTGATATAAAAAATACTTTTCGGAAACAATTACATCCATTTATGAATAAGTCCTAAAAGTTTCATTAAAATCCGACAATTATCTAATTTTTGCAAGAATTTCCAAATCATTGTTTTGCACCGTAAAAACATTACATTTTATCATTTCCCATAATAATTTATGAACACTCACTGACACAAAAAAAACAAGAATTTTAACCAAATTTTTCAACGTTCTACAAAGTATAAAAATATATTCTAATGATCAAAACATCCTTTCGTCTTTCCTCTTAAAAATAACATGAAAATTTTGATGATAAAACTTTGTTCTTATTAAGCTTGGGACTCTTTTTCTTCATGTATGATCATTTTTTAAGGAATCTTTGAAGGTACCTAATGCAAATCTCATCACTTATTGCCAAATTGTCACAAAAAGTGAATTCATATAATAATGAGACAAGTGGAGTAAGAGGAAAAATTACAAAACTAATTTCTCGGGGAAAACGTCAATTTTTAAACATGTTAATTTTTAAACATGTTAATTTTTAAACATGTTAATTTTTAAACATGTTAATTTTTAAACACTAAAATTTACGAAATACTTAGATTTCATTTAGGTTTCAGAAATTATTTGGTAATAAATAAAATCATTTTTTGATATTTTTTAAAACTTTCTCTAAAAATATCTTTAGGTCTTGAATTAAAACATATATGCACACACGCAAATGTACATACACATAATTTAATTAAAAAAACTGAAATGGACATGATTTTTAATTTTCTAATCGGTATCCCCACATGCAAGACAGTAAACAACTAAGACACAAGGGGTTACAGGATGTGGAAGAATTAGGAAGAGAAACATTAATAATGAGTGGGAAGAGGAAAGACTAATCAGAACAGTAGGTAGTGGTTGATATTGCAGTTAAATTATTGCAGATTAAAGTTGGTTGGAAAGCATGGAACTGGAAGGGAGTTTCACAAGAAAGGCAGTAAAGCCACTAAGACACAAGGGGTTACAGGGTGTGGAAGAATTAGGAACAGAAACATTAATAATGAGTGGGAAGAGAAAAGAGTAGTCAGAACAGTAGATAGTGGTTGATATTGCATTTAAATTATTGCAGATTAAAGTTGGTTGGAAAGCATGGAACTGGAAGGGAGTTCCACAAGAAAGGCAGTAAGGCCACTAAGACACAAGGGGTTACAGGGTGTGGAAGAATTAGGTACAGAATCATTAATGATGAGCAGAATGAGAAGAGAGTAATCAGGAAGACAGCAGATAGTCATTGATATTGCATTTAATTTTTTGCAAATTAAAGTTGACTAGAAAATATAGAGCCGGAAGGGATTTCCACAAGAAAGGCAGTAAAGCCACTAAGACACAAGGGGTTACAGGGTGTGGAAGAATTAGGAACAGAAACATTAAAAATGAGCAGGAAGAGGAAAGAGTAATGAGAACAGTAGATAGTGGTTGATATTGCATTTAAATTATTGCAGATTAAAGTTGGTTGGAAAGCATGGAACTGGAAGGAAGTTCCACAAGAAAGGCAGTAAAGCCACTAAGACACAAGGGGTTACAGCGTGTGGAAGAATTAGGAACAGAAACATTAATAATGAGTGGGAAGAGGAAAGAGTAATCAGAACAGTAGATAGTGGTTGATATTGCATTTAAATTATTGCAGATTAAAGTTGGTTGGAAAGAATGGAACTGGAAGGGAGTTCCACAAGAAAGGCAGTAAAGCCACTAAGACACAAGGGGTTACAGGGTGTGGAAGAATTAGGAAGAGAAACATTAATAATGAGTGGGAAGAGGAAAGAGTAATCAGAACAGTAGATAGTGGTTGATATTGCATTTAAATTATTGTAGATTAAACTTGGTTGGAAAGCATGGAACTGGAAGGGAGTTCCACAAGAAAGGCAGTAAAGCCACTAAGACACAAGGGGTTACAGGGTGTGGAAGAATTAGGAACAGAAGCATTAATGATGAGCTGAATGAAAAGAGAGTAATCTGAAGGACAGTAGATAGCGGCTGACATTGCATTTAAATTTTGGCAGATAAAAGTTGGCTGGAAAACATGGATCCGGAATGGAGTTCCAGAAATGAGAAATGCGAGAGAAGAAACTATTAACATGGAATTTACGGCTACGTCTATCCGGCTCAACTATAAACTGATGAGATCTCGTCGACGGTCTAGTGCTTTGCTTAAATTCAAAAAGTCTTTCTACCATAGCGATAGTGGAAATCTAAAAAAAAAATGTGTCACATGAAGATATCAATAATTCGAGTTGTGGATGGAGCGGTTTGATAGTAAAAAGTTCCACTAGTCTCACTGAAAGGATCCCTCGTAATGAATGAATTAAAGACATGAAAATAATTCTTCTCAAACGTACATCTCAGATCTTACAAAAGGTTTTATCTATGTCATATGTGTGTGATCTCAGGATAAAAAAATGTTCAGTGAAAATGTCATGATGTAATTACTGATCTTAGATCGCATGTTGAGGATCGACTGGAAATGAACATATCGCAAAAGTCAATGGAAATACTACTAATAATAATAATAATACTAACAGTAATAATAATACTATAGTCGTATCATAGATAATTCTAAATGTATATGTGAAATAAATATGCGATAGAAATTATTAATCGTTGATAATATTTTACTCAACTTTGTGATTTACAGTGAATTTCAAATAAACCAACGGAGAAAAACAAGTTTTTTTCAAAGCAAAATATTAAACAATGTAAGATTATTATCAATTGTTATCACAAGTTAAAAAACAAAATCTTTGCCAACCAGCCATAATAGAAAAAAAGATCAAAATAATTTGGAACAGTGCTTGAATTAATATTGTATATAACATATTTTTATATTATATTTCATAGGTTACTACACTAGCGTTCAATAGTTTTAGGTAAGCAACTTTACACATTTATTTTATTAAGAGGTTAAGATTGTTTAACAGTATGCTTATATAAATAGTGTCTGTGGACCTTGAGGATTGGAAAATAAGTTATTGCATTTTTTAGGTGCCGTGCTACGGATGATACACTGCTTTACAATATCATTAACCAAACACATCGTAATAAGAAACTGAAGTGATAAAAAAAATCTCGCATAGTACTGGAAAGTGGAAAAAAGTAATTTTTAGTGATGAATTCAAAATAGAGTTCCATTTTAATGCAATCGAATATGTAAGAAGACCAGTGCGAGAAAGAAACAACGTAAGATACACCGCAAAAACTGGGGGATGCACGTAATGGTGTGGGTTAGTTGTTTTTGTTTAGCGGCATATCAACCTCTATGGGTTATTTAATGTTGAAATCTAAATATTTTGTGCGCAATTTTTGGTTTAGATAACAATGATTTTAGTTATAGTTATCCTCAGGTACCGAGAAGTAAAAACAAAAACAAAATCTACTTCCATACCTGAGGATGTCTGTAGGAACAGACGAAAGCTTGTAAAAACTAAAAAAAGACCTTATGCAACTGGAATTTATAAACAGGGATCATATCATTCATTTCGGGGTTAGTGTAACTTATTGAAATTGTTTGCGAAGATGTATTCTCGCCATTTAAATCATTAACCTCTATATTTGTTTTTTGTATGAATCATTCATGTAATTATATATATAAGTGTATACTGAAAGTTTGATTTATTATAAGAGAACAAAAGAAAAGTTAAGACATCCTGAATTGAAAGTTTGTATTCTTGCATACTGATGTTACATGAACGTATAGATCGCCGTAATTATATAAACAAGCCGAAAACTTGTATTGCAAGCATTTTTTATAAATTTATTTACAAGTAAGGGTGTAAAAATAAAAAAAAATGAAATTGAGAAGTTTTCCATTTCACTGAAATAGACATTAAGCATTTCTATCTAACTTTCTTTCTTTCTTTCTTTCTTTCTTTCTTTCTTTCTTTCATTCATTTACTCATTGAAACCAAGTAGTATCTCTGATCAGTCAGTTCCGATTTTTCACGTAGTCAAAACGGCAGACTATTACTTATCAGATATTACCAGGACGGAACGAACGTGTTAATTAACTAAAGAACTAATTTTCTAACGCCAGGGAGGACAGGCAGGTGTATAATAAAGATAATAAAATATATTAGGTTGGTGCAAAAATAATGTCGTTTTCTCACATATGTGAGAAAACGACATTATTTTTGCATCAACATAATAATTTCTTGTGATATGTATCGTTTGTTCATCAGTAAATATGCATTCTTTAATAATCATTTCACTAAGGTATAATTATCTGCAAATGTGTTAAGTATTTCTCAGGGAGTATTTTGGATTTCACAGACTCATCAAACAAATATACCTAAACTCTTATCGAGTCAAAGCTTCAATCCATAGACTCGATATGTTTCAGCTTTCTCATGTAACCCCATCCAAAAATCTATCACACACATTATTATCAACCTTCGTTCCATTTGCTGCAATTATTGCACCAAATAATAAATTGACCCGGATGAGAGGGATAATCGATCGCAAAACGTCAAAGTGTGATTAACTTCCCTTCTTTTCATCCCTCTGTACCGCACCTTTAATTTCTGCAATAGAAAATGCAGTAATGGCGAACGGTCTTACAGATGCCATTAAAAATGTAAGACTAGAATGTAAAACGAAAGAGAATCCTATCAAAATGTTTTGTAAGGGTTTAAAGGCCAACCTTAGTGTCACTGGAAATTGAGCTATTAATCTCAATCCCCGGACGGATATAAAAGAATTCATTGATGTTCGATTGGGATGTGTCTGGAGTTGGGAGGAGAGAATGATTTTGGCGGGAAATGGGAATCATGGAGACGAGTAAAAGGGGAGATAAACCAAACCTTGACAGCCAGTTACGTAGATAAATCTTCTGGAACGATGTCTCTTTACCCGTCTCCGTATAAATGCGAACGTCAGAAAGATGCGCCCACCATCATTTGTTCAAATTAGACACTTGGAGACGTGACTGTGCGTGAGAGTGACATCTCGTATTTCTTTTCGCGCCAAATCTTCCACAACGAACGAATGAACGTTCGGCGTTTGTTCAAACGCGCGCCCTAAAGATGATATGTTTGTTTACTTTGTCACAACTTACTTCCCTGACTCCACTTGATGGAAGTAGGTAAAGTCGGGTGGAAAATAAAAGTTTGCGAATTTGAAAAAATAGCAGTAATATCTTTCTCGCGTGCACATCCCCAAACTATCTTCAATTACTTCCAAAAAAGCATTCAGATTAAAAAAAAATTTATCTTTCCTCGTCATCAATATTATCATCACCAACTACATTTCACTATGATTTAATTATCATTATAGTTATTATGGCACTTATATTAAATTATAGTCACCATTATCACTCTTATTTCATGTTGCTACTATCATAATTACTAGTTGACATATACCGTAAAGATGATGTATATTTCTCAAGTCCTTTCTACTATTAGGTTCCTACAAATGAGCATTTAAATCTAAGTAAATAAATGGCAAATTCTGTCTGTCTGTCCATGTGTCTAAAACCCCTCTAACACGGGCTACACTTTCTCTACATAGACATATTATACCTTTTTGTAATCAGGATGATTCCGTGATGGAAAATCTGTCTTCAGCTGGTGCTTATACATCCAGCATTGGGATTTATGTCCGGATGAAGAGGAAACAATTAAAAATTCAAATTTTCAAATAACTGAAAAAAAAATCAGTGATTGTAAAAGTTTTTCATTTATATTGAGTTTGAAGTAAGACAAAATTTTGTGAATTTAAAAACAATCTGTTTTGAATTCAGTTTAAAATATCTCCAAAACTTTGTGAATTGAGGAAATGAATTTTATTTCTTCGAAATGCCACTGAATCAAGAGTCACTTTAGTGAGAAGTTTCGTGACGTGCGGTTTTTAAGTTCCATGGACTTTGTGATTTGAAGAACTCAGTTGAAATTTCGGTCATAATTGTTTTTTTGTTGGAATTGGACTTATAAGCCTGAATCAGAGTTAAAGTTCGGTTTTGAAGTTCCATTATGTGAAGTGAAGAATTCAAAGTAATTACCAATGCTGTTTTCTAAGATGGACCAGGGGTGACTTTAGTTTGGGACCCGAAGCCTAATTATCCCTACGCAGTAGCTGGCTTAAGAGTCAGCACGGAGTGCGGTCGACTAAGAAATTATTCCGTTCGGGTCAACTCGTTTCGGCTATGTTGTTCGAGAACCGAAATTTTGTTCAATAACAGAGGCATTTTCATCTCGAATTTTCTGTTCGAAAACCGATTTGTTCGATATGTGAGAAGTTCGACAACCGAGGTTCCACTGTATTTTTATTTTTAAGTGATCCCTTATTCAAAATATAAAGCAAAAGCTGGTGCACAATATTTTGATAGGTTAGCAGGTGAAAACTCCATGCATTAAAACTTTTCAGCTACAACTGATGTCGTAATTTGAGTCGTTTAAATATGTATTCTTAAATTGGTTTTCTAAATATGGCTGCTAAAAAATTTAAAGGGATCTCATTAGAATGTCCACTTTTGTTCATTCACAATATATTCATTGAAAATTACATTGCATAGAACAAGATGTCTTTGTTTTACGAATTTCACATTCACTGAATGAATTTTTTAAACATAACAAGAAATATATTATATATTTTGTGATATCAACGACCTCTCGTTGTCACTTTTGTACTCTCAACGAATACTCGTTGTCACTTTCGTAATGCTCGTTGTAGTAAATACTTTGTAATCGACGATACAACTATAGTAATTATTGGTGTCAGACGCTTTCGAATAACACTCGCTCTAATAGTAATCCGTACAGTAATCAGTATAGAGATCAGTATAGAAAAAAGTATGGAGGAGAGAATAGCGATCTGTATAGTAATAGAGGATAGACTAGAAATGGTGATCCGTATAGTAATAGACGAGAAATAGAGATCCGTATAGTAATAGAGGATAGACTAGAATTGGTGATCCGTATAGTAATAGAGGATAGACTAGAAATAGAGATCCGTATAGTAATAGAGGATAAACTAGAAATAACGATCAGTTTGACGTCATGCTACTTTCTATTTATGCATTTCCTCTATGGTCACGTGATCTACTTAATTCAATAATGGGATCGCCTGTGTTTGCTGACTGGCGATCTATGTTCAAACTCAAGTGGCGGCAGCGACACTTTATTCCTATATAACAATATAACTACCACATTCTCAAATATTTGAATGACACACTGGCTTTGAGTATACAGTTATTCATTCATTAAAATAATAGGAAGAGGTTAGAGATTTCTGTAAATATCAAAATGTTATCACTGTAATGCTGATTCTCAATCTCTGTTTATAATCATAGTGATTTTGTTCAATTCTTCATCGTAGCTTGAATTTTTATTTTATATATCTACTAACAAAAGTACTCAGCTTTTCTTGTGTTTATAAATATCTAAAATGAAATGGATACAGTGCAACCTCGGTTCTCGAACGTCTCATATATCGAACAAATCTGTTTTCGAACAGAAAATTCGAAACGAAAATGCCTCGGTTATCGAACAAAATTGTGGTTTTCGAACAACATTGCCGAACAGAGTTAACCCGAATGGAATCATTTCTGAGTCGACTGCCATGTTTTATACATTCGTGTGTTGTACCGTGCTTTTCTTTTCCAATTTTATCCTACTGTGACTTTATTTTTCTACATTTATTCCTATTGGAAAAAATAGCTTCGGTTTACGAACATTTCGGATTACGAACGGCCTTCAGAAACGAATTAAATTAGTGAACCGAGCTTCCACTGTACAATCAAATGAATTCATTATAACTTTGTTTTTAATCAATTCACCCCAAGCAAGGCGATAATGCCACTAAGACACATGAGGCTACTAGGAGTGAAATAGACTTTAAAAATAATCAGAAATCTAATCCTAAGCATAAGACAAAAGATAAACCCCGAGAGAAATGTGGGCGATAGACAAACCTAATATGATGTTTAAAAGACCCGAAACTGCCCAATGATCTAAATCAGACCATCGCTAAAGACGCCCTCTAGCGTTAAAGAACGTATATTCAAAGTATGTACTCCAATTAAATCTATCTGTCTATTGTCATCTTTACGTGTAGATTTTTATTGATTGAAGAAAATTACCAAATTTTACTTTGGAAATATTGTCCGTAATAATAATAATAATAATAATAATAATAATAATAATAATAATAATAATAATAATAATAATGTGGCACATGGGAACATCAATAAACCCTGTTGTAGTTGGATCCCTAGGATTGGTTGGAAAAAATTCCAGTAGACTAATTGAAGGGATTCCTGGAAGTCCATACCTCAAAGAGATACAAAAATTGTTCTGACAAGTACAGCCCGCACTTTACGAAGAGCTTTATCTATGTAATTTTATTTTATTTTTTTTTTATTTTTATTTTTTTTTTTTTTGTCAGTGGAAAGTGTTATGATGCCATTAGGTCTCTGGGCGAGACCCGGAAAGAAATGTGTACATGCCAGAAATCAAAGGAAATAATAATAATTATAATAATAATAATTATAATAATAATAATAATAATAATAATAATAATAATAATAATAATAATAAATGTCCACGTAAAACTTTTTGCCACTTAATTGTCTGTTCATGTAAATGACATTTTCACAATGTTTGCTTTTTGTGTAACTAAATTCAAAATACAAATTTCTAAAGGGCATTTGCCCACCATAAGATATTGTGTGGGTGTCCTACTAATGAATGGGAACGGGGTACATTTTCTTAATACAAATGACTTAAACATCATTCAGAAAAGTTGTGTATATTTGATAACACATGCATTTGCAAAAAGAATTAAAAAATGTGATGTTAAACTGCATTTCTGATATTTATATTATCTGCACCTTTAATCTATTAAACTAAACTGTACGTTACATGCCAATTAAAGATAAGTTTTTAAAAATTAATAAAATCAAAGACTGGTTATTAACAAAACTAAACACTTAAAGCGTTAGCAAAATTCGCTTTAATTTAAATAATATAACTGTAAGATACGAATTTTAAAACCTTTAAATAAATATAAAGATAGACAGCTACATATTTCGAGATCCTTGATAAAAATCCAAAGATTCAGCAATATTATTTGCCCTGATCTGGTATCTCGGGTTCAGTCACTTTCCCACCACCGTAAGGTTGCTTCCCAGTGTCTTTTCTATAAATACATTCATGGTAATTGTTCGGATGAGCTGTTCACTAGCTTGTAAATAGCCTTTTGTATTCATATTGTAAATATTCATTGGGGTTAATTTTTAGATTTGTTATCCCCCCCCCACAGACAACGAATTGTAAATATGGGGACTAGTTAGTATTTTTATAGAGACAAAGAGGCATTATGGTGGTTGTAGTAAGAAAGGTACGTATGAATGTGTTGTTTTGTTGTCAGGAATTTTGTTTTGTACGATTGGGTCAGTATTTGCGGCTAGCTAAGTTATAGTTAAGACAAAAGAAGACCGTCCTTTCCCCAATCCCCTTTTTCGGCCTTGGGCCACATTTCTGTAGTTAAACAGAATAAATATCGCTCTTCACTAGCCGTAAGTTAGCTGTTTCCTTTCTTGTACTTCTCTTTTGTTGAACTCTCTTCCGGTCCATCGTTTCTAGTCAACTTTAAACTTCAAAAGTTTAAATTCAATGTCAACCGCTAACTACTGTCCATAATGATTATTCTATTCTTGTTCTGTCTCCTTAATAATATTTTTGCTTTCTAATTCTTCCACACTCAGTAACCCCTTGTGTCTTAGTGGCTTTGCTGCCTTGCTTAGGTGAGTGGGTGGACTCGATTATAAAAAAAAAAACGTATGAAATTTTTGTCACTGAAAAACAGTCAATAGTTGCAGATAATATTTTTGGTATAATAATAATTCTGGTATTGTTGTAGCAATTAATTTAACTAATGTTAATAATCTTCACTTAATTCAAGAATTTCCATTAGATTAGAATTGTTGCTTCCAAGCAATTATGAATTTCAATCTGTTTTACCTTTATGAAAATGTCTAAAAAGAAATATTGAACAAAGATAAGTATAAAAGTAAAAGAAATACAAAACAAAAATGAATATACGTACAGTTTTTTCTTTTATGTACTGTGTCCCTTCAAGGCGTG
This sequence comes from Acanthosepion lycidas, assembly GCA_963932145.1. NCBI lineage: Eukaryota > Metazoa > Mollusca > Cephalopoda > Sepiida > Sepiidae > Acanthosepion > Acanthosepion lycidas. The sequence continues at coordinate 60,733,743 of OZ010616.1, read as the reverse complement.
AGCAATAGTTATACTTTATAGTTCTTAGCAATGTTTGTCTTCCTATTAAGCCCTCTATTTATACAAACTAGTTCTTCTTCTTTATGTGCCGTGTGCCCTCAAGACATAGGTGATCATGGCTCTCCATTACTTCCTGTCCTTTGAAACCATTAATAATTTTTTTACTCAAGCTATATAATTTAGTAATGCGCTATTTTCCTCAGTCCCTCTTGCCTTCAATATATCCTGTGAGTATCAGATTTTCCAAACATTCTTTCCTCATTAGGTGACCTAGAAATTTCAACTGCCTCTTCCTGATGCTAAATATAAGTTAAATTTTTGTTTCCAGTTTGTATCTAAACGTCTTCGTTGCACACATGCACAGTCCAAAGTTGCCTCATCGTCCTTCTGTAGAATCACATTACTGTTACTTCAGGCCTCTCTTTCATCTTTAAGGAGATTTTTCATCATTCACAGCCATATACGAGCACAGATAATACGTAACAGTTCAGTATTCTTTTCTTTTTTGTAACTAAAGAAGATTTTTTGTTTCTTAATACTCTGCTTAGCTTTTGAAAGTATCTTTGGCTCTCCGTCCTCTGTTAAAACACTTCCCAAAAATTGAAACTGATTTTTGATTTTGGTATCTCCATTTTGTAATTTGCATTTTGGGATCACCCTTTTGATAATAGCTATGATTCGCTTCGACCTTTTGTTCCTCTAGCTTTCAATATATCCTGCGAGTATAAAGTACTCCAGGCTTTCTTTTAATGTAATTCTTAACATCCTTCTGTAGAACCATAACTCCGTCACCTCAAGTTCCCCCTTTTCGTTGTTTCTGTTGCTTTAAGTCCCTTCTTCATCTTTGAGGAGATTGTCCAGTATTCACTGCTATATAGGAGGACTGATATTATGTAATAGTTCAGTACTCTTTGCTTTGTCTTGCTTCAAGTCTCTTCTTCATCTATGAGGAGATTGTCCAGCATTCACTGCCATATAGAAGGACTGATATTACATAACAGTTCAGTACTCTTTTCTTTGTTTCTGTTGCTTCATGTCTCTTCTTCATCTGAGAGGAGATTGTCCAGCATTCCCTGCCATATAGAAGGACTGATATTACATAACAGTTCAGTACTCTTTTCTTTGTTTCTCTTGCTTCGAGTCTCTTCTTCATCTGTAAGGAGATTGCCCAGCATTCACTGCCATATAGGACTGATATTACATAACAGTTCAATACTCTTTTCTTTGTTTCTGTTGCTTCAAGTTTCTTCTTCATCTGTGAGGAGATTGTTCAGCATTCACTGCCATATAGGAGGACTGATATTACATAACAGTTCAATTCTCTTTTCTTTGTTTCTCTTGCTTCCAGTATCATCTTCATCTGTAAGTAGATTGTCCAGGAGGACTGATATTACATAACAGTTCAATACACTTTTCTTTGTTTCTGTTGCTTCAAGTTTCTTCTTCATCTGTGAGGAGATTGTCCAGCATTCACTGCCATATAGGAGGACTGATATTACATAACAGTTCAGTACTCTTTTCTTTATTTCTCTTGCTTCAATTCTCTTCTTCATCTGTGAGGAGATTGTCCAGCATTCACTGCCATATAGGAGGACTGATAATACATAACAGTTCAGTACACTTTTCTTTGTTTCTCTTACTCCAAGTCTCTTCTTCATCTGTGAGATTGTCCAGCATTCACTGCCATATAGGAGGACTGATATTCAGTGATTTCACCGCTGTTGTTTTCAAGGAATTCTGCTCCCGTTTAATTTGATTCATCGTCATCATTTATTATTATTATTATTTTTACAAATTTCTTTTTGATGCGAATTTGTTTTATAATTTCATGTCGGGTCATAACCAATGACGTAGGGCAAACAAAAAACTTTATTTTTTTGTTATTGTTTCCACTTAAACAAAAGACATTTATTAAATAATAAAAAAAAAACTTTAATGTTCAAAGCTCTTCGCAGCTTATCGGGTTGCGATTGCTAGAAATGTTTTGGGTATTTCCTAGTGAGATTGTGTACAACGGACTTTGGTAATTTGATTTTGAATTTTTTTATTAGATCCAAATCACCAACCAGGAACACTTTTAATTTTTGAGTGCAACGTTTTTATTGTTTTTTTTTTACATAAAATATTAGAGTCACAACTTGTAAAAATGAGAATTCAAAAATTCACAAACTTTTTACCAATAACAAATATAAACAATAATTACAAAAGTAATTACTTTTAAATATAACTAACATATAACTACCAATTAAGAAAGTTTTGCTAATTTTACTTATAATTTTCTATACTTAAAAGCTCTACATTTTGTATACTTAAGTGTTCTATACTTAAAAGCGCTTTTCCTAATTTTCTATACTTAAAAACTGTATAGGTTAATTTTTTTATCTTTTTATATGTGTATTGAGAACATTTTTAATACTACTGTTTCCTGGTCTGATTCAACACTGACTATTAACTTCTTTATAAACACATACACAAACACACACACACGTGTGTGTGTGTGTGTGTGTGTGTGTGTGTGTGTGTGTGTATGTGTATACATATTATTTCATATACACTTCATTATAACGTCACTTGTTTTAAAAGATATTTTACTTAATGTGGGGTTCTTTATTTTGTTAAATAAACATCTTTCACCACGGTGTACCTGCCTTGAGCTGTCTATAAAATATGATATATATATATATATATATATATATATATACAAATGTAAAAGAAGGAAGAGTAAGATTTAAGCGTTCAAAACATTAATTTAAAACAGAGCTCAATACAAAAGTAGAGCCGTAAATATTTATTAATTGTGCAGTGTTACATTAGAACATGTACATACCCACTACAAAACTGTACATCTTGTTTCAACGAAAAAAACGTGCATGAATATATATATATATATATATATATATATATATATATATATATATATATATATATATATATATATAATAGTGAACTTAACCATCGATTCTGGTGGGACTAAAAGTTCAGTTTTATGGAATGAACTGCCACGTATATTTTTTTAATCAATTCATAAGAAGCAAATTGCTACTGTACATGCAAATATGATTTGCCTGTAGTGGTGAAAACGTGTATAGAATCGGTCATAATTTTCCGAAGAACTGATAACGAAGGAATTGTTCCCAATGTCCTACGAAGTCTTCAAACAGCACAGCTCTGGTTTAAGTTCAGAGTTTTCTTTCTTGTAGACTGTCTGCCACCCAAATCAAAAGAGAGAACAATCTGCTCTTTATATATAGACAAATCATAGATAAAAATGGCGAAACTAAAACATGCAATCGTAGTCGTTTGTATAATAACATAAGCACAAGTGCTAAACATTAATCGTTTTATTCATTAAATACTTACGTAGCTTCTTTCGCATAAATTGAAGAACAGATGCGCGCGCACATAAAAGCAGTCCTATATTCATTAATATGTAAAATCTCAGACATGAATAGTCACAAATAAAAAGAGATAGACATAAGTTGCTGTGTGTGTAGTTGCACGTACTAATATCTAAGTGTATTTTTACACAAGTTTCTTCGATGTATAGTTCATTTATGCTTGTACATTCAGCTATATAGTTATTAGTATATATATATATATATATATATATATATATATATATATATATATATATATATATATATATATAATATATATATATATATATATATGTATATCAAGAAAAATATACGGAAAAGACAAACAAAAATCCTTATATGCAATTATGCTGTTTTAATGTTAATATAATGTCAACGTCGGATGTTTCGGTTTAATAAACCATCTTCAGGACATATTCATAAAATATAATTAACATTATAAATTCAACATGACAAAGACGATGGACATAAGAACAAGACTTATCCAAACAGATAACTGAAAGTTTTATATGATCAGCGTCGCCCACATGACGACAACGTGACCATGTTTAAACGGAACGCTGATCCTATAAAACTTTCAGTTATCTGTTTGGATAAGTCTTGTTTTCATGTCCATCGTCTTTGTCATGTTGTCATTGATAATGTTAATTATATTTTATGAATATGTCCTGAAGATGGTTTATTAGACCGAAACATCCGACGTTGACATTATATTAACATTAAAACAGCATAATTGCATAAAAGGATTTTTTTTTGTTTTTTCCGTATATTTTTCTTCATACTGTCGGATCTATATCCATATATTTGCTTACATATATATATATATATATATATATATATATATATATATATATATATATATATTCGAGTCACAACTTTTTACCAATAACAAATATAAACAATAATTACGAAAGTAATTACTTTTAAATATAACAAACATATAACTACCAATTAAGAAAGTTTTGCTAATTTTACTTATAATTTTCTATACTTAAGAGCTCTACATTTTGTATACTTAAGTGTTCTATACTTAAAAGCGCTTTTCCTAATGTATTAATTTATCATAGAAAACTTAATCTTAAGGGTCCATTGATTATAATTTATTTCCCCAGGTGTATTTTTTTTTACCTGGTTCACCAGACTGCACTCCTAACGGTGAAAAAATGTTTTAAATTTACGTATAGTTTTTACTCACATTTGTGGGGTAGTTTTAAGTTGATGTAATGTGATATAGAGAGAGGGGGGAGGAGTATGTCAGACACGATCGAAACTATAGAGGGAAGCGAGAGATGGGCGAAATTAGAGAGAGAAGAGAGAGATGGATATATATATATATATATATATATATATATATATATATATATATATATATATATAAAATGAACATAGAAGTCAACACTTAGAGGCGACAGTCTGTTTCATGCTATATGCAATCGTCAGGCCACATATGCTGTTATTTTTCTCGGTTATTTATATATATACGGGTTAGTGATGCATTGTGGGTATTCTATTATGGCGGTTATTTTACCGGAAGTCGTTTGTTTATTTATTTGGATCAAATTATATTGCTTGTTTTTATTTTTCATTTTTTGTTTCTTATTTTATTTATTTATTTATTAACGTAGTAAAAATTTGTTTATATCACTTATTTAACAGTTTTGTTTTGGTTTGAGAATTTAATTAAAGCTATTTGTTCAATTTTGGGGTTGATTGTTGTAGTTCATTCTAACTATTATTTTGGCGGGAACAGTTTTTAATTGATTACCTTTCTTTGGGATTGGTTTGTTTACTTGGATGAATTTAGGTCAATTTATTTTACTTGTATATTTTCTCTTTTCGGTTTTCGATTTTTAAGTAACATAGTATTTATTTATTTTTTATTTCAATTTTTTTTGTTATTTTGTTTATTAGTATATTTATTTGTTTTTATTTTTTCCGTTTTTCATTTTTAGGTTACGTAGTAAAAATTTATTTTTATGTCTGCATTTTGAGATGAGCTCGGATCTTTTATTTAATAATTTATTTTGGTCAGGGAAGGTAATGATAGCTATTTTTTCCTCCAAGCAAAGTTTGCCAGTTTTTTTTTTATTGTTGTAGGCTGATGATTTTTTCCTTATCTTCCAAGATATTTTTGGTGTGATGTGCGTTTTGTTTTTAATTTCCCAGATATACTTAGAAAGCATTGTACTGTTCGCATATTTACTATTTGTGAAAGATGTTTTGTGTGTATAATTTCTTTGTTTCCAGGGTCCTTCAGTTACTCCAAAGTATACTTTTTCTTCATTATCTGGTGATTTTATCGTGG
>OZ010616.1:60718061-60720561 GCA_963932145.1 Acanthosepion lycidas | reverse complement strand
TCCTATAGGTGTGTATCTATGCATTTAAGTATTTATGTATGTTTCTTTTGTAGGTATGTGCCCCCAGAGCTTGTTGAGTATCTTAGACATGGGTTTTGCATCATCCGAGCGCTTTAGTAACTTTACAGTAGTTTGATTTCGATCAGTCGGCTTAATGTCCAAACGCGTATTGGTACGTACAAATGCATGATCAGCCCAACAGTTTGCCCTTTGTAGAGAGCTTATGTTACACGCATCCAGCATGTCTATATCGTAGTCTAGTAGGAGGCTTGGGTGCATCCAGGTTATAATATGACCACTTTTGCAGCCTGCCATATAGAATATCCGGTGGGAAACTGCTGTTTGGGTTTGAAATAGGTGGAGATTTACAATTTATAAAGGCATTAAGACCTTTCAAAAATATACAATGAGTTGAACAAATGTCAAGCATACAGCTAAGAAAAGGGGAATCAGTGATCCATCAATTTATATTTGATGAAAGTCGCAAAGTATTTCTCTCCAATGCAAGGGTCGTTAGCCATAAAGAGTCATATTGGTGGATCTTTCACAAATGAGGGTCTTGAAATATGCTGGAAATAAATTAACATGCAGGGTGTGTCAGAAAAAAAAACTTAGAAATCGTTCTATTCTCAACCAACGCATGAAGACCTACAGGCTGAACAGATTTACAAAACAGGCTAGGTACTGTACAAAACAATATAGTTTGTCACATATATAAGCACCGGAAGTCACTTGTAGGCTATAGGGTCCATTGTCGTTTTCACGAGAACCAAAACATTGATCAAAATTGCCAGCGATGTCAATACTCGTTTAACGAACCGGCATCATGCATTTATGTATCTATCTATCTGTCTAAGTTATTAATCTATCAGAGTCAATTCATTATCTATGTCTCAGTATGTTCATATCTAGCTGTCTATCTCAGTCTGTTCACGTCTATCTATCGATCGATCTATCTATAACTCGTGTAAGGAGATGACAGTCATCATGTATGTATGTATCACAGTCAGTTCATTATCTATTAATCACTGTATTTTAACATCTATCTATCAATTTATCACGGTCAACTTATTATCTATCTATCAATTTCAGTATGTTTATATCTATCTATCTATCTATCTATCTATCTATCTATCTATCACAGTTGATTCATTATCTATCTATCTATCTATCTATCTATCTATCTATCTATCTATCTATCTATAACCCATATAAATAATAATACAGTCATCATGTATGTATGTATCAATCTATCTGTCACAGTCAATTCATTATCTATCTATCTATTTATCTATCTATCTCAGTCTGTATCTATCTATCTATCTATCTATCTATCTCAGTCTGTTCGTATCTATCTATCTATCTATCCATCTATCTATCTATCTCAGTCTGTTCGTATCTATCTATCTATCTATCTATCTATCTATCTATTTCAGTCTGCTAGTATCTATCTATCTATAACCCATATAATGAGATGACAGTCATCATGTACGTATGTATGTATGTATGTATGTATGTATGTATGCATCAATCTATCTATCTATCTATCTATCTATCTATATATATATATATATATATATATATATATATATATATATATATATATATATATATATATATAATTCGTGTAACGAGATGATAATCATCCTGTATGTATGTATGTATGTATGTATGTATGTATGTATGTATGTATCTACCTGTCAATCTATCGGTCACAGTAAATTCATTATCTATGTTTCAGTATGTTCATACCTATTCTATCTATTACTTGTGTAATGAGATGACAGTCATCATATATCTATGTATTTATGTATCTATCTATCAATCTATGTATCTATCACAGTCAATTCTTTATCTATCTATCTATCTATAACCCATATAAATAATAATACAGTCATCATGTATGTATGTATCAATCTATCTGTCACAGTCAATTCCTTATCTATCTATCTATCTATCTATCTATCTATCTCAGTCTTTATCTATCTATCTATCTATCTATCTCAGTCTGTTCGTATCTATCTATCTATCTATCTATCTATCTATCTATCTATGTATCTATCTATCTCAGTCTGCTAGTATCTATCTATAACCCATATAATCAGATGACAGTCATCATGTATGTATGTATGTATGTATGTATGTATGTCAAAAACTCGTGTAACGTGTCGACATCTATCTTTTATTCGAATATATGAATGTATGCATGAATTAAGCTATCAGTCAATTCATTGCCTATCTCAGTATGTTCCGATCCATCTATCATATATATATATATATATATATATATATATATATATATATATATCACCGTCTTTTCTTTATCTATCTATAACTCGCTTAACGAGCCAACAGCCATCATGTATGTATATATCTATATGTATATATATTTATTTATTATGATTTACATATCCACTACAAAACTATACATCTTGTTTCAGAATGTAACAGTGCATAATAAATTAATATTTATTACTCTACTTTGGTATTGAGCTCTGTT
>OZ010616.1:60708648-60713648 GCA_963932145.1 Acanthosepion lycidas | reverse complement strand
ATTTTTGGAGTTTATAAAGAGCTTTTCATAATTTTTTTGCTATTTTCAGTTTCTTTTATTGTTCCTCGGACATTTCTTTTTTTGTTGAGTGAATTTATATCATTTCAAATTTTTCTTGTTTATAGTATTATTTTTTTTTCCTTTTTATGCAAGTTTTTGTCCAACTGAATGAATTTCTTTGTTTTCATCTAATCTTTTTCTAAGATTTGTTTCTATCTTGCATTTTTTACAATAACTGCATGATCAGATTTTTTTTTTTTAAATTTTGAATATATTTCTCACAGTGCCTCGTTTTGTTTTGTTTTTCTTCTGATATTTTTATTGGTTTTTATATATACTTTATTTGCAACGCATATACTTTACCTACCATATTTTACATATTATATTGTTCAGTTTTTGTTTGTATGACTTCCAGTTTTTATCTTGTAGTTTCATTGGTATTTTTCATAGTTTGTTTTTTTACATATTTTTTACTCACTAATTCATTTATGTTTTGTTGCCTTGAAATATCTATTTTATTAAATTATTAATCTGTTTTATTTATTTTTATGGTCTGCTTTTTATATTTTTCCTGTAGAATTAATTTATTGTCAGTATGTTTTATATACCCTACTAATTCAACAAGATGCATTGTTTTTTTTTCAACAAATTTTATTTTACTTACATTATTTACTTTATTTGGACTGTTTTCGTCATCTTCATTACCATATTCACAACGGTTTGGTTGTTGTACGCTAGGCCTTCTTCAGATGTTTGGAATTTCAAACTGAACCCTTTATTACACCCACCGGGGTAGATTATTTTATTATGTTGGTGAAAAAATAATGTCGTTTTTCTTTTGAAGTCGAAGGTCAAAAAACGACATTATTTTTGCACCAACCTAATAGTTCCACTTGCCATGCCTCTTCTTGATACCTCAGTTATTTCCCTTTAACTCAGCTCTCCATTCTGCTGTAACCTGGTATTGAACTCACAACTCTTTGGGTCTAGTCACTGGATCTTAACAACACCTTCATCCACTAAAGAAGGCCGGAGAGTACAACGGCCGAAACGTTGTGAATAATGCAATGAAGATGAGGATAACAGTCCGAATAATGTAAATAACTGAAGTAATCGTAATACCTCATCTCAGAGATATAGACAAATTTTACTTTCTTTCGTATACTTACTTGGTGTATTATTAATATTTTGCAGTCCCTTATTCATGTATCCATCCTCTTTACGCCATTTTGTACCTCAGAATTTAAAACTACTTTTTTTTTAATGACAAGTCCCTTCAGAGCGTAGGTAATTATGGTCCTCAACAGATCCTTTTTTTTATACCCAAAGCTAGAGAGCCCACTATAAATTTCTATTTAATCCTTAGCTGGGGAGAGAAGAGATGAAGGAAGTAATGATTTTTTTTTTAGAGTGAATGCAACAAACTAGATCAGAATTTGAACATGGCTAGGTAGTTCCACTTTTCGTGTTAACTGTTGCACTTAACGCTTATTTATATACAATTTTAATTAGGTTGATTTATAACAGTTGAATTTTGCAAATATTTGGTAGATCCACATTCAACAGAAAGAGTGAGTAGGAATTTGTTAAGCTTTTGGTTCTTGAAATATCAATTTCTTTCCGTCCGGTTCACACTCCCCACTCCAGTCTTTTTCACAGGATTAGAGGTTTATCCATTGTTTCCTGTTTAATACTAGCTTCCCGGTTTCTTCTAACGTTTTTTCATTCTCTTCCCTTCCCAATAGCCCCTTTTGTTCTAAGTGGTATTATCGCCTTGCTTGGGGTGAACTGATACAGAAAATGATATTAGAATATTAAATAGTTTGAATTTCTTTTATTTGTTCTAGTTTTTATATATTCCACTTATCCATTTTTAAAAGATTTTATTCTCAACTTGCAGTCTCAACGAGATAATAGAATATGACATATATATATATATATATATATATATATATATATATATATATATATATATATATATATATATAAGAAATATAGTCTTAAGGTGTGCTATATTTATGTGGTAAAGTGCTCAATATCAGAGATAGAGCGTGTGTAGATATAAAAGTGAATATTGAAGTCAACACTTAGAGGCGACAGCCTGTTTCATACTAGACGCAATCGTCAGGCCAAAAATAGACTACCCAGAATGCACCACTGACCCGTATATATAAACAGCCGAGAAAAATAACAGCACTCGTGGCCTGACGAATGCATCTAGCATGAAACAGACTGTCGCCTCTAAGTGTTGACTTCAATGTTCACTTTTATAAATATATATATATATATATATATATATATATATATATATATATAACCGAAGAATATAATCACAAGTAAAAATGATGTATCTTTTCACTTGTCATTGTAATACCTAAAACATTGCAAAACCTTCGCATTTAACAGCATTTTCGATAAAAAAAAAATTGTTTTACAATTCAGTTTTCATGCATTCTGCTATATTAATCATTTATTAAAATTTCTTTGCGAGTGTCTTTTAACAAAATTAGAAATATTTCTCTCGGTTGATTTAGACGCGACATTTGTTCTTTTCAACACTGTCCACTACCAGAATGACTAAAAATTTCATAACTTTATCAATTTTCTTTTTATTGGTATGATACAGTTCTCAATCTTCTTTTATCAGTCCTGCATCGGAATCAACTAACTTCTTCACAATAAAAGAGAATCATTTTTGCAATTTACAGCAATGTTTTACGTTTCGCACCTTCTGCTATACACCTTTCTCTTTAAAATTAGCGTATGTACTGCTGGAACTAATTGTAATGCCAATATCCTAAAACGAAGTGTTCATTGTAAGTCAACTAATAAATTAATAAAAAACATCATCTCTATTCTCGCCATAACAACAAAACAATTTCCGTAATAATCATCGGATTATATATATATATATATATATATATATATATATATATATATATATATATATATATATAATTATAATCATTAAAATCCAAAATCGCCTTATATGTATGATTTCTGGTATATATAAAGAGTGGACACTGAGGTCCGCACTGAGTGGCGACATTCTGTTTCATGCTTGAAATAAGCTTTAGGCCGTAGATTATTACTGAGGCATTAGGGGTAACAAGGTCAGTTATTCCGGTTTATTTTGTTATCCTAACGGTTATTGAATGGTGGGAACGGTTATATTTTAAATTATTCTGAAGGATATTTAAGTAGAAATAATTATGGCCCAGAATATGGTTATTTCATAGTTATTCCATAGTTATTTTATACTTATTTCATAGTTATTCCATAGTTATTTCATACTTATTTCATAGTTATTTTATAGTTGTTATATTGAGTTGTTTGTTAACTTTTTAACACATTATTATTTATTACTTCGTTTTTTTGTATTTAATCATTAATTATTCCAAGTTTATTATTATTAAATTCATTTAGTTGAGATTATAAGGAACATTTTTACAGTTTATTAATTTATTTATTAATTTATTTATTTTGGGTAGCTATTTTATTTGTTTGAAGTATTCGCTTGTTGAAAAAATATTGCATTTGTAATGTCGTTTTTAGTTTGGTGTTTTAAAGTAACGTAGTAAAAATGGGTTTTCTTATTAGTATTTGTTCTCATCGTTTATTTAGTAATTTATTATGTTGTGTTGGTCTTTTCCATGATATATATGCTGTAATTTGTTTGTTGTTTTTTAATTTCCCATATCTGTTTAGATAGTATTGTGATGAAAGTTTCGCACAATTTATTATAGATAAAGAATAACGTGTGTCCGTAGTTTCTCTCTTTCCAGAGTCTTTTGGTGACTCCTTTGTATATTTTTCTTCAATGAACTGCTATATTTTTCTTTGCAAGGAATTGCCATGTAAGGTACATTCATATTTTGCTCTGCAGTTACAAGTGTGTTTGATCTGTATGAGTCATTTGTATGTTATTTTTTTCTGTTATGTTTTATTGTATAACACTCACGGTGCAAATGTAACTGATTTTTACAGTTTCTGTTGAATATCTTGTGAAGTGTTTGATGCGGGGGACATATTTGTGAATGACTTAAATAAATATTTAATCTACGTTTGTTTTTTACGCTTTTGCTATACGGTGGGTTAAACCATATGATACTTCTTTTTCTATTAGCTTTTTTACTGTGTGGTGTGTATGCGAGTCTTGACGAAAATCCTCTATCTTTTAGAGCTGTTTCATAATCTTTTTTGGCTTCGTTGAAAATGGTTTCATTAGAAGAATTGTCAGATAACCTACGGTTAATTGATTGTAGGATCTGCTTGATTATTGTTGGCGGGTAGTTGAAAGATGTGTGTATGTAAAGCGGTTTTGGGTTGGGGTCTTCTATATGGTTGATATGTACCTTTTCTTAGTTTGAGTGAGACGTCTAGGAAATCTACTTCTTTTAAGTTTGTTTTATGTCTATGTCAAATACTATATTTTTTTTTTAGAATTTTTGTGATTACTTTTCTGACTTTGCTTGTTTTTGCCTGTTACAGTTTTTATGATTATGAAATGGTATGCATTTAACCTATATATATATATATATATATATATATATATAGATAGATAGATAGATAAGTAACGAAAATCTTGGAAATCCGTGTGGATAATCCCAAGGAGGATGAAATCCGAAGAGCTCAATGTTAAGTCAGAGCGAATAATTTAATTTAAAGAAAAAGCAAACCACTTTAAGGCTTCATTAGTTATAATTTATTTCACCAGAGATTTTATTTTTCCCTGGGTCTTTAGACTTCACTTTCAAGGGCGAAAAAATGAATTTAAAATTAAATTATTATATATATATATATATATATATATATATATATATATATATATATATATATGTGTGTGTGTGTGTGTGTGTGTGTGACCTCGGCTTTCACGCTATATATATATATATATATATATATATATATATATATATATATCTGTGTCTGTGGGTATGTGTGTGTGTCCGCTCGTGCGTGCGTGTGTGATCTGTAATGGCCGATGGTTAGGACGTTCG
>OZ010616.1:60661148-60703648 GCA_963932145.1 Acanthosepion lycidas | reverse complement strand
TATGTGCCATGCGTGATACACGCTTAGGCGATCATGTATCTTTCGATACATGACTGATGAGGCAGATTTTTTCCTGCAGTAGGTTGCCGTTTCTTTCTAGACCAGTTGCTATCCAAGGCTATAGAACCAAGTCATTCCTGCTATTTACCCATAGCTGGGAGGTGGGAGACGAAGTGGATTCATAACTTTCCCAAGGGTCAGTCAGTTATGTGCCATGCGTGATATACGCTTAGGCGATCATGTATCTTTCGATACATGACTGACGAGGCAGATATTTTCCCCGCAGTAGGATGCCATTTCTTTCTGCGGTAGACCAGTTGCCATCCAAGGCTACAAAACCCGGTGTGTCCCGCTATTTACCCATTGCTGGGGGGGATTCATACCTTCCCCAAAGGTATACGTAAATGAATTTCAGTCAGTTATGTACTATACGTGATACACGCTTAGGCGATCATGCATCTTTCGATACATTACTGACGAGAAAGATTTTTTTCCCGCAATTGGTTTCCATTTCTTTCTGCGGTAGACCAGTTGCTATCCAAGGCTATAGAACGTGGCCTGCTCTGCTATTTACCCATAGCTGGGAAGAGAAGAAGAGGATCCATACCTTTCCCAAGGGTATCAGAACGTAAGTGAATATAATGAATTCGACTGGAATTCGAACTCGGCTCTCCGATTCCTCAATCCGTGCCGCTATCCATTACTTCTCCGTGCCTCCGCAAGAAATTACAATTGTCACAGGAAACCTAAATACCTTAGCAGGCAAATGGGTGAGACGGTGAAATAGTTGGCAAATTCGAACTAGGAACTTGTAATGAACACAAATAAAAACAGTTCCAATGGAGCACGGCGAATGATCATGTAGTAGCGAACAGCTGGTTTCAAAATCACGCAAGACGTATATGGACATAGAAAATCCCAGTTGTAGAAACGAAAAACTATATCGGCTATATAACTATCAATAAGAGGTTAAGAAATGCAGTTTTACAGTGAAAAGAAAAAACATACTCAAGTTCCTACTGCAACCTCCTTCCAGTGACATGTAAAAGTTGGATGAAACTTTGAAAATTGAATATGACCAAGGTATCACCCATATTTCAAAACAATACTGCTGAATGACCCTGTTGTAAAGGAGCAATATATTGATAGTGTTAAAAGCAGATAAAAATGAACAAAATGGGAATGGAGTCTCAGAGGATGAAACATTAAGAGAAGCTTTAGTAACATCGGTTGGAGTAATGAATAGCGAATACAAAGACCTGGTGAACCGAATGCCACAATTTGAATTCAGAGTTGTCCTTCTCCTAGACCAGTTGCCATCCAAGGCTATAGAACCCAGTCTGTCCTGCTATTTTACCCATAGTTGGAGGGAGAAGAAGAGGAGGCACGGTGAAGTAATGGATATCGGCTTGGATTGAGGAATCGGAGATCCGAGTTCGAATTCCAGTCGAATCCATTACATTCCCTTACTTGCTAATTAGGAAAGGTGTGAATCAATCAACAATCTTCTCTCCCTAGCTATGGGTAAATACCAGGACAAACCGGGTTCTATAGCTTTGGATGGTATCTGGTCTACTGCAGAAAGAAATGGCAACATACTGCAACCTCGTCAGTCATCGAAAGATTTATGATCGCTTGAGCGTGTATCACGCATGGCACATAACTGATTTAGTAACATCAGCAATCGAGAAAAACTAGACAAAGAAAAAAAAACAGATGAAATTCTCGAAGAATGTTAATAAATGGCATATAACAAAGGACACCACAAATAAAGTCAGGCTATAGAGGGGGGAATCCAACAAGGGGAAATATGCACAAATAGAAAGAACGCGTATCATAGAAAAAAGCAGATATGCATAACAGAGATAAGAGAACAGGACAAAATACAGGCTGCATAAAACAGGACATGATGAAGGACAAAAATACTTCAAAAATGGAACGAATACATTTAAAATAAGCCAACCAGTAAAACAAATAAATATCAAATGAGTAGAAATATTAAAATCTGAAGTAAAAATAGTACTAACTAAATAAAATCAAATCAAAGCAGCAGAACCACAAGGGATTGTAACAGAGATGCTGGCAATCTTAGATTATTTCGGCATTGATAAGATTACAGACATAATAAATGAAATATACAATAGTGTTGATATACCAGAAGACCTAACTAGATCTTTATTTAAGAAGCCAGCTGCAAATGAATATGAACTCAATCAGACAATCAGTCTAATGAGCCATATAACAAAATTTATCATCCGAATTCTGATGAATACAGAATGCAACAGAATTAAACCGGAAATATGACAAGATGTGCGGGTTGGTTAAAGATAATAGAACATGATGATAAGCGTCATAATTTCACTTTGAGTAAAGCTCAGTAAATAATGTCTTCTCACCAAACTAATTCAATCTCTACAGTGCTTCTAATGTTAAATGTTAATCTTTTAAGCGTATGTGAAATAAGGTGGACAAACAATGGCGATAAATACAGGTTCATATATGGAGACGGAGTGAAAAATGAAAGAGGAATAGGACTGATACTAGATCAAGAAAGAGGACAACCAGCAAAATATATAAATAACGAAGTGAATATTTGAAGTGAAATTAACACTGGCCAAATAGAACAGAAATAAAACAGAAAGAGAAGACGGAATTATAATAAAGATGCTGGCAGATTATTTCGGCATTGACAACATTACAGACATAATAAATGAAATATACAATAAAGTTGATATACCAGAAGACCTAACTAGATGTATATTCGTAGCACGGCTTAAGAAGCTAGCCGCAAATGAATATGAACTCAATCAGACAATCAGTCTAATGAGCCATATCATAAAATTTATCATCCGAATTCTGATAAAGTGCAGCAGTGTATGCTTGTTAAAAACATTGAACCAAAGAATGCGATATTTATGTACACTATGAAATAAGAACGAGCAATAAAAAGGAAAAAAGAAAATATATTTTTTATAGATTACGCAAAGGTGTTTGAAGAAATAAAATACAAAAAAAACCTGTTAGGATTGTTAAGTAACCATGGCATATTTGGAAAGGATATTTGAAAAATCCATAACCTATATTATCAGTAAAATGCCTGCTTACAAATATTAAATGAAGTCAGTAAATATACAAAAATAGAAAGGGGTGTAAGACAAGGATATGTCTTCTCACGGGATTTATTCTATCTATATATTGTGGTGATTCTGAGAGAATTAGAAGTCCTACCAGGATTAATTATTGGTGGCCACAATCTTAATAACATAAGCTATGTAGATTACAGTGTTGATAGCAGACCAATAAAGGAAACTACAAGAATTCCAATAGGACGCAGAGAAAGAAAGCGAGAAGAAAGGAATAAATATCAATCGAAAAATACAGAATGCGTGGTTGTTATCATATGGAACATCCCAACACGTAAATTACAAATTAGAGATACTAAAATCAAACAAGTACAACAATTTAAATATCTGGGAAGTATTTTAACAGAGGACAGAAGTATAACATTGAAATTCGAAAGCGCATTGGGATAGCGAAAGGTGTATTCCAAAAGCTAAGCAAAGTATTAAGAAACAGGAAAATTTATTTAGAAAAAAAAGAAAAGAGTACTAAACTGTTACGTAATATTATTCCACCTATATAGTATTGAAGAAACAGAAATGTGGTACTACAGAAGGATACTGACAATGCCATGGACTGAACATGTGAGAAATGGCGAAGTTTGAGAGAAAATAGAAAAACAAGGACTCTTATACGTAACATTAGAAAGAAACAGTTGATATCTATAGAGCACAAGGAAAAAGGGTTTGGAAACTTTGATACTCACCGAACAGAGTGAAGACAAAAGGGACAGAGGAAAACAACGAATAACCTATCTAAAGAGTTTGAGTAAATGGGTGGCAGAACAGTGTTTAGGAGAGCTAACAAAAAGACAAAATTTACTAAGAGCTACAAAGGGCAGGAAATTGTGGAAAGCCGTGACCGCCTACGTGCTGAAGGGGGACGGCGCATAGAAGAAGAAAAATGCTATGACCGCCTACGTATATTGAGGAACTTAAAGAAAGAATTAAATCTGAATGCAGTAGAATGACAGAGGAAACTCTCCGGCATGTTAATGAAACATGCAGGCACAGAATTGAAATGTGTTTCGAAAAAGACAGAGGACATTTTGAACAGCATGTATAACAATTAAATAAAATTTCATGTGTAATTATACTTTTAAGAAATTATACCCATAGTGTGTGACTTTTGCCTCAGCCTATATATATATATATATATATATATATATATATATATATATATATATATATATATATATATATATAATGTGTGATGGTTCAATTTATATTACAATGAATCATTCATTCAAAAAATACATTAGCAAAAGTTAAGGATATAAATACACGCTCCCACTCGTAGGTTGAACACTTTGGAAGAAATGAAATTTGTCGGCTGTTGCTATTAAAGCGAAACGCTCTTCGCTACGAACTGAGCACTCTAACAGCTGGTAATGTTTATATCTCATATATAAGTTGTTAAGAATTCCCCTTTTGGCCTAAGGGTCATGCATGTCTAGCCACACTGATGATGGAAGATTGTAGTCTAAAGACAGTAAAATCAACCGTGCAAACCGAACGCTCTTCTGTGGTCAAATCGGTTAAAGGGACGTCAAGCTAAATGACGGTTCCGTATAGGATACAGGTTCGAATCCTGTCGGAGGACGAATATTTTCTGTGAAAATTTCTCGGACATTCATGCCGGTAAATGTTGTTTAATACTGTTTATTATAAACAGAGCATTTATTTAAACATTTGTGTCTATAAAAAGAATGTATAAACATAAATATATATATATATATATATATATATATATATATATATATATATGAATACATATTGTGTGAAAATGTCCCCAGCGACCTTTCTTGGAAACTAGACACATAAAGACTGTTTAAAACTGTTTCTATTTCAAATAAATAAACTGAAAGCTTTTGCGTACATTTAATCCCCCCCTATACACATATGCACACATACTTATGTACTTATGGTTATTAATTCTATGAATGTATTACATGTCTTAATCGAAAAGACGTCTGTGAACAAAGCTTTCCGCGTAAAAGATGTGTGTACAGACTTTATGCAAAGAGAAATGAAGGTGGAAAATTCATCATGAAACTCCTATTTTAATGAATGGGAGAATTTATCATTAACAGGACTAATCAATTACAGACAACACAGAATAACACAAAGCAAAGAAAAATAGCAAATGATACAAGAGGATGAAATATGAATAATTGCAAGAAAATGCTACAAAAATTAAGACCAACAAAACTAGAAGCTCACTGGAATTAAGAAACCAAATAAAGGATATGAACTGATATGAAAAAGATATAAGCTGTGACGAACTTAGTCTTTGGCTGCCGGGGGTTCCACCCACAACTACAATATTATCATTTAATTTAATAACGAATACACATGGGGGGGAAAACAGTACAATTAAATTATTGTGGAAAAATGTGCATTTCTTAGTAATTACAGTGTACATGTACCGTACATATTACTGGCAGTAGATACTAAATATAAATACATAATGTTATAATTGAATTATTTTTATTTTTATTTTAAATAATTGGTTGATATTTTAAAAATAGATTACGGCACAATGTAAACAGATAATTCAAAAACACAATAAAACCCTGCATACAGTCAACTGTGTTAAGAGCAATCGTTTGTTTTCACTAGATGATTTTGAGAATCTGCCAATAGTTCCTTCTGAATCAATTTATTTTAGAATTCCTTTTCAAAGGATAGCAACGCGTATGGTTCAAAATTCTCTGACATCGAATTTCTTAACCATGTCTTTATGATCTTAACTTTGAAAATGTCCTCTTACATTGGACTTGAATAACTGATTGTGTTTTATTACTAAAACAGTTGCTTTTTAATGCATTTTTGATACAAGGTGCAAATACTGTGCAAAGAGGCACGGTGGAGTAATGGATAGCGGCTCGGATCGGTGAATCAGAGAGCCGAGTTCGAATACCAGTCGGATCCACTAACTCATAAGCGGTGTGAATCCCCCCCCTTCCGCACTCCCAACAGCCTTGGTTGGCGTCCGGTCTAGGAGAAGGAAAAACAATGAATTCAAAACCTGTCTTACACATGAGACAACACTTCTACTGCGGTACGGGATAAAAGACGTGTTGTTGAAGAACAGTCTAATTTTGTAAAGTTTTTCCATTTATCTTGATAAATTGACTTTTAGTAGTTCAAATATTCTCATGTGAGTTGTTTTAGTCAAACCTAAAATTAAATTATTGACAAGTTTTATTCATAAATTTATCTTAAATACGACGTAAAACCTTTGAATACTTGGAGAAAATATATATTTTTAAATGCTACTTAGAAATGTAAGTACGGTGGCCACTAATGGCACAACTATTTTATGGCCATATTATATGGAAATAATGGTTCGCGTACGACCACCAAAGTTAAGCAACGTCAATACCTAGATTGTGACCGCTAGATAATAACAAGTGCTGTAAGTTTGGATGTGCTTGTGATGTAATGGATAACGGCTCGGAATTGTTAATCAGAGGGCCAAGTTCAAATTCCAGTCGAATTCGTTATATTTACTTACATGCAATTACCGTTGGGAAAGGTTTTGAATCCACATATTCTCCATTCACCAGCTATGGCTTATTTAGTAGGACTTGTATCGGTAAATTCTTATTATCTCAAAATTAGTCTTACAGTATAAAAATATTTTCTGGCTTTAAATAACCTACAAAAGGTTGCTCGGATTTGAATAATTGTTACAAATATTTTCTTGAAAATGCACCTGTGTTTTGTTATATTTGGAATATAGGTTTGCCAAAATGTTTTCTATTCTTTATTCAATTCATAAACTGGTCCTGAATTCATATAGCTAAGAAACTCGATGACTGAGTCAATGCTTTGACAATAATATTAGTGGAAAATGTGATACCAAGAAGTTACAGTAAGTTGCTCTCCTGGAGATTAGCATCAGCCACATTGATGGAAGGGTAGAAGTATTTTGTACTCACTGACGAAGCAACCAGTCCTATTCGAATTATGCTTTTCTTCACTCCCTGGTCATCAAAATGTAGTATCTGTTCTTTTCCTCTCTAATGGTTAGGATAAATATTAGCTGTTTCCTAATAAGGAAACATTTTGAATTCATTGAAAGAGCAGTCAGTGATGATACTGGTTGAAACTTATAAAATCTTTCTGTTAAAAATACTTTCCAGAATAATTTTTTATCACGTTTTTTTCGATTTTTCCAGTATTGGTGAAGACATCCTTTTTAATCTTTTGTTCGAAATATTGTGATACTTTCATATTTTGAATATATCATTCTTTTCACTTCGAGTTACAATAAATTTTAATTGTTGCTGATGTTGAAAAACTTTAAATGTACTTTCTGTTATTTGGTATAATTCTTTGTTTGTGATTCTTTAATGCTGGGCAACGAAGTTCGAAGAAGGATAGTTTTTGCTCAGACCTGCAGGTTTCATTCGCTCGAAATCGTCCTTAACTATTAGTCTGAGAAAGCAACTATAGAGATTGAAAGCGCATTTTCAAGACTAGAAACAAATGCAAATACTTGATTGGATTGTTATATCATTTAATTCAGAAATGAAAAAAAAAGAGTTGATTTTGAAATAATGTAAATATTGTCAACGCATATCTCAAACTGGGCAAAGTTAAGCCGTGTTATATTTACACTTCAGTTCCTACTTGTCTGAAGTGAATTTTTATCCATGTAACGTCAATTCTAACAAAACAAAGGTACAAACTATGTATAGAAAAGCGAGATAAATTGAGGTTAAAACTCACTTTAGATATAGAGATACTAAAGGAAAGAGGGAGAGAAGAAAGCAGTAAGTAACCTACCTAAAGAGTTTGTGTAAATGGATGGCTAAAAAGGAGAGTAAGGATTAGCGAAAAGACAAAACTTATTAAGAACTACCATGGATAGAAATTTATGGGGACCCATGATCGCCCAGGTTCTGGAGGAACACAATACAAAGAAAAAGGAGAATATGAGGAGGAAGGAAAAGAAGAAGAATTTAAAAGTATATATCAATATTCTTCACATAGATTTAAAACATAGGTTAACCATAAAATAGAATGCCAGTTTATTACATTTTTCTTACTGTTATTGTATATTAGTATACATATACTATTAGGTTGGTACAAAAATAATGACGTAATAATGTCGTTTTTTGACGTTAAAAAATACGTCAAAAAACGACATTATTACGTCATTAAATTTTTGCACCAACCTAATAGTATCCTATATTACTGTTTTACTTAGTCATTTTATGTTTAAGTCCTATTCAATTAAAGAAAAACAGTTGTCATCAAAGATTCCATATTTTGACTTTGAATCTTAACTGAATTGTTTGAAATGATTGTCACATCTTCACCTTGAAAATGGACCAATAATATTAATTATAAAAGAAGAATGCAGCAAATTAGCTTCAAAATGAATATAAGACTAGATTGGGTGAGAAAAATGATCTGCTAGAAACTGTGCAAGTAACTGTTATTTTTACCATACAAACCAATGGTTTATCAAAACTAGAGTATACCATGAGGAACGAAACATTAAACTGAGAACACAGTCAAATCCAGAACATTTGATAGTATTACTGGTCGCTCGTACCCAGGTATGCCTGTCTGCTATGGAGGCTAGTTAATCCCTATTGTAGACGCATACTCAGACACGTTTGTGATTCTTCAATGCCCACAGAACCAACTGTAAGTATGCTAAACGTAATTTAATTACAATTTCTGAGAGAAGGCGCACAATATGGCATAATGAAGAGTTTTAAACATGACCAGTATGCTCAAAACCTCGGTCACGATGACTTGTGACTTTGTGTTAGCATCGATGGTTTACGAAATGTTTCATTTACCCAATTTCACTCCCAAGGTTTAGGTATAGTTTTTAAGAACTTTCCAACCGTGACGGTTGGAAAGTTCTTAAAAACTAAGATTGTCGCTCTATGCCTAAATTATCAAGATGTCCTTCCCTGATTGTAAGATTCGAACCCGATTCGAACCCGATTCTCATGGTCGGAATGCTGATAATCTAACAAATCAGCCACACGCCCAGCGGATTTGATAATATTTTTTTTTTAAAAAATGCATGATAGTGGATCAGAAAAATGAAAATCAACATAAAAGTCCGGACCTTCATGATAACTGCATTTGCTGAGAACAAGCCGATCCTAAGAATGTTAAAATATTGATGAGATTTGCTGTCACTTAATAACCTGTGTAAACCACCAAGTGTGGGTGCTCAATTAATAATAATAATAATAATAATGATAAATAGCAATAGTAAAAAAAATAGCAGGAGGAGGCCTGACCCCATGAACGTGATTGCCCACCATGGTATGGATATGCTCTGGCACTTACGAAACAGGCCCCATTCATGGATAAATATGAACTAAATATAATGTACACAAGGATAAACCGCATCGGTCGTCACGCGAGTCAACAAGGACCGCGATCCCCAGTGAGGAACCAGACTGGGATTGCAAAGTCTGCCATTGGAACAAACTCTACCCAACATGAAGTAGATGAAAACCGCGCCGAAGACATTCCTCACAGAGACCCTCTATATTCATTAAAAGAAAATCTCACAAAAAACAATAAATAAAGAGTCTAGGGAAGGGTATTTACGATAAATCCGACAACAACAACAACGATAAATCCGACAACAACAACAACGACCAAAGCCGCCTATAATATCTGGCGAGAAAATATCTCTCAAACAGACTAAACATCTATGCCAACAAACTAGCCAATGTCAGGTGTGATATAATCAGGAGAAAAAAGAATACATGACATAGAACTCGAAAGCATAAAATAGATTAAACTTTAACATCGAGGGGCTAAATGCTAACAAATTAGAGGAAATATATGCAGGGGAACAAATCGAAACAAGTTGTGATAATCCCTTTGATGTACACAATCCAATAATAGAGGAAGATAATGACGAACATGAGAGAGAAACATCTGATATGACATGAAAAAGAAATGTTTTTCGAGGAAAGGCAAACAATTGCAAAAGTAAGAAAGAAACTATCAACCTTGCTAACCAAGAAATTAGAAAAATAAGGGACGAAATGAAGACACCGATGGACCTGATAGAAATTAATCATCTTATATACACGGCTTCGGCAACGATCGCAGAAACAATAGGTGAAAAAGTAAAAACACAGCGTAAACGAAAAAGAAAAATGCCAGTCTGGAAAGAAAAAATAGAAACCGAAATAAACTACAAGGACAATTGTCACTTTTGAATGAAATAGACAAGGGCTTTAAAATGAAAGAAAGAAAAAGGAAACAACTGAAATAAAATCTCAATATAAACAATAAAACTATTTAAGTTAAAGAGAAGCTGTAACAACAAATTCAAGCGAATGAAAGACCTACATAGATCAAGCCACAATAGGAACAAAACACACATACAGTGACAAAAATTGACGAATATCAATATCACTGAAAAAACCGCTGCCATCTGCAAAAATCTAGAAAGCACTAAGAATAGACCGAATAGCCAATTTTTGGATAAAAAACTATCTAGAAACCATAATGACTTCGCACTTGCATAATCATAAACCCATAAAAATGCCCCAAATGACTCACGTGGGGAGTAATATGACGTACTCATAAAAACAGAAGAGGCGCAGAACTCGAAGAACTATAGGCCCATCACCTGCCTACGAACAATATACAAGATCCTCATTTCAATCAGAAGACATACAACTTCCTCAAGAAAAATATTTTACTTCCAGCAGAACAGAACGGAATTTAAAAGAGGAAGTTACGCGTGCAAGACTATTAAGTATCAATAAAACAATATTGGAAGAAGTGAAAACAAGGAAAAGAAACTTATCGATGAAATGGATCGACTACAGAAAGGCGTTCGACAGTGTACCACACTCATGGATAGAGAAGTGTCTAAAATATACAGAGTATGCCTCACAACGGTCAAATTCATAACGGAGAGCATGAAAAACTGGAAGACAATACTAAACCTAAACCATACATACGTGTCATTAACATCAAGAGCAATCAACATCAAAAGCGGAGTCTTCCAAGGAGATTCATTGTCACCACTTCTTTTCTGCCTTGCATTACCGCCACTCAACTACTTTCTGCGCAACTGTAGCTACGGATACAAGTCAAAAATGGCAAACTGGGTAACCTATTCTATACAGATGATCTTAAAACGTTTGCCAAGGATGACAATCAGGAGAAAAACATACTCAGCATTGTCAAAACCTTCAGCGAAGACATTAGGATGGAGTTCTGAATAGACAAATGTGCCAAAGCCAAATTCAAAGTCAGAAAACTACAGATTTAGACCTTGATATCAACACAATTGAGGAAATAGACCGAGATGGTGCATACAAATACTTATGAATTAACAAAGGAGACGGAATATGATATATAATTATAAAGAAAATGATCCGAAAAGAATATTATATGAGAGTGCGTTTGACACTAGAAAGCGAACTTAATGGTGCCAATAAAACGAAGGCTATCAATACCTTAGCTATCCCCGTAGTAGCTACTGCTTCAACATTATTAAATGGAAGTTGAATGACATTAAAAGGTTGGACACCAAAACCAGAAAAATGTTTACCCAAATGAGGATGCACCAACCGAACTCAGATGTTGATAGGCTGTATGTACCAAGGGATTTAGGAAACTGGAACTAACTCTAAAAACTACAACAATCGGATTGGAAGCATACCTCACAAAAACCAAAGATCCTCTCCTACAAATAGTAAAACATCAATTCCAGTCTATCAACAAAGAAGTTGCACTCTTCAAGAAAGAGTTTAATGTACCTACAAAAATGAAGCAAATATCATCTACGCCTAACGAGTAAAACAGAAAGAAAAACAATATGGCCAAATAAATTTACACAAAAGTTGGTAGGAAACATAGCAAATGCATGGCAAATACATAAAAAGAACTAAAGAATCAGATGTGGACCAACAGAAAACACGTAAGTGGCTGAGTAAACCCGGGTTAAAAATTTAGATAGAATGCCTAATTATTGCAGCTTAGGACCAAAGCGTCGCAATCAGACCCTATAATTGTCACATAATCAGATTTGCGGAAAATATGATCAAACTGTCGACCATATTAACTCAAGATGTCCGGAACTAGCAAAAAGTGAGCATACCAACAGACATAACAAGTTAACGACATATGTGAACTGGAAGATATGCAAAAAGCACAAAATTGAAACCACTGAGAGATGGTACGAGCACCAACCAGACACAGTTACCCAAAATAACGATCCTCTGGGGCATGTCAATTCAAACTGACAGGGAAATAAAAGCCAACAGACCTGATATTATCATAAAAAACAAGAACTTCAGGAAGTGCATGTTTATTGACATAGCATTACCATCTGAGAGAAATACCTCTATGAGAATTATCGAGAAATTTCCCAGATACAAGGACCTGGAAATCGAGATTAACAGGATGTAGGCAATGAAGACTGAGACTGCCAAAAGTAATCAGAAGTTTGGGCGTCGTGAGAAAAGGAATGGAAAATTTTACTTACAGTGTCCCAGGTAACATCAACATAGAAGTTGCCCAGAAAATTGCCCTATTAGGAACATCCCATATACTAAGAAAAGTGCTATCAAATAAACTGAAGCGAGAAATAGAGAAAACCAGATGTGATCGATACTAGATGTGATCTCAAGAAACCTAAATGTCTCAACACGCAAATTCAGGAAGATCAAGCGGAGATATAAAATTAAATTACTAAATGAATTTCCAGCAATCAATGAAATACTAAAACAGAAACTGCAGTTAAAGGCACAGAGAACAAGATGATACGAAAAGCGTTGTAGGTTTTATCTATTTTACAAGGAAATTGGAAAAGCATTATTAATGTCAAAAAGCCACCATCTATTGAAAATGTTCAACCATTTTGGGAGAATATTTGGAGCAGCCCAATGCAGAATGGATTCAACGTGAAGAAAGAATGATGGATAAACCTCTACAAGAATGGGAATATAAAAGGACGAATAATATTAGGTAGGCTCTAACAAAATGCACAGGAAATGACAAGATACCCAGTTTTTGCTTGTCATCAATCCTTGCACAAGCTCTATCTATATTATTTATTAATAATCCCAGTGAAGTCCCAGAATGTATATTACATATCTCCTGCTAAAAAACGGTGAAACAGATAACCCGAAAAATTATAGGCCAATAACATATCTGCCCAACACGTATAAAATGATTACGTCTATCCTAACGAAGTGTTTCGCGAAGAAAACAGTATACTTCCTCTGGAACAGAAGGAATGTCGGAAAGGTCGCAAAGATCAATTATTGAAAAACAAATTAATCCTGGAAAATTGCAGAAAAATGAGGTAAAAATGTCAGCACCGCAAGAATAGATTGCCGTAAAACTTGAGACAGTGTGTCACACAATTAGATCCTTAAGGATTTGGAAATTTAACAAAGTCTTCACGGTGATAGTAAATTTCTTTAAACACAGTATGAGAATGTGGAAACACACATTATACCTAAATCCCACCAGAAACACTGCCACCTCTAATCGTCTGAATATCCGACATGGAATCTTTCAAGGAGAAAATCTCACCCCTATCGCCCCTTCTGTTTTGTTTGTCCTTAATCCCCCTTACGCATGAACTAAACAACAGTAGCTATGGTTACAAACTAAACAAGAAAGTATACAATCACCTCCTCTACATGGATGATCTCAAACTCTTTCGCAAAGACGACAATGATTTTAAGGGTCTCATCAATACTGTAAAATGTTTCAGTGACGACATAAGTGTGGATTTCGGATTAGATAAATGTACAAAAGTAACATTCAAGAAAGGGAGAATTACAGAAACACACTCAATAGAATTAGATTTTGGTATAAAGGTTAGGGAACTGGAACTAGATGAAGTTTCTAGGTACCTAGCGAAGGAGATGGTATACAGCATACCTAAATGAAGAAGAAAGCAAGAAAGGAGACCTACAGGCATATGCGTCTGGTACTGAATACCGAGCTGAATTCAAAAAACAAAATATCATCCATAAACACCTTCATTGTCCCTGTGGTGCAATACTGTTTAAACATCTGGATCATAGCTTACATTAAACGAATTTACGCCAAAAAGAGAAAGTTTATCACTTACCACCGCATACATCATCCCACGGCTAATGTTGACCTTGTGTATGTACCCAGATCTGAAGGAGGCAGAGGATTAAGAACTAGAACTGTCTTACAAAACTACCACAATTGGCTTTCAAAGATACCTGGAAACTACAGAAGACTGGATGATGATATGTGTCAAAGAATACGAAAGAATTGGGAAATTTTATTCAGTAATAAAAGAAGCCAACAAATTCAAAATGAAATTTCAAGTGGGTGAAGAAATGCAAGTCAAACACAATACACCTACTGCAAAAACCTTAAAAAGGGAATCAAAGGAAAATGCAATCGACCAAATGCAGAAACGATAGCAGAATAAACCTCTTCACGGTCAATACTCTGCCTGAACCAAACAAGCTGATGTAGACAAAGCTCTACCTATCACTGGTTTCATAGTACATGATTAAAAACTGAAACAGAAGGTTTCATTCTTACTGCACGGGACACATACTTGCTAACTAGAAATTACCAAAAACACATACTGAAAAATTATGTTAGCCTAAAATGTAGATTCTGTGATAAATATCCAGAAATAATTTACCATTTTGTATCAGGTTGCACATTATTGGCGCCCTCTGAATATTAAACCCGGCATGACAGAGTGGGCCAATATTTGCATTGGAATATTTGCAATTTTTACAGAAAGGAAACTACAAGAAATTCCTATGAACACCACCTAAACAAAAATTTTATGAGACTTTGAAATACACACAGACAGAATAATCTAATCGCCCAGACATCGTAATCAGAGAACACAAAAAACAGCATATACCTTTTTACTGACATGGAAGTCCATGTAGATTGTAATGTATCTTTGCAGATCTTAAAAACTCTCAAAATACAAGGGACTTGAAATAGAAGCTTACAAAATGTGACACATGAGGGCATCAACAACTCCAGTTATAGTTGAAGCCCTACGATTGATTAGAAAAGCTCTTAATGGTCTAACTGAAGGGATTCCTGGAAAGCCCATGCTTTAAATAAATACAAAAATTGTACTCATATGTACAGCCCACAGCTTACGAATGGTTTTATCTATGTAAAATAAGTGTAATCTTAGGTATATGTTTATTTTTTGTTTTGTTTTTCCTCAAAAAATGTTCAGTAGGAAATGTCATGATGTCATCTCTGACCTTAGGTCTCTGGTTGGGACCCGGAAAGAAATGAGTATAGGACAGAAAGCGAAGGGAATAATAATAATAATAATAATAATAATAATAATAATAATAATAATAACTTATTTTGTACAAGAAGAGATGGAATGATTTATAGTATGACATCTCCTTGCCCCAGATGCTAAGAGCCTTGAAAAACTGACTCAGATTGAATTATATATGACTTCGCATCAAATGAAATGCATATAATATGAATGTTACATTACTTTTCGATTTAATAAAGGAAAAAATAT
The DNA here is from genome assembly GCA_963932145.1 of Acanthosepion lycidas. Classification (NCBI taxonomy): domain Eukaryota; kingdom Metazoa; phylum Mollusca; class Cephalopoda; order Sepiida; family Sepiidae; genus Acanthosepion; species Acanthosepion lycidas. The sequence goes on along the minus strand of OZ010616.1, from coordinate 60,687,997 downwards.
CTTGCCTCATCCCGAAGGCAACGTCGTAAATTTAATGTAATTTATACGAAAAAGACCTGTACTTTTATAGCATTTTCCGATCAAAGATTTCATTAGTGACGGTAGTAAAACACAGACTATTTGGTAAGCAAATACCAATCTAAATCTGTGAAAGCAGTCATACTCTCCTTGATTAAATCAATGAAAAATAATAATCCTAAGATTGTGTGATGTTACTAATGGCAGTTATTAAGCAAGAAATTAATTAATAGTAACACGTAATATTATACATGGTTCTAAACTAACTTGAAGGTAATCATATTATTTAAACCATTAAAAATAATACTATTTAAATATAAGAATGCAATGTAGAGATGAACACACCTCTCCAGAATGACTTGGATTCATCCAAATGATATATATATATATATATATATATATATATATATATATATATATATATATATATATATATATATATATATATAAACAAAATGAAAATATACAAAAAAATAGTAAATTCTAATATATCAACTACAGACCCTTGCAAAAAAATTAAATTAATCATATACTACACTAAATCTAGTTTATCCAACTTAATTCTTCGCAATAATTCTTCTCCCCCGGTTAGCCATTTTCAAAAAACCCACATAGTTCATAAGTTCAAGTGCCCTTTGGGAGAGTGTATCTCCAACGAATTAAATAACATTTATGTTGGTCACACCACAAACTCGCTTTCACGACGCTTGACACTACATTTGAATGAAAACTCTAACATTTTTAGGCATTTAAAACAACATGCCTGCCCGCACACTCAATTCCGTAAAATACTTGTCGAAAACACAATTATACTTCGACATGAAAACAATAGACAAAAACTAAAAATTCTTGAAGCATTATACATCAAACAGTTTAAACCCAACCTAAACAAAATCAATTATGGTATCTCTACAAATATTCTTAAATGTCTATAATTGATAACAGAAGCCATTGCTTTATACCAACGGCATTCCATACTTCATACTTCTCCAATTCACTCTCGTGTGGTCATGTGTGGCGTCATGAGATGCGGTGCGATTTTCGCTTCTAGCGTCTTATATGCACGTGTTTATCGTTGCTTAGAAATCATCTATGTAAACATTGACAGGCTATCATCACAGTCTTGTACGTATATTGCTTAATATGTTGTAATTGACATTTGATAATGGCTTATGTAAGCCGAAAGCTTAGATTGTATTAAAAAAAAATATGGATCAATATTGTGAATTTCTTTCTTCGTTCAACGATAATGTTATTAAACTTATCAGAAGTTACGAAAAAAAATTACATAAAATAAATAGACAACACTTGTCTATATTATTTAATGAAATGTGTATGAATGAAAAGATGCTGCCTAAATACACACAATATATATATATATATATATATATATATATATATATATATATATATATACTGACACCGAGAGTCGTCAGGCGAGAACTAACCTGGATCGAGCCTTATATCCTTACTACAGAATTCAGTAAGACTACGTTGACTCCAGGCATCATTATATTTTATAATTGTATTATCCTCGTTCAACGGAATAAAGAAATAACAGTAATTAAAGAATCTATAATAATCAATTACTGCCACAAAATATTTAGTATTGCACATTATATGATGGCGTTTTAATATTGAAAATATATTTTTGTTATTATAGGCTAATATAAGGTTTTGACAATTTTTGGTCATTTATACTTCAGATGTTCAAATTGGGTTTCATCATACATGGATAAGAAAATCTGAAATCATCTCTTGTTTTGTGTATTGCGAAACATTAAACTCTGCTTTATCTATAATGATTATACAGAATGACTGGCGCTAATATTAAATGTTTCCTATTTCTCTTTTGTAACATCTAGATACTTATCCTGCTTTTTTCATTTTTATTCTGTGGTCTGTCGAAATAGTCACACATACTTGAAAAATTATCTTCTATACGACAATACTTATTATCTTCTATACGACAATACTTATTATCTTCTATACGACAATACTATCTAGTCCTTACGCCTTGATTAGCTAATCCATTTGGAACTCTAAATCCAAGATAATCTATTGATTTGTACGGTCTAATAAGACTCATTTGCACAGTTCTCAGCAAATAACTCTTTCCACCCAGTCATCCGTATTTCTATATTCCACTTGAGTTAACTTTCTCTCCGAACTTATTATTAAATTCATTGTCCCAGCTTTGTCTTAAAATAAAGTAAAAATATAATTCTCCTACCATAATATATAAATGACCTCTATATAAATGGTCCTTATAGCGTTGTTTTGATCCGCCATTATTAGCGAGTAACTTTCTCTCATTATTATGATTATTACTATGATTTTGAACTAAAATGTATTATTATTAATAATACGTACAATGTCATTGAATTTCCGATATTTTTAAATAGTTTTGATTCTTGTCCTGAATCTGAAAACTATGACCATTCGGCCATATGGGCATATAAAATATGTTTCTTTCTTTTGATAATTGTCGGAAATTTTGGATATTGCGAAATACATTTGTACCGTTCCATCAGCTTTAATTCTTTTGGTCAGCATACGGGTTCTGTACGGCAATCAAGCAAGGATTAAAGAAAGATGGCGGACAGTAGCAAGCGGAAAATAAATGCTGGTCCCGCATGGATTTGTTGCAATTTTTCGGCAAGTACAAGGGAAAAATTTCTTTGAGAAGCATCACTGCACTAACAAAAATCGAAATGAACGCAAAAAATCTTTGTAAACTATTGCGAGTCTGTAACATTTGGATGCTCTGTTTTGTTTTGTTTTTTTGTTTTTTTGTTTGTTTGTTGTTTTTTTCAAATGTGATCTATGCGCTTTTAAAGAAAGTCAATGTTTAATAAATATTTATAAAAACACAAAGATGTTTTTTTAAAATAAATTATATTTTTCGAATATTTAAATCTAAGTTGTATAATTTAAAGACAAGTTTATGATCAAATCAATATCTATTTCTTATTACATGAAAATTTATTAAAACTTACACGGAGATATTTAAATTGTAACATAATATAAATTTTATAATTGCTTCCTCAACATTCACTGGAATTTCCATGCTGTGCATGTTGAAGTAATACGTTACATTTTCATAATATTTTATGCCGTTTTTTTGTTGTTTTTTCTATTTTTTTTTTTTTTTTTTACATTTTACACCAAGCAAGGCAATAAAGACACTAAGAAGCAAGATGTTACTGTGTGTAAAAAAATATGAGAAAAATAAAACGTTGTTAAGAAGATAAAAAATAAAAGAAGAATTAAGAAAACAGAAAAATATAAGAAGAGAAATAAAAGAAAAAGAAGTAATAATGGAAAAGATAAAAGAACAAAAACAGAAGAAAAAGAAGAGAGAAAGGTAAAAGAAAAAGAAGAAGAAAGAACAAAAAGAAAACGGATTAAGAGAGAGAACAATAAAAGAATAAGAATTAAAAAGAGAGAGAAATAAGAGAAGAATTAAGAAGAGAGAAGAATGAAAAGAACAAGAATTAAGAAGATAGAAAAATAAAAGGAGAAGAAGGAAGGAGGGAGAAGAACAAACGAAGAAGAATTAAGAAGAGAGAATAAAAGAACAATAATTAAAAACAGTGAAGAAGAAGAAGAAGAAGAAATAAAAAAGGGTGCAAATTAAAAGAAGAATTAAAAGGAGTGAACAAAATGCAAAATGAAGAAGACAGAAGAATAAAAGAGCAAGAATTGAGGAGGAAGAAGAATAAAAAAACAAGAATTATGAATGGAGAAGAATAAAAGAAGAATTAAAAGCGAGAACAATAAAAGTACAAGAATTAAGATGAGAATACAATAAAAGTACAAGAATTAATAAGAGAGAAGAATAAAAGAAGAACAATTAAGAAGAGAGAAAATTAAAATAAATGAATTAATAGTTAGAACAATATAGGAAGAAATTTGAAGAAGAATGTAAGAAGAATAATTAAGAAAAGAGAACAATAAAAACACAAGAATTAGAAAGAGAGAAAAATAAAAGAACAAGAGTTGAGAAAAGTGACATTAAAAAGAATTAAAAAGTTACAAAAATAAAAGAGCAAGAATTAGCATAGAACTTACTGTTACATGTAGCAATTGAACTGTGAAATGATGACTATTTGTTGTCAATTTATTACTGCACTTAAATTCATAAAGTTTAAGAACCATAGATGAATGTTTATCAGAACAGTTACCACCAAAACATATATAGAAAAGGCAGGGTGGCTCTACGTTATACCAGCAGGAAAATGACTGAATTTGAGATGCCATTTTAGGACCAATATCATTGCTGATGCTTCTTTGGATTTTATCAAGAATCTCTAAATGCATAGCAGAAGCACAAGACCAAATGTGACAGCAATATTCAATGTGTCTATATTTTTCATGATAGTACTTTTATAAAGAAATTTTAGCAATATATTAATATACTGAGTGGATATGAGACTCTCTTGATGATGTATATATTTCGTAAAGGAAAGCTAGAAACATAAATTTTCGTAAAGGAAAGCTAGACTAAACATAAATTGTAATAAACTTAATATATAGTCTCTAGCAAGAGAAGAAGCGCAACATGCTAGCTACAAATTGAAGTTGTCAAAATGAAGAAAATATAGAATGTAACTGTCTGGGAAATGTTATAGAAATAATGGTAAATACTACATAGAAATTCTAAGATGAATTGGAATAGTGAAAGATGCTTTTCTATTAGGTTGGTGCAAAAATAATGACGTAATAATGTCGTTTTTTGACGTAACGTCAAAAAACGACATTATTACGTCATTATTTTTGCACCAATCTAATAAAACTTGTTGAGGGCTTGCAACATCTGGTCAGCAACGAAGCCTCAAACATACAAAAGTTATCATTTACTTGCAACAATTTTAAACAAAGACAAAACTCGGTTAAATCAAATACAAAATAACACTTATTCATAAACGACAGTATTTATTGACTTTGTGTGATTCAGTTGTGTACGGTTTTAGTGTTCGAGTATATAGGTAAAAGTTGTTTTCAAAGTTGTGCACATTGTGAAGAGTTCGAAATGTATTTTCTTTAATTACATTTACGATACAGTAAGTAGAAAGAAAAGTGTCAGTGAAGCAGTACTTAACTAGAGTCGCTAACAGCTTTTGATCTTGTCACCATGATGATGACGTGAATCAGTAAGTTCGTACTTTGGCCCCATTCGTTGAAGGAGCGAAAAAATGGGATGAGTGAATGCTTTGCTTCCAATCTGCCGACATGAAGTTCATTAGCTGGCGGATTTATCCCTCCTGAACTGAAAATTTCTGCACTATTTATATGTTAAACGACGGCTGTCGATATTGCAGGGTACGGACGTAGTTGTATGTTAAAATTCGCACCTACCTGAGATAAATGTTCACGGCGAAGAAAATGAGTGGAGGAAAAAACGTATTTTCCATCCAATCATTTTTAGGTTTGCTACAAACTAAATAGAGCTTTATGAAACAGGGAAATTTCATTAGAAACAAAGAAAAGTGTACTGAACTACTATGTAATGTTAGTTCTCCTATATGTCAATGAATGGCCAACAGTTTCTTCAGATATATTCATATTGAAAAAACAGAGATGTAGTTCTATAGAATGATGCTGAGAATACTGTGGATGGAACATGCGAGCAAGGATAAAGCCTTCATTAAAATAATAGCAGAATGGTAATATACTTAGTATCAATAAGGGTTATTTGAAATTTCTGAGACTCATAATGATGAAAGAGTGTTTGGAGAATTTGAAAATCACATAAGCACAAGATATTCAGAGTAAAAGGGACAGAAGTTAACAGAAAACAACTATATACAGAACTGGACGACAGAATAATGACTCTGAGGCATAGGAAAAAGAAAAGTATTGCTCAGGGCCACAAAGGATAGGAAAATATATATATATATATATATAGATAGATAGATAGATAGATAGATAGATAGATATTAGTGGTCAATATACAAATATATACACACATTATTAGGTTGGTGCAAAATAATGTCGTTTTCTCACATAGTAACATATGTGAGAAAACGACATTATTTTTTCACCAACCTTATAGTTAGTTAGGTTAAGAAAAACCGTATGGGTAAACCTAAGGAGGATAAAATCCAGAGAGCTCGATGTAAATCCAGAGCAAATAATTTAAATAAAAACAGACCACTTTAAGGTTCCATGTAATAAATTATTTCACCACAGCCCTTTTGAAGGACTGTGGATCACCAAACTTTACTTTCAAACAAAAAATGAAAAGAAAATTTACGCATTTTTGACAGGCCGTATTAAATATATGTAAATTAACAAAGTGAGGAAGTGAGGGGGGAGAGAGAGAAGACATGAGTGAGTTAGCAGATATTGACATATTTAAACGGTTAACTTAACGGAAGTTATATATTGATATCGAATGGGTAGAGAAGAAAAAACCCATAGATAGATAGATAGATAGATAGATAGATAGATAGATATACTGAGACAGATAGATAGAAAGAGAGAGAGAAATTAACATACTGAAATAGCGATAGATAGATAGATAGATAGATATTAGTGGTCAATATACAAATATATATATATATATATATATATATATATAGATAGATAGATAGATAGATAGATAGATAGATAGATGGTGTATTTAGGCAGTAATCACTCATTTACTCATGTTTTATTAAAGACTATAGACACGGTACTGCGATTACGATTTTTATTTAAGTTTTCTTGTCTTCGAACAACTGTGTTTTTTTTCTCTGTACATTGACTGTGTAGAAAGTGCTTAAATGTACTGAATTCCGAACGCCTTCTGCTATACTTTTAGCCATTATCAACGATGATTTTATTTTTAATTTTTAACTGGATGTATGGGTTGTGTGTATGTATCTAAATTTATAGGAATGTTTTATTTTCCGAAAACAGTTAGCAGTTAGTGTTGACTTTTTCTTTTTCAATATTAAGGTTTCCATTATTTTTAATTTAAAAAAAAATTGGATGAGGTTATTATGCTTGTATTTTCTACTATCATGTTTTGAATATAGTCTGGTAAGTTTGTATATATGTTTAAATGAGTTCTGATGGAGCTGTAGTTGATTAGGTGTAACTTAAAGCGTCTGGATAGGCCTAAGCGAAGTTTTATAAGTCCTAATTTTCTGTAGTGTTCATATTTTTAAATATTTATTTTTCATACACCTATTTTTTTTTTCGGATCAGTTTCCTCTTTTTCATACATTTTATTAAAATGTTTCAGCCGCTGTAGTTTTGTTATATACCATGCTAATAGAAATATCCCTGTAACAACACGGTGGATAAATAAGTAAAAGGTTATTGGGATAACCAGTAATGAGTGCTGCTATTGGAAGGTCGAATAGTTCTCGAGTAGGTCGGAGTCGTAATCAACTGATTTCAGCAAGTTTCACGTTGTCCGTCGCCTTACGGATACTTATAGGTAGTTACTACCTATAATGTAGTCACTCATGGAGGTGCCAGGTTATTCCATTACATCAGATCTCCAGCCTTCTCATTCCTATATCACTTTCGAGTTTATCTTGTCCGCATCCGTCATAAATGGTACCGCCACAAAACGGTGGGAGAAACGACCAAATCCAACTCTTTAGTGATTTCAGCATCCAAACTGACCGCAGCCTTAAGGCTAACAATCAAACACCATCGATGCTGACAAAGAAACAAGAAAATGCCTCTTATAAATGTTGATATTTCTGTAGTTAAATAAATTGAAAAGCGTAAAATTGCACCAACATCTGGATTGAGATTGTTAGAATATAGGACATTCTGGCTAATATTGTCCGAGTTATCATCGACGCATTGCGGCCTATAACACCGAACATAAGAGCCTGCATTTCGGCATATACCATCGAACATAAGAGACTGCATTTTCGGAATAAAACCAAGTAACTCATAGCTTCAGAAGTCTGCGCCGCTTGTCGTTGCAAATATTCTGCGAAAGGCGTTATGCGTTTGAGGCCAAACGACTTGATGGAAAATACTAATAATGGAAGATCTCCATTTGAAAACGAAAAACCTTTCGGAAGAACAAAACATAATAATAATAATAATAATAATAATAATAATAATAATAATAATTGTATTATCAGTAAATTTTTATATAATAATGTGTTGCCGGTGTTTTTACTATAGAAATGTATTTTTATACGTTCATAGTGTTTTGCTTGTGGGGGTCACTATTTTCTCATACTAACAGGGACCCTAAGAGGTGCTACCATTAATATTAATAATAATAATGATAATTAGTCAGGATCTTGCGGGATTTCAGTATGTAAACAGACCGACTCCTTGTGACCACTAAACTATCACCATCACTGGAAAAAAAAAAGAAAATGCCTCTTCTTTGAAGTAGTTGTTCCTGGTGAGCATAATATCAAAGTCAAAGAAAAGAAAAAGCTTAAAAGTACACTAACCTTCAAATGAAGGTTATCAGAATGTGTGGCGTTCAGGCCACTATTGTCCCAATTAACATTAGAGCTTTGGGGTCTGTACCAATGAAAAAGACAAACATTAAAATAATCGGAATTATTCCTAGTACCCCATCGCTTCAGAAGTCTGCGTTGCTTGGCGTTGCAAATATTCTGAGAAAGTCGTTATGCCTTTGAGGCCAAACGATTTGATTGAAAATACTAATAATGGAAGACCTCCAGTTGAAAATGAAAAACCTTACGGAAGAAGAAAATATAATAATAATAATAATAATAATAATAATAATAATAATAATAATAATAATAATAATATCGTTAACATCGAAGGTCAAAATGCCAACAACCCAGAGGAGATACATGCAGAGGAACAAATAGAAACCAGTTGTAATAATTCCTCTGAAGTACACAAGCAAATAGAGGAAGATAATGACGAATATGAGAGAGAAAGAGAGGTAACAAAAACATCCGATATAAATGGGAGAATGAAAAGGAAATGTCTTTCGAGGAAAGACCAACAATTGCAAAAGTAAGAAAGAACCGCCGAATGAAGGAAATTATACTCGTTAACCGAACAATTACGAAAAGTAAGGAATGAAATGGGAAGACCGATGAACCTGACACAAATTCATTATCTTATATACGCGGCCTCGGAAAGGATCGCAGAAACACTAGGTGAAAAAAATAAAAATACGACGTAAAGGAAAAAGAAAAATACCAATCTGGAAAGAAAAAATAGAAACCGAAATAAATAAACTACAAAAAAAAATCGTCACTTCTAAGTGAAGTAGACAAGGGCTCCAAAATGAAAGAAAGAAAAAAGGAAACAACTGAAACGAAGCCTTGGCATAAAGAATAAGGCTGGCGTACCAAAAGTTAAAGAGAAGTTGAAACAACAAAATCAAGTGAAGGCACTGAGAATCGTGTGTTATTAAAAAAGAACGAGATTCTTCTGGCAAAACAAGATTGTCAAAGATGATGTCAATATCGTAAACGGGAAAAAATAAAATAGAAATAAATGATGTCAACTCCACGAACGTGTCCTTTTCGCTTGCATTTTCTGTAAAGCTTCGTTGTTACTCACGGGTTCAGTCTATTGTATTCTCAGCATCCTTCTGCAGAAACACATTTCTGTTGCCTCAAGAATTTTATTCATCCGTGAGATTTTTCAGTATTTATTGCCATACGAGTGGACCGATATTACATAACAGTTCTGTGTTCTTCTCTATTTTTTCTAATGAAAGTTTCCTGTTTCTTAATAGATTGCTTACTTTCTTTCACAATTTCATTGAGACTTCTATTTTCGGAATATTTCCCAAATATTAAAAATTTCTATTTGCTTGATTTTGGTGCCTCCAATTCATACTTGGCATAGTTCTGAAAAAGACGCTTGACTTGATTTCATGAAGCTACTTATATAACTGTGGGAGTCACAGCCACCTCACTAAAATTCCCTTATTTGTCCACATTCTCCTCTTCCTACTCAAAAACGCAAATATTAAAATGGCATGGGACGTTTATAATCCTGTAACATCTACTTTCCTTCTCAGAAACTACAATGTCAAAAGCTTGGATTATTCCACTATCTTATCTGTTTGCGTCTTCGTGTCCCAAAGGAATTTGCCTTTTTCGTTTTATGTTTCATTTTATGGCATATGCTCATACCATTGTATGTTCTAGTTTGTGAATTTAATATAGTTGCCAATAAATAATCTAGGTGATGTCGCCGCTACTTGTACTGTGTCTGAGTGAGTTTCTTACACTGTGATACCAAATGGGCTACTGTTTCATTTCCATCTACACAAAGTCTACACTAAGGAGAAAAGTTTATGTGGCGTTGAATCAACCTTGCTCTTCTGACTTGTTATTTTACTGCCATTATCGTTCCATCTGTAATTAAAATTGTAATATCAGTAGTTTCCTTATAAAGAAATATTCAGCATGCATTGATGTAGCAGCCAGTGATACTCGAGTTACACATTTCTTCCTTTTCTTGTTATCGGGCTAGTATTAAAGTGTAGTATCTTTCCTCCCCATCTCTAATGGTAATGGTCAGCCTATGAACTTTTCAGCCTACCCTCATAACTGGAAAAAAACAAAGCAGTTATTAATAAGAGGTTTTTTAAATTAATGTAAAATTTCACAACTCTAGCATCACACTTTCATAGTCAGCCTATGAACTTTTCAGCCCACCGTCCTACATAGAAAGAAACAATGCAGTTATTTAGAAGAAGAGGTGAAATGAATGCATGCAAGATTTCACAGCTCTAGCATCACTCATTGGCAGCCTATGAACTTTTCAGCCCACCTCATACGTAAATACAAGACACCCACAGAACACATCGAAGCCAAAAGCGAGAACTTGACAAGCTTGTGTGAATGGAAAGCGGAGCGGGTGTTCGAAGGGTTGCGCAACGACCAAAGTCAGTAAGAGCTATGAAGAGATAGGAAATTATGGAGAGCCATGACTTCCCACGTCCTTAATGGGTACAACACATAGATGAAGCATATATATAATTAGTAATATAAAATGGTTTGATTATAGTGTATTAATATTATTTTCGTTTTTTACAGACCTTTACGACAAAGTTTACTTTTTGTACACATTTAAAGACTTTCATTATATTATTAATATTGTTATTAGGGAGTATCTGAAGTATTTTTATTTTTTCTGAACTAAGATTTCTTCGTATGCATATCCGTTGTCGTTTTTAATGCTTGGAAACTCAAGTCAGAGGAGAACTTAATTATAGCACTATAAAACTTTCAAAGAATTAAAATCGTCGGAAGAAAACATGCAAATAGCTGATGTAATGAATATGCATACACCTGTGTTCCCCTCACAGTAATATGATTGGCTGGTGTCAGCCATAAATACGGACTGATGTGGAGGTACATGGACGATGCCTATTGTCTACGCCTATTGCCTACCACTACGACGAAGACCTGTCTATTAAGGTTACCTTCTAGATTGTCCTACTCGGTTACAGTAGTCAGCAACCACTTTGCTTCTTCAAACAAATATATCCCTTTCCGGGACATATCAAAAGCAAAAATATTTTTTTATCTAGAGCGAGAGAACCTTTGATCAGTGACGTGTTCTCAAATATATACTAAGTTAATTTAGAACGGAGGGCTTGGTGAATTTGACACCCACAGAACACATCGAAGCCAAAAGCGAGAACGGATTAGTTACTTGACAAGCTTGTGTGAATGGAAAGCGGAGCGGGTGTTCGAAGGGTTGCACAACGACCAAAGTCAGTAAGAGCTCTGAAGAGATAGGAAATTATGGAGAGCCATGACTTCCCACGTCCTTAATTGGTACAACACATAGATTAAGCATATATATAATTAGTAATATAAAATATTATCTAGATTTAACATGTCAGTCGGTTAATTGCTATACAAGATAGAAACTTGGCATCATGTCTCTTTAGATTCATGACTGACTAGTTGTTGTTTCTTTCTACAGTAGACTGTTTGCCAACCAAGGCTACATGACCCAGTTTGCCCTGCTATTCAACTAGGAGAGTAGAATTGGATTTATACATTTCCAATTATATTTGCACGTAAATGAACGTAACGAATCCTACTGGAATTCGAAACCGGCTCTCTGATTTCTCATTCCGAGCCGTTATCCAGTACACTATACTGCATATTAAACTTCAGTCAAATTCCTCTTCCACCGAATCAAAAACAGCAGCTCCTGACTGTTGAATACTATGTCTACGGACTGACGTTATTTCTTCAAGTTTATTCTATATTCCCTCTGGAATTGTCATATTTCGTTGTGGAAAGAGAGATGACTGTAAATTGAATTTTGCCTTTCAAAATTAAAGATTTCCAAAGATTAATGACTTCTTACAATTTCAAATCTTCATTGAAAGATGTATAAAAACAGTAGCTTTCTCTAAAGAGAAGTAAACTTATTAAATATGCTTTTAATTTTGAACACTATAATGTTTATAGAGTAAAAGGTGTATACCTTTTAATTCTTATGAATACACGCATGTTTTTGAAACGTCTTTAGAGTTTGAACTTTATAGCAAAAAAATCAACGAAAGACGATGAAACATATGCTAATATGAATTTTACGATTTATTAGTAAATTGGTACATTTTGCATTTATTCAGCCATGTAATAATCAAAGAAAGAAATATTCTGAGAAGAAAATGTAAAATATAACACCAATAAGCTTGATCCAAGAAATGATAAGATTAAATAATTGTTATGTCAATTAAAAATGCAATTATAGTTATCATAAATTTACTATAAATTTATACATTTATACATTATTTGTATTTATTATGAGTTTATTTGTAGTTTATTTAATTATAGTCCTGTTATTGACGCTGGAGAACTAATATGAGACTGGATGTACCATTGATAATGATGATGAGGATGAGGAGGATGATGATGATGATGATGATGATGATGATGATGATGATGATGATGATGATGATGGACAAGTAAATAATCATGACGATAGGATAGATATCAAATATTTACAATGATAAAAAAAAATTTAATCTTTTCACCCCAAACAAGGCAACAAAGCTACTAAGACGCAAAGGATAATTGAGTGTGAGTGAATATGAGAAAAAAAATCACTATTAAGGAGAGAGAACAATAAAAGAATGGGAATTAAGAAAACAGGAGATAACGATTGACAGTGCATTTAAGTTTTGGAAGACCAAAGTTGGCTGGAAAACAAGAAGCCGGAAAAGAGTTCCTCAAATGAGAACCAATTAGAATAGTTAACTCCCTTTTTCGCGGAAAACAGCATAGCGTAATGAAAAAGGCCACACAATTGATAAACATAAAGTGTTATCGTTTGTGTTATTATTAAGATGAAAGACCAAATTATTTTTTTTAATCTTTTCTCATCGGTGTGGCATAATGATTACATTGAGTTTTTTGCGCTTTTTTCCGTTGAAAACACATTAATTTAGAAATTCTTGTAAAAATCAGATAATTGTCCGATTTAATGAAATTTCCATGACTTATTCACAAATGAAATAAATTCTTTTTGGAATTTTTTTAGAAAATTTTTTTTTAAAAATTTTTGTAAAAAATATTTTTTTTTACAGGTGTTACCCCCGACCCCCACACACACACTTAATTTCATGAAATTTCAGAAAAAAATCTTTCTATTTCCTGATTCTTTTATTCGTTAAAAGCAGGACTCCTTGGAAATTTTAAATCATCTTTTAAAACTTGCATTATTCTAAATGAAAATCTGCTCTGAATTAAAAATTACGAATGCAATAAAATTATGACATTATTTAATTAAGAAAGCTTTTAATTGCTTTTGTAAATAATGACGTAATAATGTCGTTTTTTGACGTCTTTTTAACGTCAAAAAACGACATTATTACGTCATTATTTTTGCACCAACCTAATATTAAGGACATTATTGTATGAAGAAATGAAATTTTTCCGATGAATAATGAATTTTTACAATTTTAATTATAATTTATAATAGTTTAAAGTCGTGTAAAATTCTATATTGGGCTATTTCCTGTATGTGATTTAGTAATTAAGTGGAAACGAAATTTATGAATCAAAAATTGAAAAGATTAATAAACATAGTTACACTATTCTATTTTAAAAATATTTTTTATTTTTATTTTTTACTTAATTTCTTCCCTTTTTTCATCTATGAAAGGCTAAACGTGACATTATTATGAAAATGTCACGTGATCTAAGAGTTTTGTCTCTTTTCAGAGAAATTCTGAAAGAAAATTTCATATTCTAATTTTTTTTTATTTTTGCATAAAGCATCTTTGAAAGGTAAATAAATATCAATAAATTATTAGATAATTGCGGAAAATATGTTCATTTGTAAAAATTACTAATTAGTTAAAATCCCCCAAAAAATGGGTTCACGTAAATTTTATATCAATCTTAGTCAGCCATACTAGCTGCTATCCCTTCGTCACTCAATCGTTCATCAATCATCACCTCAGATAAACAGGACCCAATGTTTGTATATTACATTTTTATGCTATATAAGTAATATTTATTTCAAATCAGATTAATTTAACTTGAAATTTTCTAATTTTACTCAAATAACGTATCAGAAATATATATATATATATATATATATATATATATGTGTGTGTGTGTGTGTGTGTGTGTGTGTGTGTGTGTGTGTGTGTGTGTGTGTGTGTGTGTGTGTATTGGAAGAGTTTTAAAATGGATAAATTTGTTTTGCTTACAAATTTCTTAAAATTAAGAAAATGGCCTCTTGTAAGAAAATTTTAAGAAATCGAAATTAAATTTGACATTCCAATCTATATAATTTTTATCTGAAATACACCAGAATATTTTAGTTACTGGAAATAGTAAACTTAATCCTTAAGCTTTCAATTAAAGCTAAAATAACATCTTCAAGAATGTTTTTTTCATTTATAAAAATTTATTTTAAACTTTAGGTATCAAAATTTTATTTCGAAAAAGTGGAGGTACCTAAATTAGAATAATATTAATAATTTTAGTCGATAAGGAAAAGCAAGGAAACTATGTTTAAAATTGAAGGTGTACAAATTTTGGCCAATAAAGAATGTAGAAGTCACCTGCATCATTGTTGTTTCTCTGGTTACCATAAGTGCTGAACTTTCGAAATGGCTGGAGAAGATTTGGGTCATTGTCAAGAATAGACATTTTCAGAAGACTGCACTTGTTGGGTCTACTCGTATAACCCACCCAAGAGTTCTCGACTCATTATGAAAATGTGCCAAATCAGTCCACTGGTTGTGATACATTTTTCAAAATCCTTGTCAATGGTTCAGATCACAGGTAAAAGTGGATCCATACTATTCCTAAAGGTAAATTAATATAAACGCCCCGAGCCAGAATTTGAATTTGGATTACAGATTCCTTTAAATTTTAAAACAGTGTCAATAAAAATCCCATTGAAATTATTGTCCGGTATTTACTCGTTTCTGAGTAAACACGTCTGCCAGAGAGGCTAGCTAGACCCAATTATAATCTCCTACTCAACCCACAGGGCCCAATTGTGGTTTATACTGCACCTATGCCGAACAGGCTTGCTTTACAGTTTTTTGGAGAGGGAGTGTAATTTGGCGTAATCAATGTTTTAGAATAATACCATCACACTGAACCCCTGGGCACGATGCTATGACTTAGTGCTAGCACGATCATTGATGGCTTCCAAGATGTTCCATGTACTCACATTCACTCACAAGGCTCGGGTCAAATCGTAATATTGTTTTCAGGTACTTTCCAAAGGCGCCGTGTGCTGGGATCGCCTGCCCCGGTCGATAACATCAAGAAGTCACTCGACGAACGAACAAATCAACCATGATAAAATTTGAACCCGGATCTCATAGTATTAGGTTGGTGCAAAAATAAGGACGTAATAATGTCGTTTTTTGACGTTACAAAATACGTCAAAAAACGACATTATTACGTCATTATTTTTGCACCAACCTAATAATAAAGTGAATGTACTAACCAGTTATACTGATATTATTAGTATTTAATAAGCAGAGGACTGAAGAAGCGACACTGAAAGGTGCATTGTAATAGCAAAAAAGATAAGCAAAGCATCAACAAATAGAAAAATTTCGTTAGAAAAAAGTACTTAACTGTTATGAAATATCGGTCCTCCAATATAGCAGTGAATACTGGACAATTTCCCCACAGATGTAGAAGAAGAACGACCTTGTGTAAATGGTTGTCTGAGCAGGAATTAGGAGATATAGCAAAAAGACAAACTTTACTAAGGGCTAAAAACGACAGGAAGTTATGGAGAGCCATGATCACCCGTGGCCTGAAGGTGCACGGCACCTACAAAAAGAAGAAAGGGCTTGTGTGAATGGTTGACAGAATAGGGATTACGAGATATAGCAAAAAGACAAAATTTATTAAAGGCTACAAAGGACAGGAAATTGTGAAGAGCCATGATCGCCTACGTCCTGAAGGGACGAGGCACAAAGAAGAAGAAAAACGAGCTTGTGTTAATGGTTGGCAGAAAGGGGATTAGAAGATATAACAAAATGATAAACTTTACTAAGATCTACAAATGACAGGAAATTATGGAGAGCTATGATCACCCACGTCCTGAACGTGCACACCACCTAGAAGTAGAAGTACGGGTTTGTGTAAATGGTCGGCAAAACATAGATTAGGAGAGATAGCAAAAAATACTCTACAAAGGAGCTACAAAGGACAGGAAATGATCGAACACACCGAGAAAAGAGACGACATATAGAAGATTGATATATTGTTATTGCCAATAAATGGGATATTAATAACACAAACCTATAATATCAATCATGATAATCATGATTAAATTGTAATTATAATGATAATTTGAATTTTCTGTATAAACAACAAAAATAGAAATAAGACATGGCAAAAATTTAATAAAAGAAATGCAAGCAAAATGAAGAGTACGTACAGATAAATACGTATGACACACGAAAGGATGCAAACACAAATACAAGTAGACACACAAATGCGACAAATGTGAATATGAGTTGAGGCAGAGATGCAAGGATTAAGCAGAATCTGCGATGTAAATTATAAAACAAAAATGAGATTGACATCCACGCAAACGAAAGACAACAAAGAAAAATCAGAAAACAAAAAATGTCGAAAAGGAAAGCGCGAACACACATAAAGCAATTTTTGTACGAGTTCTCTCCATTATCCTCTTCCGCCGCCTCTTCTGCCTCCTCTTCCGCTTCCTTACTCACTCTAAACCTCATCGCGTTCCATCTCTATCTATTTCTCTAGTATACACACATACAGATAAACATATGCACACACAGGAGCACCTACACACACGTAATATATATATATATATATATATATATATATATATATATATAGAGAGAGAGAGAGAGAGAGAGAAGAGAGAAGAGAGAAGTATGCATATATATATATACATACATAGACAAGTACATATATATGCACGAATACGCATGGAAATGAAAGCACTAATTTTTAAGGGAGTGCGTATGCTAACAAGTCAAAACAATAAACTTCAAGTAGTGCTTATGAAGAAAAGCAAATATGCAAAAAATAAACTCACACACAACGTAAACTTATATGCACACAAAAATAAATGCACATAGATACAAAAACCAACATTTTACGTACGAAAAATTAATCAAATCCAGAACACTTTCTTGAACACATTTATGAACATATATTTTCATGAGTATATATATATATATATATATATATATATATATATATATATATATATGTGTGTGTGTGTGTGTGTGTGTGTGTGTGTGTGTGTGTGTGTGTGTGTGTGTGTGTGTTAACTGAATGTCTGGGTTTTTATTCTGTGCTTGAATTTATTGGAATGTTACATATTCCAAACATGGTCAACACCTTGTGGCCGTGTCCATAGTTAATATTATTAAGTGTTGACTTTCTTTTTTATTATTACGGCTTCCATTATTTTGAATCTTTTTTTACATGTGGATAAGGCTATTATATTTATATTTTCGACTATTATGTTTTGGATGGGGTTTGGTAGGTCTTTGTGTGTATTTAAATGAAACATAATTGGGCTATAACCGGTTAGGTGTAATGTGAGTTGTTAAAGGAAAAGCCAATATTTAATAACTTTACGAACACGACCACAATGTGCTAACGATGATTGGAAAAGAAAACATTTCTATAAAAACCACAAATATTCAATTAAGAATTTTTTTAAAATCGCCTTTGATAATGGCTAAAAGAATAAACGAAAGCGTTCGGATATGCAGAAACTCTTGGACAGTTTTTACACACACTTTGTGTCCAGAAAAGAAAACACTTGTACGAACACAAGAAAAATTCAATAAAAAGCTTAAATGTTCTTTTTAGTCGTCTTTAACGAAACGTGTATTATTTTATTTTCTATATTTGGCAACACCTTTTTCGGGTCTTCTGACCTTCGTCAATCTAAGAATGGTTATTCCCACATATTATATAAAGGAATTATGTCTAATGTTGAATCTATTAACCATTATGTTTTTGTTTGTAATAGTAATACAAAAACATCTTGGACTGGTGGAAGAGTGTCCCTTTGCTTACGGGGTAATAAAGCCATTAGGATTGTTCAGAGTTTTTGTTCTTATCTTTTTATGCTCTGTGACTTTTTTTTTAAAAAAAAAAACAGTCCTCCATTCTTGTGTCTTGTGTAGTGTGTGTTTTTGCTTATATATATATATATATATATATATATATATATATATATATATATATATATATATATATATATATTCCTTCTCTATACATATGTATTGTTTTATTACAAAGAAATAGTAAATATATACGCACAGTATTCAAAATGTTAAAAAAATGATTAATGAAAACCAGAAAGTGATGTTTCATAAGTAGCATTTTTAAATAAAATTGTTTATAAGCATCTTTGTTCGCATCGAAACAAAAATGTATCTTTGTCGTGAGTACATGTTTGTCCGTATGTAACAGCTTTATAATGAATAACTATTGTTCTACTCTTGGTATTGGGCCCTCTTTTAAATTAATGCTATGAACATTTGAGTTTATATTCTTTTCATTCTCGTTACATACACACACACACACACATCTCTCTCTCTCTCTCTCTCTCTCTCTCTCTCTCTATATATATATATATATATATATATATATATATATATATATATATATACCAATTCAGTCGGGTTTCGATCCTAGCTAGAGGCAACCGGATGTCTAGCCGCACTGATGAGCTGTGATACAGCGAAACAGTCTGTCTGTGGATGACATTATATATATATATATATATATATATATATATATATATATATATATAAGGCTTAAACACTAATATTCCATGGTCATAATTTATTATATTGGAATCGTAAATATGATCCAATTCATCAGACCTACAAATTCAAAAAAAAAAAAAAAAAAAAGTAAAAGAAAATATTACATCCTTACTCTGTCCAGGACATTGAGTTCTACCTGGATTCTATCCTCTTGGAATTCTTTTTTATACATATATATATGTATGAGTATGTATGTATGTATGTATGTATATATTTATATATTTTAGATATATGATTGCATATATATGTGTATATTTACTACTTATATTATATATATATATATATATATATATATAATCAAGAAATCCATACAGTGACTACATGTAGTATGTGTGTGTGTGTGTGTGTGTGTGTGTGTGTGTGTGTGTGTGTGGTCCGATTAGTGTGTTTTTGCCGCGATATGTATGTGTGTGTAATTATGCGTGTTGGTTATGATTTGTGTAGTGCTGGTTTGAATTTGGGGCCTTTTTCTCGTATTTGCACTTATGAGTAATCTTCTGTTTGATATATTGGCATAATTGTAAATTTAGCTTTGTTGCATTTGTGGATGTGTTATGCCACAAAGTGTTTTCGTAGTCTGGTAATTCAATGCTGCTTTTGTGGAGGGAAACTCCGTTGTTTAGTGCTTGAGTTATACCTATATAGAATTTGTTGCATCTTGTGCACCTTACTTTGCGTCGTCTTCTCTCTTTAAAATATACACTTTTCTCTCGTTGGAAGGAACAATTATAATCTCTCCCTTACACACACACACACACACACACATATATATATATATATATATATATATATATATATATATATATATATATATATATAACGGAGAGATTATGACTGTTCATATATAATATATGTATATATATATGACAGATTTTATCGCTTTGAATGAATGTTATTTTTAGTGAATACTTATATTTGAGTAAGCATTCAGTATATTTATTTATTTTCGTCTACAGGCTTGATTATTCGAGAAATCAAATCAAAGAAAAATACCCGATCTCTGCTAGGATACGAACTTAATGTTAGCCATAGCGTTTTATTGTTAATGTTTTGTTGAGAATACACGTGAAAAATCTACCAGAAAATTGAACGCATCTAAAATTGTCAAGTGACTACAAATTTTAAATATTAATTATTACAAGTGATCCTTCATGGGGCTATATCTTTATTGCGTTAAAGTCAAAAACAAAATAGGAATCCTTATGTATATTTTGAATATCACTCAAATAGATCATAATAGTACAGTTGTTTACCATTTTTAATGGTCTTTTCTACGACAAAAATAAAACATAGAGCTTAAGCGGATGGTATTTAATTTACGCCTCCATATCTGGCAAAATACAATGCTTCTTTATAAAGATTATGATGCGCCAGTTTTCCAGGACGTTTTTATTGAAATTAATGGCCATTTCGTTCTTTATGTTTCTGATAATCGAAATTGTAGAGAAAGATCTTGAAGGCGTAGACTCACGAGCATTCCCAACCAATTATATACATAAATGCATAAGGCAAATATAATTAAGCACTTTAAAAAATCCCGTAACCCCTTAGAGTCACCGGGGCACTACGTCTAATGCAGTTATAGCAGCAGTGGTGTTTCCTGAACAAGGCTGGTTTGAATCCAGAGTTTTCCTTCTTATAAGACTCAATCTGTTATGTTATTTATCGATATGTGTGAGGAAAAAGAGATGGATTCCTGCTTTTCCCACTGGTATTAGCACAGTGAATGTACTGAACACTACTGGAATTCGAACTCGGCTCTCCAATTCCTCAATCCTCCTAAAGCAACAACATAGATAGATAAATAGATAGATAGAAGTGTGGGTAAATTCATACATATATTTATAAAGGTACTTATCCCTTTAATGTGTTCGGAAATAAATAACTGTTCTTTAAATTCAACCAATAGAACTGATCTTTTGTTCGTACACTTAGAATGAATATTTGTAAGAGAAAACAGGTTCGATTTTTCATTTATAAAGAAAATTTTTCTTCAAATTTCGGTCTCAGTTGTATGAAATGAACTCAAAATAAATCATTGCCAGAATTTACATAAAATTATGTAAAAATATAAATGAAATGTTTGAATAATTGTATATATATTAAATGAAAAAGTGTTCGCGTTTTCTTAATATTTTTAACATTTTATTTAAGCGTGAAGAAAAGAATAAACATCAATTATAGGATAAAATGCATGGTTGTCAGCAAAAAGAATAGCCCAACATGCTTACTTCGAATTCGAGACGGCAAAATCAGGCAATTACAAAAATTCAAATATTCTTCTAAGAAAAAATGGAAAATGGGACATCAAAATCCGAAGGCGCCTTGAAAAAACGAATCATATTTTGTAAAAGCTGAGCAGAATATTAAAGAACAGGAAAACATTATTGAAAACATTATTAGAAACAATTGATCTGTTACAAAATGTCTGTTCTCCTATATGAAGAGGAGACTTAAAGCAAAAGAAAGAAAGAAAAGATTACTGAACTGTTATATAATATCAGTCCTCCAATATGGCAGTGAATATTGGACAATCTCCTCACAGATGAAGAAGTGACTTGATGCAATAGAAACAAAGAAAATATTATTGAACTGTCATGTAATATCAGGCCTCCTATATGGATGTGATTGTAGGACAATCTCCTCACAGATGAAGAAGAGACTTGAAGTAACAGAAACAAAGAATGAAAAGATTGCTGAACTGTTATTACATAACAGTTCTTCTATATGGCAGTGAATGCTAGACAATCTCCTCAGAGATGAAGAAGTGACTTGATGCAATAGAAACAAAGAAAATATTATTGAACTGTCATGTAATATCAGGCCTCCTATATGGATGTGATTGTAGGACAATCTCCTCACAGATGAAGAAGAGACTTGAAGTAACAGAAACAAAGAATGAAAAGATTGCTGAACTGTTATTACATAACAGTTCTTCTATATGGCAGTGAATGCTAGACAATCTCCTCAGAGATGAAGAAGTGACTTGATGCAATAGAAACAAAGAAAATATTATTGAACTGTCATGTAATATCAGGCCTCCTATATGGATGTGATTGTAGGACAATCTCCTCACAGATGAAGAAGAGACTTGAAGTAACAGAAACAAAGAATGAAAAGATTGCTGAACTGTTATTACATAACAGTTCTTCTATATGGCAGTGAATGCTAGACAATCTCCTCAGAGATGAAGAAGTGACTTGATGCAATAGAAACAAAGAAAATATTATTGAACTGTCATGTAATATCAGGCCTCCTATATGGATGTGATTGTAGGACAATCTCCTCACAGATGAAGAAGAGACTTGAAGTAACAGAAACAAAGAATGAAAAGATTGCTGAACTGTTATTACATAACAGTTCTTCTATATGGCAGTGAATGCTAGACAATCTCCTCAGAGATGAAGAAGAGACTTGAAGCAAGAGAAACAAAGGAAAGAGTATTGAAATTTTACTTAATATCAATCCCACTTTATGGCAGTGTGTTGCTGTACAATCTCCTCACAAATGAAGAGACTTGAAGCAACAGAAACAAAGAAAAGTGTACTCAACTTTATGTAATATCAATCCGTCTATATGGCAGTGATTGCCGGACAATCTCATCACAGATGAAAAAGAGTCTTGAAGCAATAGATATGTGGTTATACAGAAGGATGTTGGGAATATATGAGCAACGACGAATTTCTGGGGAAAATGGGAACAAAAAGAACGCACATACAAGGAAATCAAAAGAGAGACAATTGAAATTCCTACAAAGGAAAGAGGGTCTTGAGAATTTGATACTCACAGGATACTGAAGGGAAGAGAGACAGAAGAAATAAGTAAATAACCTACGTAAGGAGATTGTGCAAATGAATAACAGAACAAGGATAAAGAGAGATAGTAAAAAAAAACAAAAAAAAAACAGCTAAAAAGAGCAGAAACTTGCGTGGAGCCATGATCGCCCACGTCCTGAACTGAAACAATACGTACTGAATGAAATACTGATATCATACGCTGTATTCCGCTTTCTTTCTTTTATTAATATTTTGATAAAACTAATTTATCTCCCTTCGTAATTGAAATATATAATTTTCATGCTGATATCCTAAATATACAATGACTTCACATGTTCGAAATAAATCATAATCTGAGTTCCAAAGCTTTGTTATAAGGACCTTGGTGCAAATACAATTCTCACAAGAACATTCTGTGGATATATTTCAATATTTAACCTTTTCTGGCTTTATGTAACGCTAATCTCTCTCAGAAGGAAAACTGGCTGTTTCCCAAGATATTCGGAATCTGACCTTTATCTGGTCATGAAAGGCAACTGAGTGTATTACGGTGATACATTAGCAAAAAGTTTTCCCTTTTATGAAATGTGCAAATGTTATTAATAAAGGAAGAGAAAACATGAGAATGCAATACTTTACTCAATATTTAAGCTTTATTCTACATACTTCATTGCTCTGAACAAAATGATATGAAACTAAGTGTCCATTGCAAACATGATCTCATAAATTTCTGTTCTCACCAAAACAACAAAATAAAATTCCGTATAATTATAGTATTCTGTTTAAGAGATTTTAGAATTTGTCTCCGTCTTTATATGAAGAGGCAAAATTCATCGAAAATACTTTTAAGCTCCTACTTGTTTCATGTAATAATTTCTATTCTCGCTATAACAATAAAATAAAACCTGGAATAAGCACCGGATTTTATTTAAGAGCACTTAAAGTTTGTAACCCTCTATTTTTACATGAAAATGAGAAATCATTGAAAATAATTTTAAACTCCTCCAGTACCGTAATTATTTCATATTCAATGCGAAAGAAAAAGGTCGTAATATTTTAAAATAGTAAAAGTGACCATCCTGAAATACCTAACGAATCAAAATATATTGTTCTAACTCTATCACAACTACAAAGGTTTAAAAGAATTTATATAAGATTAGGATAGAAATTGTTACATCTACATCTAAAACAATATAAAAAAACTTAATTGATACGAAACAAAATGATAATATGCTAAAACTTGAACGTGGAATTTACTCTATCAACTTTAATAATTGTCACAAGTAATACACAGAAGAAACAACAAGTAAATTAAATAAAAGGTTATATTAGGTTGGTGCAAAAAATAACGTATTTTTAACCTCAAAAAACGACATTATTTTTACACCAACCTAATATATGCAGAAAAGGATCTCACAAAACAACACAATTATTCCCGGTAATGAACCTGGCCATAAATTCTCTTTAAAAATGCTATTTCAATTATAATAATGTAACACGTTGAAGTAACGCATAGCGGCTCGGATTGACGAATCGGAGAGCCGGGTTCAAATTCTATTCACTGAATTCACTTACGTACCTTGAAAAAGGTATAAATCCATCTCTTTCCCTCTGCTATAGGTAAACAACAAGGCAGACTAGACACTATAGCCTCAGTTGGCAACCAGTCTAAGAGAAGAAAAAATCTGAATTCAAACGACCTGCTGCCTTATGGTTCCTGCTTCTACAGGAAAAGTCTAGAAGGTAACTTCAAAAAGAAATCTACTTTGCATGTCGTCTTGAAGAAAGACACGGGCACTTCTAAATCGAACCGCAACAGAAAACAAGGAAGTCCCACGGGCTTAGTACAATGTCTTGAACAAATGCAAGACTGGGACACGGCACGGAGCCGTGGATCTCTTTGATTTCGAACCACTCGCCCATGAGTGCATCAACTGTGGCGGTCTGGACGACGTATTTAAATAAAAGAGAAAGCAATTTACTAAGATGAAAATATAAAGAAAGTGTTTTAATCGGTAGACCATCCACAATAAATGTGTGTCCAAATCCTTACAATATTTCACTTCACTTGATATATCCTCTATTATCACACTGTAGGATACTTAATAAATAAAACATAAACAAGAAGAAAAATTGTCTAGATTATATACCCAAACATATATATAAAAGAAAAGAAAAATGTAAGATTTTAAAATTCTCAGTGTCCCACTCTTTTATGCGCATGTGTAGTTGCTTGAACGCAAATATAACTTTAGTCTGTTGAAGTTCTAAAGGACAAAAAATATTACATGAAAAATGTTCACTTTGTCATTAATTTTACTAATATATCTTTGCGAATCACACACAAACAGTACTTTCAGATATCTATGGCACCATCTCTATAAATAGAACATATCACTTTTTCTGTTTATACAACGTTTTCATTTACGAAAATAAAAGATTATCAAATGAGGAAAATGCCTCTCATTTCCACATTTTCAATTTTAACGCGCAAACTTTTAAAATTCACAATTCTCATATGTTTTCGGATTGTTAGTCGGATTTTGCCTGGGTCCTATAAATGACCTTTTCCACCAGACAGTTACCATTAAGTGGATAATTTATAGCAACTTTGCAATTATATTTCTTTTCGTTTGTTTTCTCTTTGAAGTTTAACATTATGTCATTTAATTAATCTATTTTTGGCACAC
The DNA here is from genome assembly GCA_963932145.1 of Acanthosepion lycidas. Taxonomy (NCBI): domain Eukaryota; kingdom Metazoa; phylum Mollusca; class Cephalopoda; order Sepiida; family Sepiidae; genus Acanthosepion; species Acanthosepion lycidas. Next base: position 60,662,258 of record OZ010616.1, on the reverse strand, counting down.
AACGTGCTTTTCATAAGTATTTTATGTAACTGGGGAAATTACATGGTGTATTTGGAGAAATGATTTTGTCAATTCAGTGAAACCTTTAACAATCTTAGTTTTAACTTCCAGTTTAAAATTGGAGCAACCAAATTAAATTTCTTTTTCTTTTACTATTTTGTCTCCTATATTCGTTATAAATAAGCCTGTTGCAACAAATAGGGGAAGAACAAACCATACCTGTTAATGGTTGATGATCCATGGGTGAAACCGCGATAAAGAAAAGCTTTTAACTTTTACTAACCATATTTTAGGCAAACAATTAAATTGAACTGTATTTTTTATTTTTAGAAAGTGCACTGAGCAGTTTTATTCACATAACTTTTTACATTTTTTTTTTTCGAAAAGACTGGCACATTGATTCTCAACCGCCGTGTCTTGTTGTCCCACGATCATCTTAACTGTGCAGCGAAATATTGTCATGGCACACATATATATTATGAAATGGACTAAGTCTAACAATTATTTAATATATTTTCTGTTTATATGTTATTTTAATAGATACAATTTATTTAAATTTATTTATTTTTTTAATTAAACAGTATTAATTACATTCACTGGTCTGCGCTCTCTAACAGGAATTGAACTTGTAACCCTAATGGGAACCGTCATAATCTACCAGTAGCGAATTACCGAATTAGTGGAGGTACCTAAATTAATGCATGGTCATCAGTAAAAGGATGAGCCCAAAATGCGATTTGCAGGTCAGGGACACTACAATCAAATATGTGCGGAAGTTTAAGTATCTGGGAAGTGTTCTGGCGGAGGACGGTAGGTGCGGCGCGGACATCCGAAGACGGATTGGGATGGCCAAGGATGCATTCTAGAAACTGGGCAGAGTACTGCGAAACAGGAGGGTTTCTATGGTGACAAAGAAAAGAGTGAAACATTATTTGATTTTATAGAGCCTATTGCTTGGCTCACCTTTCGTCTTGTAAATTATTTTATTCTGTTATGCGCACTTGCTTTATTTGTGTTACTAATTCTTTCTATTTATACGCATATTTCATTGAGTTATTCCTCTTTGGCTTGCATGCATTTCTCTTGGATTTCCGTGTTTAGTGTTCGATA
>OZ010616.1:60588648-60658648 GCA_963932145.1 Acanthosepion lycidas | reverse complement strand
ATTAAGACATTGAAGTTCAATAGTATTTTCAATTTATTTTTTCTTTAATGTATGATTATTGAAGGTTACAAAGTTTAAAAAGCTTTATTTTTTTTTGTTATGGTGTGGACTGGTGTCTATGAGATTATTTTTACTATTGTTAAACATGACCACCAGCTTTGGCGGACTTTTATAATATACTGATTTTTATATTGAAGATTTTTATACTACTTTATCCTTTGTCCTCAGATACGTGGTTCAAATTATATGTAATGATACCCATAAGGTTATATATGTGGCATCAGTCGGTCTTGAGAGATCCAGGGATCTGCGCTCAAAATGTTATAACTCAGCTGCTGATGGTGGTGCAGTATTTGCTATGGCTGTACAGGCTCACACGGGAGTTACCGTCTTGATTGCAACGAATGCATGTGCAGACGCTCTCCCCTGTTGTTGTTTTCTTTCTGTCGAACACGCTTCTCCCCGGCGACCAGTCTCCATTCTTCTCTCCTTGCTCCGCTCCACGGTGTAATTCGCTTCTCCAGCATTAGCGATTATTGGAAATATATTCATACCTCTCGGTAGCCATGTCCATCGACTTCATGTCCCTTTTGCAGGCGTACTTCAAGCGAAGATGAGCTCGCCCTCTTGCAGGTGGCTTGTTCCCCGTTCAGAAGGTCCTCTGGAATCTTCCCATCTAGCATATGATGTACATGTCCAAACCAGCGGAGCCGGCACTGTTGGAGAAGGACGCATGTATATAAGTTTGTGTGTATATATATATATATATATATATATATATATATATATATATATATATATATATATATATATATATATATATATATGGACAAAGTCCGACAATTATTTTAAGACATTTTTATGTTTATACATTCTTTTTTATAGATATGGAGGACGAATATTTTCTATGAAAATTTCTCGGGCATTCAGGCTGGTAAATGTTGTTTAATACTGTTTATTATAAACAGAGCATTTACTTAAATATTTGTATCTATAAAAAAGAATGTATAAACATAAAAATGTCTTAAAATAATATTCGGACTTTGTCCATTTGATAATGTGTGACGTCATTTGTTTACATTTCATACGCCATGAGCAGATATGAATGTACGTGCGAGATTCATAGAAGATTGACGTTTAAATACAGTAAATTCGACCTTGCTAACCGAACACTCCTCTGTGGCCAAATCAGTTAAAGGGACGTCAAGCTGACGGTTCCGTATAGGCTACAGGTTCGAATCCTGTCGGAGGACGAATATTTTCTGTGAAAATTTCTCGGACATTCAGGCCGGTAAATGCTGTTTAATACTGTTTATTATAAAACAGAGCATTTACTTAAATACTCGTATCTTTCAAAAAGAATGTATAAACATAAAAATGTCTTAATATATATATATATATTAATGCATGTTTCATTAAATAATATAGCTAGGTTTTGTCTATTTATTTTATGCAAATTCCTTTCATATCGTCTGATAAGCTTAATAACATTATCATTGAAAGACGAAAGAAAATGACCATATTGATACATGTTTTTTAATCCTACCTAAGCTTTCGGCTTACATAAGCCATCATCAAAGATGACAATTACATTACAATAAATTAGACAATACACGGACCTAGCAACAATGATAGTCTGTTTTGTTTGCATAGAAGATTTCCAAGCAACGACAAATTCGTGCATACGAGACGCTGGAAGCGAAAATTGCCCATGACATCACATATGACCACGCGAGAGTGAAACTGAGAAGTGTTAAGTATGGGAAGCCGTTGGTATAAACCAATGGCTTCTGTTATCAATTATAGGTCTTTAAGTATATTTGTGGAGATTTTATAGTTTATTTTGCTCACGTTAGGTTTCAACTGTTTTATATATATATAACTTCAACAATTTTTAGTTTTTGTTTATTGTTTTCATGTTTAAGTATAGTTGTGTTTCCATCAAGGATTTTCCGAAATTGTGTATGCGGCCAGGCATGTTGTTTTAAATGCTGAAAAATGTTAAAATTATCATTCAAATGTAGAGTCAAGCGTCGTGAAAACGAGTTTGTGGTGTGACCAACATATTATTTAATTCGTTAGAAATACAATCTCTCAGAGGGCACTTGAATTTGTAAACTATGTTGTTTTTTTGCAAATCGCTAACGGGGATTTGAAAAAATTTGATCATATATATATATATATATATATATATATATATATATATATATATATATATATATGATCAAATGGATAAATAAAGATAAATCCACGAGCAAGCGTTCATATACATATACACACACATACACTCACATATACACACGCACACACTCATATATATATATATATATATATATATATATACTCTATAATGTAAGAAAAACACTGCTCAATTTTAAATAATAAAACTATTTAATATATTAAAAATTATGCATAATACCCTATGTTGATTGCACAACTCGGAGTTTCATGCCATTTACAATCTTCATGTGAGTTGTGCAATCAACGTAGGTTATTATGTATATTTTTAATATATTAAATACCTACTTTCTATCACTTTTGATTTTATTTTTACTTTTATAACTATTGTCTTTAATAAACCTACATTTTAACATCTGTACTTTTGTAAGATAATCCGTTGTATGATCTTGAACGAAAATTTATCGTAGATGTTTCCGAAATTAGTGCAATAGATATTAACCTTAAAAATTGAGTAATAAATTACTTCCTCTTGAAATTAAAAATGCATTTCAAGATTATGGTCTTAACTATTGCGACGAATAATTTATGCATTGAATAGATTGTTTTGTAAAATATCACTTTTGTTTTCATACAACGTTTTATTTAAATTCCTACTTGTTTCACAAGTCTTTTTATGGATATTTTTTGCAATATCGTTTGTAAAGTCTTACTTCATGTTTAATGTTTTATTATTTTGTTTTGTGTTAATTTAATCTCTTATTGGTTTTCTGAAGTCGTTGTATTAAATTTTATATTATTTCTAGATAAATTATTTTCAGTTGTATTTGGTATTGAGTTGATAGGTAGTATTATGTACATAGAGTTATCATTGTTATTTGTTTTTTTATTTATTGATATGGTGGATTTTATAAACTGTCCTCTTTGCATTAAATAACAAAGATAATTAAGATATTGAAGTTCAATAGTATTTTAAATTATTTTAGGTTACAAAGGTTACAAGGTTTTATTTTTTTGTTATGGTGTGGACTGGTGTCTATGAGATTATTTTTACTATGTGCTTGCGATAGACGTTTAGATTTTAATCATTATCAATTGCATTCAGTTTCAAACAAATTCTGTTGAGAAAATTATAAATCAACTTCTCTCAATACACAAGGACAGAGATTGGTTCCTAATGCTGAAAATTTATGCTGATGGTAGATGGTTATTGCCAAATAAGCCCCATTGTCTTTGAGAAACACTTAAGACCAGCATCAAAGTATCTTGGTTACCAACTAAATCACAAAATTCTACATACCGTTGCAATTTCAGGGCCAAACAAAATCAGAAAAAATATATGGTTTGATAAAAAGCTGGTTAAAATATTAGTTTGATTCGAGGGTCGAATATGAATTTCAGTGATCCGGAAATAATCCCATTCACACATCAAATCTATATTACTAAATGAAATATATCCAGAAGAATGATATAATATAGCTTGCAAATGGGCGTGAATATACATTCCATTATATATGATTAGAAAATACTATACGAACAAAGAAAGCGTATTTGCAGGTGCAGGGCCTGTGCAAGGAGCTCTCCACATACCGAATCTATAATATCCCCCTACTCTACTACATCTCAATTTTCATAAGGTAGCATTTATATAAAATACAAATTTTATTGAAACCTAATTATCTACAATAATCGGAATGTTTATGCACACAAAAAAAATTTAAATTTATTTTTAAAATACTGGTGTATCGCTAAATTGAAGTAAGCTTTTCCATTTATGATAATTCATTTATAATTAGTAAATATAGTTTTTACTTAATAACAATATCACCTACCAGATAGAGAATCTTAAAAGATTTAAAACTTTATAAACTATTATAATAAACATTTTTTTAAAAATGAAAACAATTCTTGTAAAAATTCATTTTACATTGAAAACATTTTTTGCTTAATTCAATAGTGTCTATAATATAAATTATTAATATAAGCAATTGGATTTTAGCAATAAGTTTTGCTAAATGTCTTCGTTTTACCTCCAGAAATTCTCTAAAAAATTAGTATACCCTGATGGAAAAATGCGGTCAAACAATAGAAACTTACTTTTATAGTAAAAATGTTTATGCTATTAGGTTGGTGCAAAAATAATGACGTAATAATGTCGTTTTTTGACGTTAAAAAATACGCCAGAAAACGACATTATTACGTCATTATTTTTTTGCACCAACCTAATATTTTTTTTTAGAAGACCAAGGGATTTTTTATTATTAAATTATATTATTTTTTTATCCTCTTTAGAACATTTGAAATTTTGGTTGAATATCTGTATCGTTTTTGAAGCTATATTTACTAACTCAGTTCTTAGTTATAGCTACTAACTTATTTAACTAAGTTAGTAAATATAATTATATTTACTAAAGTTTCCACTTCAGCGTGTGGTCTGTATGCATAATTATTCTTCGGCGTGTGATTTTCATTTAAGAATATGATCTACATGCGCAATACACTTTGTTACATCTACACTTAAAAAATATTACCGAAAAGGACCTAAAAAGCTTAAGATTAAAAATCTCGAATGCATTTATTGGAAAATTATGTGATTGAATGTCCGAAATTTATTTGTCGTATTTCTTATTGATATTCGAAGATACTTCTTTAGGATTAATGAACGTTTATTTTAGAAATTATACCGACTGTAATAAAAAGAAAATATCAGTTTTATTTATTATATCATTTTTCGTATTTAGGATTCCCAAATTCTTTCTTAATGAATCCTAATTTAAAAGTAAATGAATAAATTCATTCTTTACAAGGTAACCTTTATTCATTTAAATACAGTATTTATTCACAAGATAATCATTGTTATTAATTCATATATCTATCTAATAATAAAAATATTATTAGATAATTATTATTAAAATTATCATGAAAAATTATTAATAATTATAGAAAATTTAAATACAAAAATATAATTTTATTTTTTATTTAAATTAAATTAAAAAAATTATTTTATTTAAATAATATAATAATTTAAATGATTTTATGTATTTTGCTTGTGGTGGGCTTTTCAGACAAAGTTTTAGATCAAAGAGCAAGGCAGACGGATTATGTTGTGTAAAAACATCAAGGATTTGGAGAAAAAATATCCGAGAATTACCTTTAAATTGAGTGAAAGTTTTTCATCCTTTAATAATAAGTTATGCTTAGTTTAATTTATAATGTATATAAATGTAGGAAGACAAAAAACAAATGTTGATAAGATAGAGAATATCACAAACCATTTGTATCCTTTCCTTCATCACACCTCTTTACTTTCGCTCCCACTCTGTAACTTCCTGCGTCCTAATTGTATCTCGCCTTGCTTGGGGTGAAATGCTTAAAAAAAAATTACCCAGGGCCCCAAGTCAATTCCTCCCACCCCGGTCGGGTGTTTTAGGTGGACATTGTTACCATAGATATTAGACTTTGCTGTTATTCAAGTGAAATGCATACAACTCTTTGCAAAACATCGCAGGTACGCATAGGCAGGAAAAAAGTCTTTTCATGCTTAAAATCATATACGTACACACGATCTGATAATTGCACACACATTCGCACATATCCAAAACACCAATATAGATGTATACATCTATATATGCTTACTGAAATACACAATGACACCAACATTCATAAAAGGAAAAATGCATATCTATATTTGCGAATGTACAATACAGTTTTTCATTTCTTTTTTTTGTCTATTCTCATTTTTCCTTTTCCCGTTCTTTAATTTCATTGGAACAGACTGAGATAGATAGATAGATAGATAGATAGATAGATAGATAGATAGATAGATAGATAGATAATGAAAAGACAAGGATAGATAGATAGATAGATAGATAGATAGATAGATAGATAGATAGATAGATAGAAGAACTGCCAAAATATTTGGATCGTACTAGGTAAAGAGATAGTGTAGCTGTGACAAAGTAGTCGTGACATGAAACGCGACTAGCGCTTAATACCATTTTACTGCTGTATTCAGACCAGGAAAAAGAGTCATTCTAACATTTATATGGTAAATGCTTTGGCATCAAAGGCAAGAATGCATAAGAATATTTAAAATCTGGACGGACATCAGTAGCATGTAAAAACAGAATGCGCCTACAAGTGATGTAAGAATGAAATTATGAGCTACTTTAAAGAAGGTAATCATTTAACGAAGAGCATTCCATTGAATCCCGTTCCACACCCAAGCCATTTAACGGATCCTTTAGTCAACGCACTGTATATGATAAACTGTATCCATGAGAGTGCAACATCGCTTACAATGGTCCACGTAAGCCGAAAAACCGAAGTGTTGCCAGTTAAAATGAATGTGATTTTCGGTGCTTTCAGACAAATATTGCAGTCCACCTGGGGAGACGATTACATGAATCTATGGATCGGACTTGTCATTCGAGTGTGGTGTAAGCTGACGATGGCTCTGTAATTGTGCGGGTTGCATTCGGGTAGACGATCTGATTTGTATAGAGAGGATACTGCACGAGTTTGTTGTCATCCGGGTATTCTTAAAGCTTGTGATGGCTCCATATTGGTGTGCATCACCTTCAGCCAGACGATCCATATGTAGTTCACATTAGTTCAACACAATCTAAATCGAGAAGCAAGAGCAGTCAACTGCTGATACTTCTGACGATGAAACAGAGTAATTCACGAAGGGTCCGTCTACAAAATTGGAGTCGGGATGCTGCAGGTGAAAAATTTTTTACTTGCATTAATTTTCTCCCTTTATATATATATATATATATATATATATATATATTATTTCAACAATATTTTTATTGGATACTCATATTTGAGTAGAGGCTCCGTGTATTTATGAAACAGTATATTTATTTATTTTCCTCTACCATCCTGAATATTCGAGAGATATTTTAAAAAAAAAAAATATGCGCAGTCTGGGAGGATTCGAATTACGTTCCTCTAGGGGAAACCCTTCTAGATCTGACGTGTTTAGACCTGTAGACGAGAGTGTGCAAAGTTGAATAGTGCCTGTAGACATACATTTTTCTCTGACTCTTGAAATAGACATACGTGTCCAGTTTTCATATATATATATATATATATATATATATATATATATATATATATATATATATATATATATATATATATATATATATAAATATAAACCTTTATAAATAATTAATTAAAGAATATCAAACCTATGGGATCTTAAGTGTTTTGATATTCTTTAATTTTGTTCTGTCTTTTAACATACAGCTCTCCCTGAATCTATTACAAGCAGATTAGCATATTGTATTATTACTATATATATATATATATATATATATATATATATATATATATATATATATATATATATACCCGAAACGAGCATACCTTGCAACTCGCAGATTCCATACCAAATTGTGTAGCCGCCCTTATTCTGAGAAAGAAGACGGCACCGTCTCTTGATTAGGTAGCTGTCTCTAATTTTTTGGCACTTCATTTTTTTTTCCAGTTACCCTTTAACTAACCTTCAGCATTCCTCCAACTATTCTCTTACCTGAAAGGTTTTTTAATCATCTTAAAAGTCATAACAGTCGATTCTATGCCTCATCCAGGTCAGTGTCCTATCACGTCATCTTATTGTGCGATGGTCTCATCTCTCGCCATCTGTTGCATGGAACGTCAATAGCGACAAATGGCCTCTCAAGATTCTTTTTCCTTCGCCCCATCTCCTCTGTACAATAGCGTGATCGAGCGCGACACGTTTCTCTCTTTTTGATGGCTGATACATTAGTTCAACACAATTCGCTCTACATATAGCGAAGTCACCTTTTCTCTCACAGAATCTAGGGTATGCACATCAAGTTGATTAGTTACTGAAGAAATTTAAGAGCTTTTGCATTATGGGAAGAAAAGATAAAAATGCTGTAATGAATGAAAGTCCAAAAACAAAAATCTTGAGAATACAATGAGTTTTTTTCCACATCATCTTCTTTTTAATGCAAAAAGGAAAACATTTCTGCTAAAAGCTTGCTGCCTTCCCATTGTGATGGCGTTGTTGACTTTAAAATAGGCAGGGAAATTATTGGCTTCTCATTGTAATTGTGCACCTCAGCTTGATCGAAATATATTTATAAGAGAACTGAATATATTTGTCCGCGTACACTAAGTTAGTAAATGTGAGTTGTTTATATTGGAGTATTACTGATTAAAATATAGAGGTCCATTTGTTCACTACTGAGAGTGAGTCCAGTGGCAGAACATTAGACAAAAATGACAATGTTCTATAAACATGTCAGATTATAGAAATATTCCCTTCGTGTTCCTTTGATAAAGAGTAAGTTTCATTCAAACAGCTTCTCCCCCAGAGTTTTTTTAAACAAACTCCCGAGAGAATGCTTCTCTGAGAACTTGAATCTTGGTCTCTTTATGTCCAGGGTCAATGAATATATATCCTACTCGTCCCAATAACACACTTATTTCCCTGTCTCTTACAATAATACTCAGTAAATCCTCTACTCTGGGTGGCTCTTGTGACTTGTATTGGGGGAAAAGAGTAAAAAGAGATTATGATTTTCTTATAAAAAAAAAGAGTAGGTATTGTAAAAAAGAGTTATAATTTTTTTATATGAAATTGGGACTATAATTGTTCAGTAGTTTTTCTTTCTTTTTATTTTTGTAACTTTTTATCGCAATGGTCTGGAAGTTTAAGAAATCTAAGATTGGCAATAAAGGACACATCTCTAGTGAGTTCCAAATTCCCAAGATACAAGTTCAGATTTTGGCAATAACATATCATTTCCTTTTTATTCATAATGTTTGTTTGACGGACATAGATTGTAAAAACATACAACGATTTGTGATAAAAGCGCTATTTTAAACTAATTATTTATGACTATTCATTATTTTTTTAGCATGAGTATGTGTCTGTGTGTGACGATAGTTGAGATGGCTGAAAGGTGAAAATTATTATATCCAAAATGTACACCCTTGTGCAAATTAATTGAAACAACGGCTTTAGTTTCCTTTCTTTCGCCATACTGTTAGTTTTACACCCACTGGAGTGACAGGGTGTAATCAATTTCAGTTTTTTCTCAAATTATGTCATTTGAAGTGGTGTGCAGTAATAAGAATCTATTTTTGGGGTGTATGATGAAATTTATTGGCCTTAAAAATATGACGTCATCCGTGATTGCATTAGATTCTATTGTCTCAACTATCGATTAGTTGTCCTATGACAATTGTCTGCGATTGACGTTACTCCAAGGAAGCGTGCGAAAATTGTAATGTTGCACGAACACATAAGCAAGCCTTACCAGTGAGCAAATCAAAGTACTATAGACCGACCCGGAGACCTTGCTGTTTAAATCTGATCTAGAATCTCTAGTCAATCTGCAAAGAACGACTTCGTAGAATGGGCATACGAAGTACCAGCATATGCACTGGGCCATGTCTCATTGGAAAAATACGTTTTCTTTCATTTAGTTTGCACAAGGTTGTAACGTCAGGCAAAGGAAAACGATATCTGAGAAGACATGTTCAATCATCTATCTCTTTAAGTGTCATTTCTCTTCAGGAAATAAATGATTGTGGTTCTCCAAAGTCTCCTTTTGTTCTTCAATATATGTAATTTTTGCATCGTCATTATTGTTTTTATAAAAAAGCTAAATAAGAGATTTCTTGTTGCCTCCTCCACGGTTTTGAATTCCTTGCTTACTTGGGTCGTAGAGAGATCATTTATTATTTAAGACTATAAGCCTGTACTTGGTAGTGGGAGCCTCTTTCGAAACGTGTTAAACGTTGCAGTGAATTTAGTCAGTATTCCATGCATTGCTAAGGGGGTAGTGTCTAATAGAGAACTTTATAGAGATACGGTAATTGTTTATCAACTTTGGTTGATTTCTCAGTTTATGAAAGTATAATAATAGCTACGAAGATTTTTTTAAATGGCCACTATTAGGATACATATCAGCTGCGCTGATTTAAAGATTCTTGATTCTTCGAAGATCCGAATATAGAGAAAGAATACTTAACAGGAATAAAGTATAACCAGTTATTATTATTAAATTTGCATTCAATTTGGGTAAAATAAGATATGGTTTACGTTGTCAAGAATTGGGAAAATCAGCGTTCGATCCCTAATTTACAGTACGTAAAATCAATAAAATACTATAATCTTTATTTTTTTAAACAGTGTAAAGCATTATTGACCAAGGAAATTTTCTTCAATAAAGAAAATAGTTTTACAAGAATTGTTTAATTTATTTTAATATGGGCAGAAATTGTACATTTTGGCACAAGTTTGTTGTGAGTTAGCTAAGTGTACGTTTTGAATTTTAAATTTTATTTTACATTAGGACAAAAGAAATTGATTAAAAAATGGATTAAAAATGAACTTATATATATATATATATATATATATATATATATATATATATATATATATATATATATTCATATATATATATATATATATATATATATATTCATATATATATATATATATATATATATATATATATATATATATATATATATATATATAATGAAAATAAAATGACGAAGACTTTTATACGTCTTACTAGTTTGTGAAGGGATAATTACCATTATAATGCTCTGTAGCCTACATTTAGCTCTCCCTGGATTTATATCCTCCTCGGAATTATCTCTTCTAGTAACTAACTGGTAAGACACACACACACACACACACACACATATATATATATATATATATATATATATATATATATATATATATATATATATATATATATATAATACTTTTTTTTTAGCTTTTGAAGGATATGTTTCGCTATCTCAATAGCCCTCAGATTTCGGTTTCGCATTTTCTGTCCACTGTTGCAACGGTTTTGTAACCGTTCGCTCCACTCACCAGAAGATTACTGATATCGCCTGACGATTGAACCAAACGATTACAAAAAAGGTTTGTCTACAAAACACTGGAATCAAGGAGCTCAATATAGCATCAATCTGCTATTTTATTAATCTTTATATATATATATATATATATATATATATATATATATATATATATATATATATATATATATATATTATGAAATGGACAAAGATCGACAATTATTTTAAGACATTTTTATGTTTATACGTTCTTTTTATAGATTAATTATTTAAGTCAACCCTCTGTTTATAATAAACAGTATTTAACAACATTTACCGGCCTGAATATCCGAGAAATTTTCATAGAAAATATTCGTCCTGCGACAGGAATCGAACTTGTATCCTATACGGAACCGTCGTTTAGCCTGATGTGCCTTTAATCGATTTGACCACAGAGGAGCGTTCGGTTAACAAGGTTGATTTTACTGTCTTTAGACTACAATCTTCCATGATTTTCTCGCGTACATTCATATCTGCTCATGGCGTAACCAAATGTAAACAAATGACGTCACACATTATGAAATGGACAAAGTTTGACAATTATTTTAAACATTTTTATGTTTAACATTCTTTTTATAGATACAAATATTTAAGTAAATGCTTTGCTTATAATAAACAGTATTAAACAACATTTACCGGCCTGAATGTCCGAGAAATTAAATATTAAAATATTTGTATTTGTATCTATAAAAAAATTGTATAAACATAAAAATGTCTTAATATATATATATACATATATATATATATATATATATATATACTTCTGTGTTTGTTTAACACCCCAGAGCCCACCTGCGGTTTATACTGCAACTATGCTAAGTGGCAGACCTTAGGTACAGTTTCTGGGAGAGTGTGGGTTATCTAGCGTGATCAACAGTTTGATAAATGCAAGCACACCCAAATCCTCGGTCACGATGACTTGTGACTTCGCCCCACGACAACCATCGATGTTTCCCAAGGGTTACGTCTACCAGCACAAGGATTGACTCAACCTGTTGTATGGTTTCAGGCACTTTCCAAAGGTGCTGCACGCAGGTTCGCCTCCTCTAGACTGATAATATCAAGAAGTCACCTTCCTGACAAATCGTCCATGGTCAGATTCGAACCCGAGTCGCATCTTCAAAAAGCAAAAGTTCTAACCACCCATATATATATATATATATATATATATATATATATATATATATATATATATATGCAAGTTTTATATATTATATATTATATATTTATATATTATATTTTTGTCTATTTAAGCAGCAATCCTTCTTTCATGCACATTTCAGTGAATACGACAGACAAGGGGCTTTTATTTAGTTTTTATACAATTTCTCATGTGATCTATACATTTAGCGATTTTCAAGGCTGAAATATATTAATTCTTAACAAGAAATAGTTTTGTATGTAGCACGTATGTATTATATAATGTTTTCATTTTCAAAACACAGACATATATATATACATAAAAAGAAAGAAAGAACAGGAAGATATGTAATCCGGTGTTCTTATAGATATTTTAAATTTAATTACAAAATTAAATTCGTAGCTTTTAGCTTCCATTTTTGAAATATGGTTAGAACTGTGTAGCGAAAAAAACATATTTTAAATAAATCAATTTATTATATATATATATATATATATATATATATATATATATATATATATATATATATATATATTCGAAAATGTGTATTTGGGCAATAATCCCACTTTTAAATGTATTTATTTCATTTTTCTTGTATTCATACAAGTGATTTCGTTTCCGGGCACAAAGTGTGTAAAAACTGTCCAAATGTTCAACATATCCTATAACTTTCGATTATTAGCCTTTATTCAGGACGATTTTTTTTTAATTTAAATAATTTTTTTTTATGTATGTGTCTGAAGTTATACGAATGTTATATTTTCCAAAAATTCCCAGCAGATTATGGCCATGTTCGTAGTTAATGTGATTGTTTTTTTTTTAGTTTTTTTTTTGCTTTTACATTCTTATTATTAGGGATTCTATTATTTTTAATCTTTTCTTTCATTTAGGCTATTATACTTTTATTTTATACTAGTATGTTTAGGATGGAGTTTGGTAGGATTTCGTGTCTGTTTAAATGAATCCTAATTGGGTTATGTTTGGATTGGTGTAACGTGAGTCGTCTAGATAGGCATGCAATGGTATGATCAATGTAATTATTTATAAGTTTAATTTGACAAGGAACATAGTTCCTTAAGAGGCATTTGAACTCGTAAATAAGATTGTTTCTCTGAAGTTTTCATTTTGCAGGTGGGTTGTTATTTTCGATGATAAGGTTAGCTTTTTTATATTTTTTTGTTGTTAATTTAATTTTCTTGTACTTGTTGTGTATTTCTTTATGATATTTCTAAGAGAAAATTATTCTTATTTATAGTCAACATGTATTTATTTTTTTTAGAATATGTTAATGTTCTTGTTTTTATCTGTATGTTAGGAAAACCAATGTTAATTATTTTAACTGTTTTACGTTATTGAATTCTTTAAGGAAAAGTGAACGAAAATGTGAATTTTCGTGTGCTCTCTTTAGGAAACTTTTTATAACTACTATTTTATATCTAAGTAACCATTCACTCTTAAAATTAAGGTAGCAAGAGTTTCTGCTAGTGGGTTTTTTTTTTTTTTTTTTTTTGTATAATGAAGTGGGGAATGTGTTATTACGAGAATATATATACACACGTGTATGTGTATGCATATTTAGAGTAATACATACATATGCATAAACACGCATATGAAGTTAGATGAATGTCTAACATAGTTATCAGTTAAATTTTGATCTGAAATTTTCTCCGTATAATATTCAATCTCTGCGATTAATATTCACCGCTGAATCAATTGAATTGACAAAAAAAAAGAGATTATTTTAAAGAATAGAAATTAAATGTGCTTTTCTTGTCATTAAGCCACTAGCTTATTGATATACTCCCACAAAAATCTGTTTGTATGTGTGTCTACCTATGCATATATTAATCTGTTACAGTTAAAATTATACATATCTTTTTTCTAACCCTCCCCCACATTTTGTTGATTTATTTCTCATCATTTGCTCTTTTTATGTGTTAATGATCTTTCATTTTACCCATGAACCTATCCAAAAATATCAAAGTGCCGTAGGGTAATTTGCTATGCATTTTGGATGTTATCCCACCTGCGTTCATGTTGCTAATCCTATTGATTAATACTAGAGCTCAATGATTCAACACATACAAATTAAATAGAATGATTATATGACTACAGATTATCTACTAGTACGGGTGAAGACAATGACTCAAAATGTTGACAAGTAATGTGTGACTAATTTTGCTAGTCAGTCTTCAGGCAGTTAAACTTTTTGTTCAGGTTTTGTATTCGTACATTTATCTATATAACATATTTAACAATTTCATACTTTTCTCTCGCCCTTTTCTTTACCGATTCCCTCTATATATCTACCAACCTACCAACCTCTTTATCCTTCGTTTTCTTTGTTTATCTCTTTTTTCTATATCAAAGAAACAATATTTACATAAAAACTATTTTTTTTCGTTTAAGCAACTTCCTTATAGAACATATTCTAACGATTAATGAATCAATCAAATGCTCCAACGATATTTTTTAATCAGTTAACCCCAACCAAGGCGATAATACCACTAAGACATCAATCAGCTAATATAAAAGGCTCAAACACTAATTTTCCATGGTTATAATTTATTACATTGTAATCGTAACCACAAACCAAATCGTCAGCTTTTTTTTTTTTTTTTTTTGAGATTGTAGGTTTGATGAATTGGATCGTGATTACGATTCTAATGTAAAAAATTATAACTATGGTATATTAGTGTTTGAGCCCTTAACATTGTATTCTTGCTCTACCCTGGACATTGAGTTCTACTTGGATTCTATCCTCTTGTGAATTTATACATACATACATATATATATATATATATTGACCATTAATATTATTTATTTATTATATATATATATATATATATATATATATATATATATATATATATATATATATATATATATACATATATAAATATACATATGTATATATAAATAAAATGAAAGAACAGTAAGATATATAATCCGGTGTTCTATTAGATATTTTTATTTTTACAAAATAGTGCTCAATGTAAATTTACAGAGCATTAATATTATAAAGTGATTTATTTAAAATATGTTTTTTTTTCGCTACACAGTTCTAACCATGTTTCAAAACTGGAAGCTAAAAGCTACGAATTTAATTTTGTAATTAAATTAAAGACATTAGTTCCATTTCATCCTCAAGTGAGTTTTTCGCTTGAGGATGAAATGGAACTAATGTTTTTAATTTAATTACGAAATCAAATTTAAAGTTTTTAGTTTCCATTTTTGAAACATGGTTATTACTGTGTAGCGAAAAAAACATATTTTAAATCAGTTAATTTATAATTTATATATATATACAAATATATATATATATATATATATATATACAAATATATATATATATATATATATATATATATATATATATATATATTTATATATATATTACAATGAATCATTCATACAAAAAGTAGATTAGTAAAGTTAATGATATAAAATGGCGAAAAATCTTCGCAAACAAAATTTTAAAGTTGCATTAACTTACGAATCACTCAATGAATGTTATGATCCTTGTCTTTGTATCTTTCCTTCTCTTTTTCTTTCCCCCTCTCCCTCAATACAATATCTGTATATTTACAGATATATATTATATTTAACCTGGAGTAATTTTTTTACGCTTATATTTGATTTGCAGTTCATGAAATAAAGGTATGCTATTTTATGGTATTTTGAGTGTTTGATATTCATTAATTAATAATTTTGCTCTGTCTCTGGCATGGATATCTCCTTAGATCTTTATCCTCTTGGAAATTCTATACGGATTACCATTTTAATCTCTCTCTCTCTCTCTCTCTCTCTCTCTCTCTCTCTCTCTCTCTCTCTCTCTCTCTCTCTCTGTATATATATATATATATATATATATAATTTTACAGCAAAAAAAAAATTACCTCAATATAGGTATAATATGTTGAGTTACATTTTATTTTTTTTTTTTTGCTGTAGAAAATACATATGTTCTGTTAAAATAAAAACATCAAGCTCTCTGTGGATCAGTTTTAATAATTACTATAACTATGTTGAGGCAATTTTTAGTTTTTTGATGCAAAAATACATATGCTCTGCTAAAATAAAAACATCGAGCTCTTTGTGGATCAGATTTAATAATTAATATTACTAGTATCCACCCGGATTATATACCAACGGATCGATTAGCTGTACTATATATATATATATATATATATATATATATATATATATATATATATTATAGAGGTTAGTGGGAATGAAAGAGAATGAAAATATTTTAGGAACCGAAAACAGGAAATTGGATAAATCTCTACTTTTATTCAAATCACGGAGAGCGTGAACCGGATGATAGACAAACCTATCTACTCCTATTAGACCTATCTCTCTGTTGTCTGTACGCGTAAATTTTTATGGAATGAAGAAAATCACCACATTTTGCTTTGTAAATATTATCTGTGGTAATAATAATAATAATAATAATAATAATAATAATAATGAATCACATGAAACTGTTTGTCACTTAATTGTTGATAAAATCCAAAGTATCACCAATATTATTGGTCCTGTTCTCGCAGCTCAGCTCCAGTAACTTTACCACTGCTATAGGTTACCTTGCTCTGTCTTTTCTATAAATACTTTCATTGTTCGATCGAGCTCTTCGCCATGGTACCTGTATTTTTTTTATTTTTTTTATTTCAGCTCAGTACTAGATTGGCCTCAAGGCCTCATCAATTTATAGTTGAACTGGCTTGATGTAACCATAAATTCTATTCTAACAGTTTCTTTTCTCGCTTGTAAAACCCCCTTCTGTTTCCATGATTCCACTTAATTACACTTTATTCTTCCCGCTCATTATTAATGTTTCTGTTCCTAATTTTTTTTATACCCTGTAACCTCTTGTGTCTAAGTGGCTTTATTGTCTTTCATAAGGTGATACTGATTAAAAAAATTCACAATGTTAGCATTTGTGTGAATAAATTCAACATACGAATTTCTAAGAGGCATCTGCACAGCGTAAAGAAAGTATTGTGTGGATGTACTACGAACGAGTAGGAACGGTGTGCATTCTCTTAATACAAGGTGATAGGTGAACCTATCTACTCCTACTGAGAGGAAAAATAAATAAATAATAAAATTTCAGAGTTTAGGCGAAGACGTTAGAAGTATAAAGTTGAAATAGACTTTAGAAGGAACCGGAAACCCATTACTAAACAGAGAACAAGGGATAAACCTTCTACTCTTGTTCAAAAGACCAAAGAGGAAACGTTAGATGTATAGAGTTTAAACAGATTTTAGAAGGGGCCGAAAACTCAATGCTAAATAACAAGCAAAATCCACTCCTATTCAAAAAGCGAGGAGGAGTTTAAACCGGACGATAGGTTAACCTATCTATTATTAACGTAAAAATTGAGTAAATAAAATTTAAAAGTTAAGGCAGAGACCTTAGTAGTATTTTGATAATTTGAATCAGTCCGAAACAAAGGCGAAAATACATGTTTAAAATATAAGGTATTTTATTTTCTTGATTTTACCACTAAACTGTGTGTTAAAGTTTTTTATATTTGTCACGATGAAGTCTTTTTCTTGTAGTTGTTTTCCAAGGTGAAAATAAATAATAAATAAATGTGATTTCTTCTTGTGTATGTGTAAGAAGGTTTAGGCGAGAGAAAAAGTGTAAGTGTATCGTATCTTCGTCAGGAAGACAGGTGAATATGTAAGGAAATTTTGCTTACGTCGATCATCATTAATGCTGGACAATCTCCTTACAGATGAAGAAGGGACTTGATGCAATAGAAACAAAGAAAAGAGTACTGAACTGTTATGTAATAACAATCCTCCTATATGGCAGTGAATGCTGGACAATCTCCTCACAGTTGAAGAAGAGACTTGATGCAATAGAAACAAAGAAAGGAGTACTGAACTGTTATGTAATATCAGTCCTCCTTTATGGCAGCAAATGCTGGACAATCTCCTCACAGATGAAGAGCCTTGAAGAAAGAGAAACAAAGAAAAGAGTACTGAACAGTTATGTAATATCAGTCCTCCTATATGGCAGTGAATGCTGGACAATCTCCTCACAGATGAAGAAGGGACTTGATGCAATAGAAACAAAGAAAAGAGTACTGAAATGTTATGTAATATCAGTCCTCCTATATGGAAGTGAATGCTGGACAATCTCCTCACAGATGAAGAAGAGATTGATGCAATAGAAACAAAGAAAAGAGTACTGAACTGTTATGTAATATCAGTCCTCCTATATGGCAGTGAATGCTGGACAATCTCCTCACAGATGAAGAAGAGACTTGAAGCAAGAGAAACAAAGAAAAGAGTACTGAACTGTTATGTAATAGCAGTCCTCCTATATGGCAGTGAATGCTGGACAATCTCCTCACAGATGAAGAAGAGATTGATGCAATAGAAACAAAGAAAAGAGTACTGAACTGTTATGTAATATCAGTCCTCCTATATGGCAGTGAATGCTGGACAATCTCCTCACAGATGAAGAAGAGACTTGAAGCAAGAGAAACAAAGAAAAGATTACTGAACTGCTATATAATATCAGTCCTCCTATATGGCAATGAATGCTGGACAATCTCCTCACAGATGAAGAAGTGACTTGATGCAATAGAAACAAAGAAAAGTGTACTGAACTGTTATGTAATATCAGTCCTCCTATATGGCAGTGAATGCTGGACAATTTCCTCACAGGTGAAGAAGAGACTTGAAGCAAGAGAAACAAAGAAAAGAGTACTGAACTGTTATGTAATATCAGTCCTCCTATATGGCTGGGCATGCTGGATAATCTCCTTACAGATGAAGAAGAGACTTGAAGAAATAAAGAAAAGAGTACTGAACTGTTATGTAATATCAGTCCTCTTATATGGCAGTGCATGCTGGACAATCTCCTCACAGATGAAGAAGAGAGTTGAAGCAAGAGAAACAAAGAAAAGATTACTGAACTGTTATGTAATATCAGTCCTCCTATATGGCAGTGCATGCTGGACAGTCTCCTCACAGATGAAGAAGAGACTTGAAGGAAGAGAAACAAAGAAAAGATTACTGAACTGTTAATATCAGTCCTCTTATATGGCAGTGAATACTAAATAATCTCCTCATGCTGAGAAGTACCAAGTATGTAATATGAGAACAACGACAAATTTTTCGAGAAAATGAAATCAAAATGAAAACTCATACTTAAGCTCAGTATGTGCCAACTGAAATTTCTAGGATGCATAATGAGAAAAGAATGCTTGGAGAAATATTTGATAATCACATGTATATTATATATATTAGGATATGTAACAAAAAGACAAAATTTATTAACAGCTACAAAGGACAAGATGATGTTGAGCGTCATGATCATCAATATGTTGAAGAGACACGTTACGAAGAAGAAGAAGAAGAAGAAGAAGAAGAAGAAGTATTAGCTTGAGTCAACGGATGTGGAATAAGTTTTAGGAGAGATAACAAAAAGACAAAATTTGTTATGTGCCAAAAGCCCTGAAATTGTGGAGAGCCTTGATCTCCAAGGACCTGAAATAACACAGAAGAAAACAAAGAAGTAGTAGTAGTAGTAGTAGTAGTATTAGTAGTAGTAGTAGAAGAAGAAGAAGAAGAAGAAGAAGAAGAAGAAGAAGAAGAAGAAGAATGAGCTTGTGTAAATGATTGGTAGAAGAGACAAAATTTATTAAGAGCTGCAAAGAACGGGGAAATATGGAGCGCCGTGAGACCCCACGTCTTGAAGGAATATGCCACATAGAAGAAAATTTAATGTAAAATTAATTATTATATCTAGTTTTTACATGTATTTGAGAGAGGATGCATGACTGTTTCCTGCCTACAATGTATATATAGGCTAGTTGGGCATTAATTCTCATTAAGTATAATTAATGACGTTGAAAAAAAGACTCGTGTAAAGATAATCCTATTAAAGCATCCAGAATCGATGATAGTGCACGGTTTAAAGTTAGGGAGCCCGTTTTTAACTATCATAGCACTGGTTGCAAAAAAACGAGGACTACATATTAAGTCATCCATATCAAATCACATTAATCAGAAATATTAAAAGTAATATCACCACCAACACCACAACAACCACAATCACCACCAAACAACCACCCCCCATTATCCTCACCTATAGTCATACCTCCCAAAACACTACTAAAAAAAAATAAAAATAAGTAACGTTGCCAATAGTTATCATACCTTCACTACCACTACCATCAGCAGCATTGTGATTTTCCAAGCGTAGCTGAGATGTGGTACAAGGCCCAAAGTATTGGGCACCCATTGAGGATCGAACACAACTCAATCGTAATTGTTCTAGCGAGACAAGCTTGCTAACCATTATACCACCTCGAGGTGCCCTCCACCAGCAGGTATTAAATATCAATTTTCCACTATATTCCCCATAGCCTCGACATTATTCCCCTATAATAATTTCCAGGTGAAGAAAAATACTTCCTTAAATAGCCTTATTAATTAATGTTCGTTCATATCGTTAGCTTACCAGTCAGAGAAACATTTTCATCATTATCATCATCAAGACTCCTAGAAATAGTAATTTTTCATAAAAAAAGTACAAAAATATGATGATTTATTACGCTTTATAATTGTTACTCTTAAAAAATACCGGTTATCCATTACATTAAATACTTGTTACTGTTATTAAATACTTGTTACCCATTACGTTAAATATTTATTGCTGTTATAAATACCCGCTATCCATTGCGCTAAATACTTGCTGCTGTTATTAAATGTCGGTTTTCTGTTACACCAAATATTTGTTACTGCTATTAAATAGATGTTATCAATTGCGCTAAATACTTGTTACTGTTAGTAAATATCTGTTATCAATTAAATTAAATACGTTTGTGGAACTCTCTTCCGTCTCCTTGTTTGCCAGTTAAATTTGATCTTCAAAATTTTAAATGCAATGTCATTAGTTATCTACTTTTTTCTTAATTCTTTTAGTGATCTCTCTCCTTAATAACCTTTTATCTCATATTCTCTAACGCTTAGTAACCCCTTGCGTTTTAGTGTCTTTATTACATTGCTTGTGGTGAAATGATTAATATATATATATATATATATATATATATATATATATATATATATATATATATATATATATATATTCATCATTAATCGTAATAAAGATTTGTAATGTAATCGATCTTGACCAGGCATTTCGACTTTAGTTATATTGCCACAACGTTACTTCATGTTGACTTTTCTAAAATATTTTTTATGACAATTGCTCTAAAGAGCTTTCCTATCTCCACTGAATGAATTTATGCGATGCTAACTACTAGATTAGCAATTAGATCTCACCATTTTACTATTGAACTAACTACATGCAACCGTAGGTTCTATTCTAATAAGTTCTTTACACGCACTTCTCGCCTGTGGAATTCTCTTCCGATTTTTTGCTTTCCTGACACCTACAATTTGCAAAAATTTAAATGAACCAGCAAACACCATCTTCTGTCTTCCTGGATCCTGTTCTTTTATTGTCTTTTCTCCTCACTAAAGTCTTCTCATTCTCTTTCACTCCCAGTAACACCTTGCGTCTTAGTGGCATTATCACCATCTTCTGTCTTCCTGAAACCTGTTCTTTTATTGTCCTTTCTCCTCACTAAAGTCTTCTCATTCTCTTTCACTCCCAGTAACACCTTGTGTCTTAGTGGCATTATCTCCATCTTCTGTCTTCCTGAAACCTGTTCTTTTATTGTCCTTTCTCCTCACTAAAGTCTTCTCATTCTCTTTCACTCCTAGTAACACCTTGCGTCTTAGTGGCATTATCGCCATTTTCTGTCTTCCGGAATCCAGTTCCTTTATTGTCCCTTATGGTTTTCCTATACATTATTGTTATACAACGAGTTTTTGAATCGATAACTCCTGTTGGATTTTCTAAATTATCATTATTTATATTATCTATACTCGGAGTATTGACTGCATTTTTGTTATTACAGTTTGAGAATCGTTTATCCGAAATTTTTGATACAGGAAGTGCTTTGATTTTGAGATTTGTATCATCATTCTACATTTATCACGAAACAGAAAGGATACAAAATGAAGAATAAACTTTGTGGCAAGTTATATTGGCAAACTGAAAAACTTTCAAATTTCGGATAAAAAAATACTCAACTTGTATTATCAAAAAGTTTCAGCCATATTAAATAAGAAGACGCCTCTAAACATATCTATAATGAGAACCATCTAAGATTAAATAAATGGTAAGGACCGAAATTCCCTAAATGTTACCCTGAAAGGGTGACATCTAAAAAAGACCGAATGGCACAGCGGTCGAAATTTTGTAATAAAAGCAAAGATGAAGACATTAGCCTAAGTATAGATAATGTAAACAATGTTAGGTTTTATTGCGCAAGTGAATTCTTTCAACATAAATTCGCTCTTAACCATCAGTTATCGGTAAAATTTTCACAGGACATCCTTATAGTTATATGTTTAAAAATGTACGTTAGAATTACGAACCAAACCCTTTATTTAGTCCACTGGTGTAGACTGTTCTCGTTCCACGTGTCATAAATACTAAATAAAAGGATTGATTGGAAATTCCAACGTATATCACCTGAAAAATAAACGTCGTGAATATGACAATAAAGACGAGGAAAACAGTCCGGACAATGTAAATAGTTAAATACCTCATCTCAGAAATATAGACAAACCCTGAAGAAGACCGAATCATACAACAGCCGAAATGTCGTGAATATAACAATAAAGAATAAGACAACAGTCCGAAAAATGTAAATAATATAAATAGTTAAAATACCTCATCTCAGAAATATAGAAGAATCCTGAAGAAGGCCGAAGCGTTCAACGTCTGAGACGTTGTGATTATGACAGTAAAGATGAGAACAACAGCCCGAAAGATGTACATAGTGTAAATAGTTAAAATACCCCATCTCAGAAATATAGAGAAATCCTGAAGAAGGCCGAAGCGTACAAGGGCTGAAACGTTGTGAATATGACAATAAAGATGAGGACAATAATCTGAACAATGTAAATAGTATAAATAGTTCAAATGATCCATCTCAGAAAATACAGACTGATGCAAAAGAGGTATTGTAAATTGAGAGATGGGAATATAGGGTTAGACATTATGAACTGTTGAACAGAATTCACAGTAAAATAAACATTTAAAACATTTGCAAGAGAAGAACGAAAAATCTGGGTTTAAGAATGTCCCATAATGACTTGAAAGCAAAAGGTTAATAAGCAAGTAGATAAACCAGCAAAATGATCTATAAAGAGACTAGTATTGCGAATACAAACATTAGCTAAATACATAAAAGCAATCAAGGTAACGCTGTTTAGATAGGCATCACGAATTTGGGTGATAAAATGGATGAAAACTGATTTTTAAAAAGGAAAATATTTCCCAGATTTTTGACGAGAACGAAGAAATTCAGCTGAACGAAAATATTTGCATGACATTTGACGAGAACAAAGAAATGAACAATTCATATAATGAACGTTTTCCTTCTGACGAATTCTTGGTTAAAAGGATTCCTTAAAGGGAAATAAATAAAAATACCCAAAGACATTGTTATTTATTTCCTTTAAGTAATACTTTGAGCCGATATTTTGGCTGAAGGAAAACATTTACCAGACTTTTGACTAGAACAAAGAAATGAACAATTCATATAGTGAACGTTTTCCTTCTGACGAAGTCTTGGCTAAAAGGATTCCTTAAAGGGAAATGAATAAAAATACCCAAAGACATTGTTATTTATTTCCTTTAAGTAATACTTTGAGCCGATATTTTGGCTGAAGGAAAACATTTACAAGACTTTTGACGAGAACAAAGAAATGAACAATTCATATAGTGAACGTTTTCCTTCTGACGAAGTCTTGGCTAAAAGGATTCCTTAAAGGGAAATAAATAGAAATTCCCAAAGGCATTTTTATTTATTTCCTTTAAGTAATACTTTGAGCCGATATTTCGGCCGAAGGAAAACATTTGCAAGACTTTTGACGAGAACAAACAAATGAACAATTCATATACTGAACGTTTTCCTTCTGAAAAAGTCTTGGCTAAAAGGATTCCTTAAAGGGAAATAAATAAAAATACCCAAAGGCATTTTTATTTATTTCCTTTAAGTTATCCTTTGAGCCAATATTTCGGCCGAAGGAAAACATTTACAAGAGTTTTGACGAGAACAAAGAAATGAACAATTCATATACTGACGGTTTTCCTTCTGAGGAAGTCTTGGCTGAAAGGATTCTTAAAGGGAAATAAATAAAAATACCCAAAGGCATTTTTATTTATTTCCTTTAAGTAATCCTTTGAGCCAATATTTGGGCAGAAGGAAAACATTTGCAAGACTTTTGACGAGAACAAAGAAATGAACAATTCATATACTGAACGTTTTCCTTCTGAGGAAATCTTGGCTGAAAGGATTCTTAAAGGGAAATAAATAAAAATAACCAAAGGCATTTTTATTTATTTCCTTTAAGTAAAATTTGAGCCAATATTTCGGCTGAAGGAAAACATTTGCAAGATTTTGACGAGAACAAACAAATGAACAATTCATATACTGAACGTTTTCCTTCTGACGAAGTCTTGGCTGAAAGGATTCTTAAAGGGAAATAAATAAAAATAACCAAAGGCATTTTTATTTATTTCCTTTAAGTTATCCTTTGAGCCAATATTTCGGCCGAAGGAAAACATTTACAAGACATTTGACGAGAACAAAGAAATGAACAATTCATATACTGAACGTTTTCCTTCTGACGAAGTCTTGGCTGAAAGGATTCTTAAAGAAAAATAAACAAAATTGCCCAAAGGCATTTTTATTTATTTCCTTTAAGTAATCATTGAGCCAATATTTCGGCCGAAGGAAAACATTTGCAAGACTTTTGACGAGAACAAAGAAATGAACAATTCATATACTGAACGTTTTCCTTCTGAGGAAGTCTTGGCTGAAAGGATTCTTAAAGGGAAATAAATAAAAATAACCAAAGGCATTTTTATTTATTTCCTTTCAGTTATCCTTTGAGCCAATATTTCGGCCGAAGGAAAACATTTACAAGAGTTTTGACGCGAACAAAGAAATGAACAATTCATATACTGACCGTTTTCCTTCTGAGGAAGTCTTGGCTGAAAGGATTCTTAAAGGGAAATAAATAAAAATACAAAAGGCATTTTTATTTATTTCCTTTAAGTAATCCTTTGAGCCAATATTTGGGCAGAAGGAAAACATTTGCAAGACTTTTGACGAGAACAAAGAAATGAACAATTCATATACTGAACGTTTTCCTTCTGAGGAAATCTTGGCTGAAAGGATTCCTTAAGGGAAATAAATAAAAATACCCAAAGGCATTTTTATTTATTTCCTTTAAGTAAACTTTGAGCCAATATTTCGGCTGAAGGAAAACATTTGCAAGATTTTGACGAGAACAAACAAATGAACAATTCATGTCGTGAACGTTTTCCTTCTGACGAAGTCTTGGCTGAAAGGATTCTTAAAGGGAAATAAATAAAAATAACCAAAGGCATTTTTGTTTATTTCCTTTAAGTAATCCTTTGAGCTAATATTTCGGCTGAAGGAAAATATTTGCAAGACTTTTGACGAGAATAAAGAAATGAACAATTCGTATAGTGAACGTTTTCCTTCTGACGAAGTCTTGGCTGAAAGGATTCTTAAAGGGAAATAAATAAAAATAACCAAAGGCATTTTTGTTTATTTCCTTTAAGTAATCCTTTGAGCTAATATTTCGGCTGAAGGAAAATATTTGCAAGACTTTTGACGAGAACAAAGAAATGAAAAATTCATATACTGACCGTTTTCCTTCTGAGGAAGTCTTGGCTGAAAGGATTCTTAAAGGGAAATAAATAAAAATACAAAAGGCATTTTTATTTATTTCCTTTAAGTAATCCTTTGAGCCAATATTTGGGCAGAAGGAAAACATTTGCAAGACTTTTGACGAGAACAAAGAAATGAACAATTCATATACTGAACGTTTTCCTTCTGAGGAAATCTTGGCTGAAAGAATTCCTTAAGGGAAATAAATAAAATTATCCAAAGGCCTTTTTATTTATTTCCTTAAATAATCATGAGCCAATATTTCGGCTGAAGGAAAACACTTGCAAGACTTTTGACAAGAACAAACAAATGAACAATTCATATGGTGTCCGTTTTCCTTCTGACGTATTCTTGGCTGAAATGATTCCTCAAAGGTAAATAAATAAAAATACCCAAAGGCATTTTTATTTATTTCCTTTAAGTAATACTTTGAGCCAATATTTCGGCCGAAGGAAAACATTTACAAGACTTTTGACGAGAACAAAGAAATGAACAATTCATATAGTGAACGTTTTCCTTCTGAGGAAGTCTTGGCTGAAAGAATTCCTTAAGGGAAATAAATAAAATTATCCAAAGGCCTTTTTATTTATTTCCTTTAAGTAATCATGAGCCAATATTTCGGCTGAAGGAAAACACTTGCAAGACTTTTGACAAGAACAAACAAATGAACAATTCATATAGTGAACGTTTTCCTTCTGACGAAGTCTTGGCTCAAAGGATTCTTTAAAGGAAATAAATAAAAATACCCTAAGGCATTTTTATTTATTTCCTTTAAGAAATCTTTTGAG
The DNA here is from genome assembly GCA_963932145.1 of Acanthosepion lycidas. Taxonomy (NCBI): domain Eukaryota; kingdom Metazoa; phylum Mollusca; class Cephalopoda; order Sepiida; family Sepiidae; genus Acanthosepion; species Acanthosepion lycidas. Next base: position 60,631,826 of record OZ010616.1, on the reverse strand, counting down.
CCAATATTTCGGCTGAAGGAAAACATTTCAAGACTTTTGACGAGAACAAAGAAATGAACAATTCATATAGTGAACGTTTTCCTTCTGACGAAGTCTTGGTTGAAATGATACCTTAAGGGAAATAAATAAAATAACCAAAGGCATTTTTATTTATTTCCTTTAAGAAATCCTTTGAGCCGATATTTCGGGTGAAGTAAAACATTTCCAAGACATTTGACGAGAACAAAGAAATGAACAATTCATATAGTAAATGTTTTCCTTCTGACTATGTCTTGGCTGAAAGGATTCTTAAAGAAAAATAAACAAAATTGCCCAAAGGCATTTTTATTTATTTCCTTTAAGTAATCATTGAGCCAATATTTCGGCCGAAGGAAAACATTTGCAAGACTTTTGACGAGAACAAAGAAATGAACATTTCATATACCGAAAGTTTTCCTTCTGACGAAGTCTTGGCTGAAAGGCTTCTTAAAGGGAAATAGATAAAAAATACCCAAAGTCATTTTTATTTATTTCTTTTCAGTTATCCTTCGAGCCAATATTTCGGCCGAAGGAAAACATTTACAAGACATTTGACGAGAACAAAGAAATGAACAATTCATATACTGAACGTTTTCCTTCTGACGAAGTCTTGGCTAAAAGGATTTCTTAAAGGGAAATGAATAAAAATACCCAAAGGCATTTTTATTTATTTCCTTTAAGTAATCATTGAGCCAATATTTCGGCTGAAGTAAAACATTTGCAAGACTTTTGACGAGAACAAAGAAATGAACAATTCATATATTGAACGTTTTCCTTCTGACGAAGTCTTGGCTAAAAGGATTCCTTACAGAGAAATGAATAAAAATACCCAAAGACAATTTATTTATTTCTTTTAAGTAATACTTTGAGCCAATATTTCGGCTGAAGGAAAACATTTACAAGACTTTTGACGAGAACAAAGAAATGAACAATTCATATACCGAAAGTTTTCCTTCTGACGAATTCTTGACTGAAAGGATTCCTCAAAGGGAAATAAATAAAAATACCCAAAGGCATTTTTATTTATTTCCTTTAAGTAATCATTTGAACCAATATTTCGTCTGAAGGAAAACATTTGCAAGACTTTTGACGAGAACAAAGAAATGAACAATTCGTATAGTGAACGTTTTCCTTCTGAGGAAGTCTTGGCTGAAAGGATTCTTAAAGGGAAATAGATAAAAAATACCCAAAGTCATTTTTATTTATTTCTTTTCAGTTATCCTTCGAGCCAATATTTCGGCCGAAGGAAAACATTTACATGACATTTGACGAGAACAAAGAAATGAAAAATTCATATATTGAACGTTTTCCTTCTGACGAAGTCTTGGCTAAAAGGATTCCTTACAGAGAAATGAATAAAAATACCCAAAGACAATTTATTTATTTCTTTTAAGTAATACTTTGAGCCAATATTTCGGCTGAAGGAAAACATTTACAAGACTTTTGACGAGAACAAAGAAAATAACAATTCATATAGTGAACGTTTTCCTTCTGACGAAGTCCTGGCTCAAAGGATTCTTAAAGGGAAATAAATACAAATACCCAAAGGCATTTTTATTTATTTCCTTTAAGTAATCCTTTGAGCCAATATTTCGGCTGAAGTAAAACATTTGCAAGACTTTTGACGAGAACAAAGAAATGAACAATTCATATACCGAAAGTTTTCCTTCTGACGAATTCTTGACTGAAAGGATTCCTCAAAGGGAAATAAATAAAAATACCCAAAGGCATTTTTATTTATTTCCTTTAAGTAATCATTTGAACCAATATTTCGTCTGAAGGAAAACATTTGCAAGACTTTTGACGAGAACAAAGAAATGAACAATTCATATATTGAACGTTTTCCTTCTGACGAAGTCTTGGCTGAAAGGATTCTTAAAGGGAAATAAATACAAATACCCAAAGGCATTTTTATTTATTTCCTTCAAGTTATCCATTGAGCCAATATTTCGGCCGAAGGAAAACATTTACAAGACTTTTGACGAGAACAAAGAAATGAACAATTCATATAGTGAACGTTTTTCTTCTGACGATGTCTTGGCTGAAAGGATTCCTTAAGGGAAATAAATAAAAATATCAAAAGATATTTTTATTTATTTCCTTTAAACAATACTTTGAGCTGATATTTCGGCTGAAGGAAAACATTTGTAAGACTTTTGACGAGGACAAAGAAATAAGCAATTCATATAGTGATTATTTTCCTTCTGACGAAATCTTGGCATAAAGGATTCTTTAAGGAAAAATAGATAAAAATACCGAAAGGCATTTTTATTTATTTCCTTTAAGACATCCTTTGAGCCAATATATGGGCAGAAGGAAACATTTGCAAGACTTTTGACGAGAACAAAGAAATGAACTATTCATATACTGAACGTTTTCCTTCTGAGGAAGTCTTGGCTGAAAGGATTCCTTAAGGGAAATAAATAAAAATACCCAAAGGCATTTTTATTTATTTCCTTTAAGTAATCCTTTGAGCCAATATTTCGGCCGAAGGAAAACATTTGCAAGACTTTTGACGAGAACAAAGAAATGAACAATTCATATAGTGAACCTTTTCCTTCTGACGATGTCTTGGCTGAAAGGATTCTTAAGGGGAAATAAATAAAATAACCAAATGCATTTTTATTTATTTCCTTTAAGTAATCCTTTGAGCTGATATTTCGGCTGAAGGAAATCATTTGCAAGACTTTTGTCGATAAAAAAGAAATGAACAATTCATATAGTGAACGTTTTCCTTCTGACGAATTCTTGGCTGAAAGGATTCTTCAAAGGGAAATAAATAAAATTATCCAAAGGCATTTTTATTTATTTCCTTTAAGTAATCCTTTGAGCCAATATTTCGGCTGAAGGAAAACATTTACAAGACTTTTGACGAGAACAAAGAAATGAACAATTCATATAGTGAACGTTTTCCTTCTGACGAAGTCTTGGCTGAAAGGATTCCTTAAAGGGAAATAAATAAAAATACCTTTGTGAATTTTTAAATCTGTATTGAGGTTCTGCGGTATCATTTCCTTGTTCTTATATTGTTCAAACATATTTCGTTAAATATAACAAAAAGGAAATGTCTATTATATTTGATCAGGAACTGTTCTAAGCTTTATATAGTGGTGTTAGTTTCGGAAGAACATCTGTTAATGTTTGAATATTTTTTATTATGCTGTTGCTGAAGCTAAAACCACCATACCTAGCTTAGAACCGCTCATGTTCAAACACAGTAAACATCCGTTTTCTGTTATATTTAATATATATATATATATATATATATATATATATATATATATATATATATATATATATATATATATATATATATATATATATATATATATATTCGTTACAGCTAATAATGCTTAAAACATACGTAATATATTTTTAATGTTTTTTTCCGACTACTATATAACTTGCTATATTACTTGGAATAATTATTTCATCACGTTTATCAATAAAACTTATAAGAATTATGCCTTTTTGTCCATATTAGGTATAACTCGATTATTTTATTTCTCTTTTGCTCTATTTATGCAAATAGTACTCTATTCATAATCCGCACATACGAAACCCAAATGAAATATTAATATTGTAGAAATCAATTTCTGATCCCAGCAAAAACTGAAATAATAACAATTTAAAAAAAAAAAACATCTTTTTTTCTGCTGTCTGACCTTTTTCCCTTCTGTTTGCTATTTGTTCATATTCTCATCAAAATCAATATATTTATAATTTAAATTTATTTACTGCCAGATCTATGTCTAAAATTTGATTGGCAACAGAAGTAGTATTTTAATGTTGATATATGAAATTTGAATGACGACGATGACTTCTGTATTTAACGGCATATAAGACGCACCCCAATTTCAGCAAGGCACATCAAGAAAAAATTCGTAATTATTAAAATTAATAAACCTACATATGGCACTTAAGACGCAGGGGAATTTTAAAAGATATTTTTTCTGAAAAAAAGGTGCGATTTATATGTCGTGAAATATGGTATATTAAACGTTGAAATAATATTACAGTCTTCATCATTTAGCATTATGTCTAGACTGCTACTAAGAAAGATGGCTCACTCTGTTGTACTCGACAATTTTTCTCGACAGACTATTTCTTATGAATTTATAAGTCTACCGTTCGACCTTGCTTTGAATATTGCTGACACATTTGGTCTGGTACCCCAGCTACGTATTTAGAGATTCAAGATAGAATCCAAAGAAGAATCTACGATAATATTGGTTTTGACCTGGCATCTCAGGTTCAGTTACTTTCCCACTGGTGTAACATAGTTTCCTTTGCTTTTTCGATAAATATTTTCATGTTAATTGTTCTGGTGACCTTTGCTCTATGTTACGTAGACTTTATGAATGTAAGCGCAATACTAGATTGGCAGCTAGGTCTCATCATTTTACATCTAAAATGGCTTGATGTAACCGTAAGTTCTACATTAATAGTTCTTTCTATTGCATACCTCGCTTATTGAATTCTCTTCCAGTTTCTTGCTTCCCACTCAACTTTGATTTTCAAAAGTTAAAATGAGAAAATTTAATTTAAATGCAATTTGTTCTCTTCTGTCTTCTTAATTCCTGCACTTGTATTGTTCACTCTCCTTAATAGTTAACGGTAACATCTTGCGTCTTAGTGGCTTTAGTGCCTTTCTTGGGTTGCAATGATCAATATAAATAAAATAAAAGACTTATATAGCGATGGCTTTTTAAAAGTTCACCAGGAAGCTCTGTTGATGGTCGTGATGCTTATTGGTAAAGTCATCGCCGTATCTCAGTCTAGACATCAATAAGCTAAATGGCTAAACGTATTATTTTAATCATCATCATAATCATCATGGTCGTCATTCCAGTTCCATACATCAACATTAAAATGACTGCTTCTATAAACAATCTCTTTGTAACGGAATAGTTCTGTTTTGGTGCATAATGGTGCCAAAAAGTGCTATTGTTTATAAAAGTACCATTGTTTATAGTTCAAATGAATGTAAATTTAATGGGAAATTAATGACTGGTAATTGAATCTCCAAAACTCATTAAATATATGAATATATTGCGGATAAATTATTATCAGTCGGAAACAATACAGACTTCCTATATATGTGATATCAAAGTATTTAAAACTATAAAAAATGATGAGTAAATAACGAAAAGATTGCATTTTAAATTGGATGAAAGAAGCCTAACATTGATTTAAGCTACTGACTTGCACAATTTTATTTTATCATTTTCTATTATAAGTCACCGACTTTACGAATAGAGACAAAACGATAATAAAAAACGCAACATTAACTGGGGTGGGGACTAAGAATTAGATAAAAAACAAAAATTAACGTTAATTTATTTATTTCTCTCTCTCTTTCTCTCTTTCTCTCTCTCTCTCTCTATCTATCTATCTATCTCTCCTACACATATAATCTATCTTCCTCGCTATCTATCTATCTATCTATCTATCTATCTATCTATCTATCTATCTATATATATATATATATATATATATATATATATATATATATATATATATTTGCTTATTATTATAATATTGCTCTGTGATTTACATTCAGTTCTCTTGGAATAATGTCTTCCTTGGAATTATCTCTACCAATTATATATCAAGTAATTTAGGCAAGTTTTGTCTACTTATTTTTAATAGGATCCTCTCATACTCGCGAACAAGCTTCTTAGTATCCTTATTAATGAAAGAGAGAAAATTACCATGTTGATACATATTTATTTATTCCGAGTACTTTCGACATTAGCACAGTGTCATCATCAGACAAAACAGACAAAAAAATTTTGTGTTCATCATTTTTTCGAGATAAAAATTTTGTGTTCATCTGAAAGTTATTTTTTTCACCTATGAAGTGAATAACACTAAGATTATGTACTGTAGTATTTAAATTTCACGATGTAAACATCAGGGGAGGTAACTAAGCTATTATATGTCCAAATTTTTTTTAATATTTAAAATTGTTAGTTTAAATATAGATATTTTAAACTATCTACTGTAAACATTTTAAAACATTTGTGCAGTATTCAAAATTAATTTTATTAAGGATTGTTTTTATTTTTTAAATATAAATAGCTTCTAATTTTTTTTTGTTTATTTTTTTCATGAAAAAGTATAGATGTATTTTCAACAAGAATGTTCCTAAATTGCAAATGTGGACAAGCATATTGTTGTAAATGTTTTGATATGTTTGATGCATCATTCACATGAAAATTCAACCGTCGATACTAGATAGTAGTAGTATGACTAGCATATATATTATTTTTTCTGTTGAGACATTTAAATTTATATATAATGTTGGTTTTCTGCAACACGTTACTTGTTGTAGAGGAGTCATTACGAATGATTAAATTGAACACAGCAATGTTTGTCTTGATGATAACATTGTGCCAATGTCCAAAGTATCTGTGTGTGGGGGGTAGATTTAGACTATCAGTGAATTTTTGTTAGCCAAGATCTGATTAGTAGATAAAGACCTAAAGGAGGATTGCGCTATGGGTTCCGCATAAGTGAAAAAGAAAGCTACAGAAATTTATTTTAATTTTTCGTTTTTGTGATAAATTACAATTACGCAATGAAAAGTGAATACATTACAACAATGTGGAACGCAATAGATTGTGAAGCAAGTGAAATAAATCACCACGAACAGTACATATGCTGATTTTAATTTGAACATGATGCTGTGTTTGGAAATGAATTCTCTACTATGTGTTCCTTCCAGAGAACCAAATGAGTCATTCGAACAAGTACTGCTCCTAGTTAAACTAGCAGTAAGCAGATATAGACAAAATCTTCAGGAATTATTTTTTTTAAATGTGTAGTAAGCATTTATAATGCTAAACAGCATAACACTTTAGTAACCATGCAAAAATTGTTACATCTTGAAAGTTTATACTTTTTCAACTTTGAGTTATCAATTTTGTTGTTATTACAGAATACTCTTAATGAAAAATACCTAAATTTCTTGGAAGACTGTAAATGGTAATTTTGCTGAGAAAAATCAAAAGTTATGAAAGAATCGAACTGTGAAGCTTGTGGAAGATACGAAACGAAGTAATAAGTATGCTGTTTAATAAAAATTAATATCGAAAATAAAAGAATTTTCTCTCCCATTTGTACATAACTGAACGACTGTTATGGCAACTGAAGTATATATAGTAATTAACTGAACATTATTTTGCAATGGAAAGGCGTTGAAAATTATATATTTACTAGATTAAATTTTTATGTAATTTTTGACATCACCGACAGGATTTATTAAACAAATCAAATTTTATTGATTATAGAGATTACATATACAGTAATGTATTATATGTTTGTAGTAAAGTAGAAATTCGGTATCTGTTTATATTTCTGAGATGAGGTATTATGTACACTATTTACATTATTCGGAGTATTGTCCTCATCTTTGTTGCCATATTTATCACAACGTTTCGGCCGTTTCACGCTCCAGCCTTCTTCAGGTGGTTGGAATGCTAAACTGACTCTTTATTTCGCTCACTTGGGTAGACTGTTCTAGTTCTACGTGCCATATCTAATGGATGTCAGTTATCAGTTATCTCCTGTTAATTCCCCTCCCCAAGTTCTTCACCGCCTTAACCAGGTATTGATCGTTTTTACCCACTGTGCCATGTATCCCACTGTATCATGTGTCCTCAAAGACACATGGCACAGTAGATAAAGACGTTAGTTAGATCCAGTGACAGGACCCAAACAATCTATCAATACCTGGTTATGGTGGTGGAGAACTTGGAGAGGGGAATTAACAGGAGATAACTGATAACTGACATCCATTAGACATGGCATGTGGAACTAGAACAGTCTACCCCAGTGAGCGGAATAAACGGTTCAGTTCGACATTCCAAACACCTGAAGAAGGCCGGAGTGTACAACGGCCGGAACATTGTGATAAATATGGCGGCAAAGATGAGGACACTAGTCCGAATATTGTAAATGAAGTAGAAATTCTTTACAAATCATGAAAAGTCATTGTCAATTCTTAGAAGATAATCATAAATGATAGAATATGACTTTTAGAAGTATAATGTAATTGCATTACTAATCATTTTAAAATAAGAGTATTATGATGCTAATATTTTTATTATTAATACGTACATTATGGTTTTACAAGAGGAATAAATTGGTAAACAGGAAAAGGAATATTAGTGGTCAAGAACTAATGCAAATAATACTAATGAAATATATCTATTTCATATATAGTGTATATGCATTTCTAAATATTTTATTATACAACCTGATTACAAATAATTTTACTGATATATTCATTGGAAAGGAGTTATCTGGAATCACACATTACACCCAACTGACAGAACAGTTCTATTATATGAATTATATAAATGCATTATTAAGTGCATTGGAAATAATGTTGCTATAGAAATTCATTAGTGGAAAAATGGTATCCCATTGGTTAGGAATTATTAATTGTATTAATTAAGGACAAAATAGGGCTATTGTAAGTAATTTATTATATTTTATTTTAATTTATAATGTATGAATTCATTTAGAGATAAGTGTACATGTGCGCCCGTATATCTAAAGTACAGAGTAAAATCTATATCATTATATCTTATATCAAATAATATATTGCAATATAGAATGGTATTTTATATACAGTCATATTATATACATTTTTAAAGGATACGTTTATTACTTCGAATTCATTAAGATCCCTATTAGAAGGAAAACCTATCACTATAAGTAATGATACGATTTAAGAAAATACATTTGGTAACTGACTTTAAAATTTTCACCTCAATGAAACATTACTTTCGTTCGGACTTCGCTGGCAAGTATTCTGAAATAGCAGTCTATTTTTGATACTCTTTCCATATCAAGGATAAGCCTTGCCACTCGTCAATATGGTATGCCTCCCGGGCTTCTTATATTTGGTATAAGCTGCAGATATTTAGATAGGTCCAAAGAGGATTGCCTGACACGCATGTCTGCTTAAGTCAGGTGGCCGCGGGCAAAAGACTCGAACATCCTTCTCCCCGCTACGAGCATACGTCATAGATAGATAGATAGATAGATAGATAGATAGATAGATAGATAGATAGATATGAAAACACTATTATAAATAGATAATAAACAGCTTGTGATAGATAGATAGATAGATATGAAAACACTATTATAAATAGATAATAAACAGCTTGTGATAGATAGATAGATAGATAGATAGATAGATAGATAGATAGATAGATAGATAGATAGATAGATATGAAAGCACTATTATAAATAGATAATAAACAGCTTGTGATAGATAGATAGATAGATAGATAGATAGATAGATAGATAGATAGATAGATAGATAGATAGATTGTTGGTCCCACGCTGAATGCAATTAATTCTATCTACATATACATTTATATGTGCTTATGCATTTTACTGTATTCTATCTGTAATGTTATTACTGACTTCCATATATTATTTCGCTTATGCATAAATGTGTGATCCATGGTCCAAAGGGTTAATTGTTATACTTGTGACGTTTAGCTGACGAAACCCGTTGAAATGAATATGTAGCCAATACTATTATTTTCGTTGCACGCTCTTCTAAATAAAAACGCACATACACTATAATGCCACATATTTATACGGCCATACGATGTGCGACTTTAAAAATGAAGGTGGTTGTCTTCAGCTAGTACTAATATTAATTTACCTCGCAAGATAACGGTAGTACCCTGTTTGGTCAATATTCATAACTTTTATGAGTAGATTCTGGGGTTGATTAATAGTTTGATCTTTGCATGACACTCTCTTATGCAGGTATGGCAGGCGAAGCTGGAATGTGGAATGAGGGTCTGACATTGATCTCTGTTTTCTTCGTTGTCTTCTGATTTCTGAATGTTGGGTTTGCTTTTCCTCACCTTTCATGACTTCTCTTTGAACAGCATGGATCCAACCGCTGCGATCGTCTGCTAACTGTTCCCAGCTACCAGAGACAATGTTTGATAGTTTCAGGTTCCTCTTGCAAACTTTCTTGAAACATAGTGCAGGGTGGCTTGTTGTTTTCCTATGGATTGCACACCGTACATGATGTCTTTTGGTGAACAGCTCTCATTAATTCAATGTACTGCTAATATGAAATTATTATATGTAGTAATTTACGTCAGTCATTTATGTGCCATGCGTGATACACGCTTAGGCGTTAATGTATCTTTCGATACGTTATTGACGTAGCAGTTTTCTTCCCGCAGTAGGTTGCCAGTTACCGTTCAAGGCTATAGAACCCGGTTTGTCTTGCTATTTACCCATAGCTGGCGGGGGGGAGAAAAAGAAGATTCATACATTTCTCAAGGGTATTAGCACGTAAGTGAATGTAATAGACTCGACAGGAATTCGAACTCGGCTTTCCGATTCGTCAATCCGAGCCGCTATCCATTACTCCGCCATGCCTTCAAAATATGTTACGTATTAATATTTTAAAAAAACTGTTACACCCATGAAAACCTTAACTGTTATTTAAATTTATGCATTTGTCCAAAGAAGTTGTTATATGCATATCATATACGCATGCGTGCGTTACAGAATGCATTCCTTATTTGAAAACACATCCGATAATAAGCATATATGATGTAGATAAATAGTATCGTATAATAAAGCTAGAATATTCATATTCGCTTGAATGACACCCCCCACCAAAAATGTGCATATACTTCTTGATGAAACCTAACAATATGGACAATTGTGCATGTCGTATTCCCATATTTCTAAGGAAACCTGGGAATACAACATGCACAATGCACGTTTTCAAAACAAGTTGCACAGAGGCTGAACGCAAACAGAAATATATTTGCTTCTTTTTGTTAAATTTAACAACTCATCTGTTGGTGAAGAAACCAGTTGCATATCGCGTGCATAGAGGCTGAAAAACAGACTTTACTTTTTTCCATATGATGAATTTGGGAAGTAGCCTGAAAATTAATTTGACCCTAAAGCCACTAATCCTGAGGTGCGTGATGCAAATGTTCGCTTGAATTTGCCCCAAAACAACAGTATTCTTGAGAGTATGTGACGCGTGTGATTGGCGAAGTTTTAGAAAAGTTAAAAGGCGAACAAGAAAGGTACTAAAATTTCCTAGGCTTGTCTAAAACTAGGTTGTACGACGTGATGGATTTTGGTGGGAAAGCAATTTAAAATATTTATAATATATCGATTTTGGATTTATTAGGATATACTCTTTAGGTCCGTGCATACTTTTATTCGAACTAGTGTACAAGTGCCGTCAAAATGACTAGACTCGTTAGAAAGATTTAATAACGAGATACAATGAAGCAAAAGTCTTGAAACAATTTGAGATTCAATGAAGCGGGAAGAAAGAATTCACAACTAAAATAGAAGCCAATGAACCGTTTAATTAATCCGTTCCCTTTTTATTTTTTAAAAGTTCAATATTATCTAGTATTCATTGATTACTCTTGATATTATATAAATCTCTTTTTGCTCAGGTATCTTTTCATGTTAAAATTTTATGTGCTTAATATAACAGTAAAATAGAAATATCCCTCTGAAGAAAAAGATTAGCAACAGAATAGCAAAGCCTATTTCAAAACCAAGTTGAAGCAAGATGATCACTTAATATACAAATGTATTTGTGTCCCTCAAATGAAAGGCTTCAACAAATAAGACTGCAATCTAAGAACCATAGGAGTAAAGAAACTAATTAATTGGATGGTTCATTTTGCCAGGTGAAGGGACTAATTTTGTCTAAACGCAAATATTTTATAGGTATATATTATTAAAACAACTAAGGGAACTAATAACATATAAATTTACTAACAAGTTGATTTACCCCCTTCACCACTACAAATGGGACAGGAAATATATAAATCAATAGAAATTGATAAGTATCATATTATTTGATATTCATATATTTGACAATAAATTTACTTAAAAAATGATTTGAAATGTCACATCATCATCTTCAATTTTACAATTATTGTTATTATTATTATTACAATTTTCGTTTTGACCAGCATTTGTTTGACGAATCATAGCCTATGACTTAGAGCAAGAGAAAGATGTGTTTTTTTTTTGTTTTTTTTACTCAATTAAACAAAAGACATCTCTTTTTTAAAAAAAAAAATTAAATGGACAGAGGTCTTCAGAGATTATGGTCTGCTTGATAGAACTCTACTTGGGATTTCCTGGAGAGATGGTGCACCAGGGTTGATGATTTCTTTATTATTATTATTATTATTATTATTATTATTATTATTATTATTTCCTTTGATTTATGTTGTATACACATTCCACTCGGGTCCCAACCAGAGATCTAAGGTCAGCAATGGCTTCATGATATTTTCCACTGATCATTTTTTGTGCAAAAAGATCACACACATTTTACATAGATAAAGCTCTTCGTAATGTGTGATATGTACATATGAATAAATTTATTTTGTATTTCTTTAAAAAATCTCTTCAATGAGTCTATCGTAACTTTTTTCCAATCAATCTGAGGGCTCCAACTACAACTGGAATTATTGATGTCCTTATGTGCCACATTTTTGAGATTTCCATTTCAAGATCCTTGTATTTTGATAGCTTTTTGAAGATCTTCAAAGATACATTACAATCTGCAGGGACTGTCATGTAAATAAGAAAGCACATTCTGTTTTTCATCACACATTCTTCTTCTTCTTATTATTATTATTAATAGTAGTAGTAGTAGTAGTAGTAGTAGTAGTAGTTGTTGTTGTTGTTGTTGTTGTTGTTGTTGTTGTTGTTGTATTTCTTTCGTTTCTTTTGCATACTCCTTTATTTCCGGGGAACAACCAGAGACCGAAGGTCAGAAATGGCATCATAATATTTTCACTGAATATTTTTTAAAAAATAAATAAATAAAACAACCTAAGGACACGCATATTTTACAATGGTAAAGCCGTTCGTAAAGTGTGAGCTGTACTTGCGAGAACATTTTTTTTTGTATATCTTTAAGGCAGGTGCTACCAAGGATTCTCTTATTGAGTTTACCATAACCATTTCCAATCAAACCGAGAGCTCCAATCACATTATTATTATTATTATTATTATTATTATTATTATTATTATTATTATCTTTGATTTCTGGCGTTTACACATTTCTTTCCGGGTCCCGCCCAGGAACCTAAGGTTAGAAATGGCATCATGACACTTTCCACTGACAAAAAAAAAAAAAAAATTACATAGATAAAGCCCTTCGTAAAGTGTGGACTGTACTTGTCAGAACAATTTTTTGTATCTCCTTGAGGCATGGACTTCCAGGAATCCCTTCAATTAGTCTACTGGAATCTTTTCCAACCAATCCTAGGGCTTCAACTACAACAGGGATTGTTGATGTTCCCATGTGGCACATTTTTGAGATTTCTATTTCAAGGTCCTTGTATTTTGACAGCTTTTTGAATATCTTCAAAGACACATTGCAGTCAGCAGGGACTGCCATATCAATAAGGAGGCACTTTTTTATTATCATTATTATTATTATTTTTATTATTATTATTATTATTATTATTATTATTATTATTATTATTATTATTATTATTATCATCATAATTATTATTATCATTATTATTATCATCATCATTATTATTATTATTACTATTTATTTGCATGTTTACTATGCTACATTATAACTGTTATATTTGAAAATCTATTCAAATCTGCATTATGTTTTAACGTATCTTCGTTGACCATAATAAGCCATTCTAAAGAATCTCAATTCTTTCTCTGATTCTCTGAATCATCCTTATATTGATTGTAGTGTTTTGAGTACAATTCAAATAACACCAACTACTATGATAACTATACTTCCCACATTTTTTTCTCAATTTCAACGTCTTGATATTTGTTCATTTTTTTGTCTTTTATTCACATTTTCATGTCGGCCGCTAGAAGTGTTGCGTCTGATAAGTGGCAGACTATTTTTTCTTGGTTTATTTTTCTATGACTATAAAATCTGGAATTTTCGTTTGGATGATGTGATCAGTTCGAATCATACGTACTTGCGCGTTCACACCAAGAGTGGTGATCATTGTTGAAGATCAAGTGACAATATCTCCTCAAACCTCCAGCATTTCCTTCAGTACTCCTGTCTGTCTCTTATCGAATATTCAGTTCCTTTCATCTTGCATCAAGATCATTGAAACGATCTGAACTCCTTTGTGCCATAATATTTTTTCGGTTCTCTGGCAATAACTTTGCATATTTTTTTTCTTTATCTTTTTCTTTCTTTGATCTTCATACTATGGTCTTCTATCGCGGCCATTTCAATGATCTGACAAAATACGTTTCTTGTTTACAACTACCAGACCGTGTTTGTTTGTAGAGATTGGTCGGTCTGAAACTCAAAGCATTAGATTATTTCACACACATTGTTTTCTACGACAGTTTTTGATAGTGCTGATGCCATTTGTCTATATATTCGAAGCCAAGACGTTTTCAAAATTCTTAATATATCATAGCTCTTACTTTGTCACTCCTGTTTATATATTAATTTGTTAAATAATTTTTTTTCTCTCACACTTATCGCTTACGGATCTCATTCAGCTTCTTGCTTTCAAGTCAAATTTGATTTTCAAAAATGTAAAATACAATGTCAGTCGTTATTTCCTTTTATTGTTTTCTCGTTAATAATGTTTTTTTTCTTTTTCTCATATTCTTTGACACTCAATAACCACTTGCATCTTAGTGGCTTTATTGCCTTGCTAGGGTTGAAATTAATTTTAAGTATATATTTATATATAAAATGAAGTAGTATATCAAGATAATCCTCACAAAAATAACAAGTATTTACTTCTTTATGGCTCAGTGTTGTAACTTTATATTTAAAATTTCAAGTCCTGAACTAGCATCCCAGGTTCAGTCACTTCACACTGCTGTAACATTTGTTCCCTTTGAGTTTTCTGTATTTTTTTTTATTGTTATGGTTATGGTGAGCTTTCCTTCTTGGTATATCGACTTTACGAATTTAAGCGCAGTACTAGATTGGCAGATAGGTCTCGTTCGAAATTGCTAGATGTAACAGTAAATTCTATGCTGACAGTTTCCTCTCTCGTGGTTATTGTTTGTGGAACTCTCTTTTGGATTCTTTTATTCTAGTCAACTTTGATCTTTAGAAATTTAAATTCAATGCCAATCGTCTCTTTAATTCTTGATTTTTTCTACATCTCTCCTTAATAATGCTTGTTTTTCTCATAATACTTTCACACTCAGTAATTCCTTGTGTCTTTGTCGCTTTATTCCCCGTTTGAAATGAAATGGTTAAAATATACCGAGTGTCCAAATCGTGTTACAGCATAATTGCCCATCCCACAAAATGTTTAATATCTAAAAAAAAAAAACACGAAAGTAAGTGAGTTTCTTTTTTCCAGATTTTCAGATAAGACATTTAGCCATCTTGACACCATTTATCGTAAGAATCACTGAAAATTCCTTTAAGTTATTCAGTTCGAAAGAGAAAAGGTTAAAATTCTTTTGTGTCAAACCCACTGTCTTCCCATATTAATAAATGGCTAAAGAAAAAATGTCGTTAAGGCCTTCAGTAATGATGCCAACATTCATACTCAGGCTTCCGTCTCCAAAGTCCATTCAAAAACCATCAATGAACCGTGAATAAGTTAAAAAAAAAAGAGGGAACAGTAGAGGGGAAAACTGGATCAGAAGGTCACAACATGAAGAGAGATCACCATTTCAACTTAGAGCTAAAGAGATCAATTCGAAAAGATCCAACTCAATCCATAAGACGTTTGGCACGTCAGAGTGGACTTTCACCTATGACAATTCAAAGAGCGGTGAAAAAAAACTTGAAAATGAAATCGTACATGAAACGTGTGAGGCACCTTGTTACTCCAGAATAGAAAATTAGGTTAGAGAGGGCGAGATCCTCTTGAGTAAGTTGAAAAATCATCCTGGAATAATAATAATAATAATAATAATAATAATAATATATATATATATATATATATATATATATATATATGAACTTTATTTCAATCATTCATGAGTTTCCGATCCTTAGCTATATTAATTAATGATGAACATATCATTTTCGTTTATGATCGATTTCATCACAATACTTTAGTTACGCTTAGAGAGTAATTAGACATTTTTATTGCTCAAAGTAGACTCGGAGAATCCCAGTAAGATATCTTTAATCATTTCTAAGTTACAAAACAACTGGACAATTTTGCTTTTACCTGATTTCGGCAATTTTGCTATTACACACAGAGTATATACTCCGTGAGTACATCTTACTGCGTTTATTAATGATGTTGTTTACTGTTGTTGTTGTTGTTGTTGTTGTTGTTGTTCCTTTGCAAATGCGATATTTACAGTTTTGCTGAGTTTAGTCAATCTTTGTTTTATATATAATTGGTTTTGATAGATTTATTCTCAACTGCAAGGAGAAAAGGTTTTGTTTTATTTTGTCCATGTCCAGGACATTTCCTTTTCAATTTTTTCTATATTGGAATTTTATTGAAGCTATTTATCCTATTTCATTTCCTTCAGGAGTTCCTTAGTTTTGCTCTATTCTCTTTGTCATCGGCTTTATTTTTATGGTGATTTTGCAAGCTTGTCAATCAATGAGAATGGGTGCCACTACTCAGTTCTAACTATTCTAGCGAGGCAAGTATGCTAATCATTGCAACATGCCGACGCGCTCTCTGCTTTATTGCTATGATTAGTTGACTTAATTATTTCTGTGATCTATGTATTATTATTATTATTATTATTATTATTATTATTATTATTATTATTATTATTATTATTATTATTATTATTATTTTCTTTGATTTCTGACGTTTACACATTTCTTTCCGGGTACCGCCCAGGGACCTAAGGTTAGAAATGGCATCATGACACTTTCCACTGACAAAAAAAAAAAAAAATACATAGATAAAGCCCTTCGTAATCTGTACTTTTCAGAACAATTTTTGTGTCTCCTTGAGGCATGGACTTCCAGGAATCCCTTCAATTAGTCTACTGGAATCTTTTCCAACCAGTCCTAGGGCTCCAACTACAACAGGGATTGTTGATGTTCCCATATGCCACATTTTCGAGAATTTCTATTTCATGGTTGTTGTTATTATTATTATTATTATTATTATTAATAATAATAATAATAATAATAATAATAATAATAATAATAAGAAGAAGAAGAAGAAGAAGAAGAAGAAGAAGAAGAAGAAGAAGAAGAAGAAGAATATTATTATTACGGGTGTAAATGCAATGTAATGGATATCGGCGCGGGTATTAAAACCAGCGAGCGTTAAGATAAGAACCTAGCCTTCTATGTTCACTTTTGCATTGTAGCCCTTCAGTAAAAAAAAATGAATCTCCCTTTCACCCCACTATGGGTTAATGAACTGAGTAGACTGGGCTCTATAGCAACCACTCTAGGAGAAGGAAAACTCTGAATACAAAAACATAGAGAAACCACACCACTATCTTTCCCAAGATGTTATGGCAGTTAGCAGACAATAAAGAAACGAGTCATGATGACCTTCATCCTGAAAGGATATGGATTTTATTATTATTATTATTATTATTATTATTATTTTCTTTGCTTTCTGGCGTTTACACATTTCTTTCCGGGTCCCGCCCAGGGACTGAAGGTTAGAAGTGGCATCATGACACTTTCCCCTGATGAAAAAAGAAAAAAAAATACACAGATAAAGCCCTTCGTAAAGTGTGGGCTGTACTTGTCATTATTATTATTGTTATTGTTATTATTATTATTATTATTATTATTATTATTATTATTATTATCGTTCCCTTGGATTGTCGTTGTATATACATTTTTATGGGTACCAACCAGAGATCTAACGTAAGAAATTGCTTCATGACTTTTTCTACAAATCTTTTTTTTTTTTTGTTAAAGAAAAACAAAAAATGCAATAAAAACCTAAGATCACACACATTTGAATAAGTTTTGAGCTGTATTTGTGAGTACATTTTTTGTATTTCTTTAAGACATGGGCTACCAGTAATCCCTTCAATGAGTCTATCGCAACCTTTTCCAATCAATCCGAGGGCTCCAACTACAACTGGAATCATTGATGTCCTCATGTGCCACATTTTTGAGATTTCCATTTCAAGATCCTTGTATTTTGATAGTTTTTTAAAGATCTTCAAAGATACATAACATTCTGCAGGAACTGCCATGTCAGTAAGAAAGCACGTTGTTTGTAGTTTTTGATGACGATGTCTGAGCGATTAGCTTTAATTGTTCTGTCTGTGTGTATTGTAAAATCCCATAAAATTGTTACAGGTCCTATCTCTGTAACCAGGACTGAGTGATTGTCATACCAGTTTCTTGCAGTTTTCTTCTCGTAAATATTCCATATTTTCCGGCCCATTCTATCACTCTGACTTTTATATTCAGTGGGTGCTAATGCCACGGAAGCTGATACAAGATGATCAATATTTTCTGGATATTTATCACGGAATCTGCATTTCGAGGCAACCCAATGTTTCAGTATGTGTGTTTGGTAATTTCCAAATAGCAAATATTGGTCCTATGCAGCAAGAATAAAACCTTCGGTATCATCTTTTACCCCTGCGCTACGTATACTTTTATGGGTACGTGGTTCGTCTACATCGGCTTGTTTGGTACGGACAGAATATTGACGATGACGATGTATTCTGCATCTGTTTCTGCTCTCTTTTTTTAGGTTCTTTGCCGCTGCAGGGGGGTGGTATTATGGTTTATTTGCACTTCTTCACCCACTTGAAATTCTCTTTTGAATTTATTGACTTACAAAAAAAATATCCTTGTTTCATATTCTTTAACATAGATCATCATCTATTCTTCTTTACTTTACAGGCATCTTTGAAGACCGATTGTTTTATTTTGCATAGAAGTTCTAGTTGAGCTTTTCTTCTACTTACTTCGAATCTGGACATATACAGACGAGCTGGGCATCTAGAGGCAGTGTAATGGTTTGCAAGCTTGTCTCGCTAAAACAATTACGAATGAGTAGTGAGTTCGATCCTCTGTAGACGCCCCATACTTTCGGCCTTGTGCCTCTTCTAAGCTACGCTTGGAAAATGACTATACAGACGATCAACATCAGGTTAAGAATGGTACAAGTGACATCCATGCACTTAATGACAGTTTTGGTCCAATTAAGCATGTTAAAACTTAAATTGCACAGGAATAGCCAAGTTATTTATTTTTGATTTGTGAATTCAATTTATTTATTTATTTATCATTTCTTTAGAGTACATAACATTAATAAAAGGTGGTTTACACAGGTAATAAATGAGAGCAAGTCTTCCCAACTCATTGGATATTCCCACCATTAGCAACTGGAGTCTTACACTGGAGATTAGTAACTGGAGTCATACACTCAATACTCCAGCACTCTTCTTAGTATTCTAGCTATTTTCAATAATGCCATCATCTGGATGGTTCCAACTCATTAAATGTTCCCACCATTAGTAATTGGTGCCTTACACTGGAGATTAAGTGACAGCCAGTCTCCTCAATACTCCAGCACTCTTCTTAGTATTCTAGCTGTTTTCAATAATGCCATCATCTGGATGGTTCCAACTCATTGAATGTTACCATCTTTAGTAATTGGTGCCTTACACTGGAGATTAAGTGACAGCAAGTCTCCTCAATACTCTAGCACTCTTAGTATTCTATCTGTTTTCAATAATGCCATAATCTGGATGGTTTAACGCTATATCTACCATTCGCCCATGCATTGAATATTGCTCTCACATCTGGTCTGGTTCTTCTGCTATTCTGCTATATATATTCTTGATAAAATACAAAAAAGATTTGACCATGTTATCGGTCTTGACCTGGCATCTTAGCTTCAGTTATAACGTTGCTATCCTGTGTCTTTTCTATAAATATTTTCATGGTAATAGTTTTGGTGTTTTTCTTAATTCTTATATTGTCCTCTCTCGTTAATAATTTTTCTCATAGTATATGTCACACTCAGTAATCGCTTGTGTCTTAATGGCTGTATTACCTTGATTGGGGTTAAATAATTTTTAAAAATCCCGTACTCAAAATTAGTCAATGATTCATAAAAATATTCCTCCCAGTGTTCCAATTGTAAATATATTTAACATTCAAAAACTTTTTATTGACTGCGCAAATGCAAACATTTTTGTGATTTTATCTATTAAATATATGTTCATAATTGCGTTAATTTTTTATAACAATATTAAATATGATTAGATTTGGAAATGTGATATATACCTAAAACGTCTGGTCAAATATTTAGACGGTGTTTTTTTTTTTATAGCATGGTTTATTTACGTGATTTCATATATTAAAAACATGTTCACAATCACTTTAATTTTTTATTAATAATGTTAAATATTATTAGGTTTGGAGCTGAGATATTTTCCTAAAACGTCTGATTAAATATTTAGACGGTGTTTTTTTTTATAGCATGGTTTATTTGCTTGATTTTATATATTAAAAACATGTTCATAATTATGTTAATTTTTTCATAATATTAAATATGGATAGGTTTCAAATATTTAGACAGTGTTTTTATATAGCTATAAAAAAATGTGTAAATATTTCATCAAACGTTTTAGGAAAATATCACAATTTACACAATAAAATTATCATAATTTATGTTAATTTATCTATTAGGTTGGTGCAAAAATAATGACGTAATAATGTCGCTTTTTGACGTTAAAAAAATATCTCAAAAAACGACATTATTACGTCATTATTTTTGCACCAACCTAATATTAAGATATGTTCATAGGTAAATTTTTAATAATATTAAATATGGTTTGGTTTGGAATCATATACTTAGACAGTGATTTTTTATAATAAATTCCATGTTAACAAGGTTCATGAGAGGTTAAGTTGCGAAATTTGCGATTAAAATAGTAGTGGGATCAGGATAATTATTACAATGCTCGCATTTGTTTAATATATCTTAATTATAAATAAAACTCATTTCTCTTTAAAAACAAGTCTAGACAAAAGAAAATAACCATTTAAACTTAATACTTATCCTATCTATAAGAATCTCCGGTTTGATCAAATTGTCAATAAAGAGGCTATATAATTTAAATAAACTCTCTTTCTCTATTCCAGTTTATTTTATAAAACATTTTAATACTTTCTGTAGTTGTATTTTTTTTTCTTTTATTTATTTATTTATATAGAGAAAAGCTAAAATATAAACAAAAACAAAGGTTGCGCATATATATTTAAATACTTATCACGTTTAAAGTTTACCTTAATACAGAAAGACGATTTATGGTTATTTCATTGCCTAGCTTTCAGATAAACCGATGAGTGGTTAAATAATATAATTGGCGCATTTTGGCATATTTATACGTATAGATCAAAGTATAGGTCTGTGATCAACGCGCACCAAATAAATCTTAGTAATAACACAAGCCGTTTCGCGATTTAACAGAGTAAGATCATCTGACGGTAAGTACATGAAAACATAGAAAATCTTTTAAAACCATTGTCTGATTACATACAAGATCTGGTTGGAGTAATTAAATATATTCTACAAAAATGTATTCAGCAATAATTAGCGGAGGATAACTCGAAAATCTCTTTTAGCTATTGAAAAAGGGTTGTTTTTTATCGCTTAACCAGACTATAAATCCATGATAAACTGTTTTTACGGAATTATATACTATCACTGTCTGCTGGAATGCAAAAACAATTAAGATGCAATTTGCGATGGGTTTTAGATAAACAACTTAGACTTATATGGTACGTTAAACTCAGAGTGTAAATTATTACTAATCCTAAAGATATAAAGTATGTAAGTCTGATTTAAATCTCTTTTATTTCTTCTTTTCAAGCTCTTTAGCGGTATTGAATTTTAAGTCATTGTCGATTTAATAAAAGAGCTTTTTTATGTCGGAAAACGGATTGTGAAATATCAGCTCTCTATATGATAAGAATTGACTTCCGCGAATTCTGCAAATATTAGAAAAAACGACAGATGAGAGTAAACACTTCCCAAGATACAATTAGTTGCATTTAGGCTTCGGTAAAAGTATTATTATTATTATTATTATTATTATTATTATTATTATTAGCATTAACTAAAAAAATAATCGACGTAACTCTTACAATATTTTGCAACACTTCAAGACAAGATTTAAGAAAAGAAAATACACGATGTTTAAGAATATTTCGACAGTATGTCTGTCTTCAAGTTATGTTTAAAAATTGCATACAAGTATAAAAAATATTTTAAAAATACAACTCTTTGTACAAATGTCGCATGTCTTGAGAAAACGGTTGCACTTGTAATCAGTGAGATAAAATGAATAAAACGAGGTTTATTATCATCATCATTATTATTATTATTATCATCATTATTATTATTATTATTGTTGTTGTTGTTTTATTTCCTTCGGTTTCTGACGTATACTTATTTCATTCATGACATTTTCCACTGGGCAATTAAAAATGAACAAGAAAAAATCATACATATTTTACATAGATAAAGCCCTTTTAAGCTATGGGCCGTACTTGTGACTACATTATTATTATTATTATTATTATTATTATTATTATTATTATTATTAATAATAATAATAATAATAATAATAATAATAATAATAATAATAATATTTGTGGAAATTGAAAACAAGTATATTACTAGTCATAGTAGGTGCGCTTGGAATAATAATAAAAAAGAAACACAACAACACACTGGAAAAATCCCTGGAAATCCCAGCTTAACAGAAATATTGTCTTGATTAGTACCGCCCACATACTAAGAAGATATTTGTCTAGGTAACGCTAGTGATGTTATGTAAGTTAGAAAAACAAATCATGAAATGTTGCCATAACAACACATTACTACCTACCTTAGATCTTCCCACAGATTTTGTAGGTACTATGACCATAGCAGAAATCGAAATATAATAATAATAATAATAATAATAATAAGATTCCTGGGCGGGACCCGGAAAGAAATGTGTAAACGCCAGAAATCAAAGATAATAATAATAATAATAATAATAATAATAATAATAATAATAATAATAATAATAATAATAATAATAAATAAATAAATTTTTCGTTACTTTACACAAGACGTCAGTCTGCATTAATAAGCAAACAACTTCATCTAAAGAAATACATATACTATAGTTGCTACAAATAAAACCTTGTTGCCAGTCTAGTACAACGCTTAAATTCATAATGTCTAGGTACCATAGAGGAAATTTCATTAGAAAGTATTAGGTTGTCACACATGAAATGATGCACTTTATAGGAAATTAATCCTAACGCTTCAGAAATGTTAAAAAACTAATATATTTAGTTGAAATAGGTGTCATGTTGATGAATGACTGATCTTCAACGTATCTCTAAATTCTTGATCCCATCTTAAAAAAATTCTAATCTTTTGAGATGATAACCAGTTCAGATACTTTGATTAGCTCTTCCTTGTTGGAGAATGTCTTATTGCACATGAAAAGCTCAAAATGCTTAAATAAGTGATAATCAGTAGAAGAGATATCAAATGAATATGGATGATGAGGTAAAATTTCATAATTCAGGCTATGTAGATTTTAGGCAGTTGATAGGGAAGCGTGTGACTGTTCGTTGTCGTGCAGCAAACTTGGATCATCCCTATTCACAAGTCTAGAATGTTTCTTTTTCAATTTTTCATGCATACATTCAATTTCTTCACAATACGATGTTGCTGTTATTATTTGACCTTGAGGCAATACTGAATAATGAATAACCCCTTTGAAAGGCCACCATGCAGTAACCATTAACTTTTGGGGGTGCAGTGGAAGTTTTGGGTATTGTTTTGATGATTCACTTGCATCTAAACACTAGCCTACTCTCTTACTGTTGTCAAAGAGTATCCATTTCTCATCGCATGTAATGATTCGATGGTAAATGGCTCCTTTTTCCCAATTTGTAGTCATCCAGTAAGATTACTCGACTGTTTAACTGTAACCATTTTCGTTAGGCTTATGAGTATTGAAAGAAAATATCAGGAAAGAAAAAGAATCAGGAATAAGTCAAGATATTTTTATATACTAAGGAGGTTAGTTCGTTTATTTTCAAGATGATAATCTCCTGAACAAAACTTCTGAAACCATCTCTGTACAGTTCTGATTTCAACAATACCATTACCAAAGGCTGCCTTGATATTCCAAAATGCTTCAGAGGCAGAATCACCCAATATGCACCCATACAGTAAGATTACTTGATATTGTTTCATTGTAATCATTTTCATTGGGGATTATGAGTAACAATATATTGAAAGGAAAAATTATCTGGAAAGAAAAAGAATCAGGAATAAGTCAAGATATGTTATTTACTAAGGAGGTTACTTCGTTAGATGACCAGATCAACAACCATCCAAGAAATGCGACCTTTCATGTGTGACAACTTAATATTTATAGCAGAGAAATCTGAAGAAGCGTTGTTATAGTGAAAGATACCTTCCAGAAGATAAACAAAATATCAAGAAAGAAGAAAACTTTGTTAAAAACATAGAACAGAGTGATGAACTATAATATAATATCAGCCCTCCTGTAGAGAAGTGAATTCTGGAAATTTTCCTCATAGACGAAATGAGACATCAAGTAACAGAGATGCTGTACTATAGAAGATCACTGTGAATACTATGGATGGAGTATGCGAGAAATGAGGAAGTTTTTTTTTTTTTTAAATAGGATCTAAAATGACACTATCTGGGACATATAATGTGAAAAGTGGCTTAGAGAATTGGACACACACATGGCATATCAAAAGCAAGAGGAGCTGAAAGAATCAACAAGTAACATATCTAACGGATTTGTGCAAATGGATACCAAACCATGAACAGAAAGGAATAGTGAGAAAAAAAAACTTTGCTTATGGCTACAAAGGATATTAAAATGTGGAAAGCCATGACTGCTTGCATCCTGAAAGAACACGGCATATATTAATCGAATGCTGAAATTTATTGAAGCAAATCCTACTATAAAAATCACACTTCGATCATTAAATATTAAATTGTATTCCCCTGTCGCCCCAAAACTTTAATTTGTTATATTTTTAATCTGTATGTCTTAGTTTGTTAAATCAAAAATGGAAAAGACAAACGTTACAATATTATCAGTGGACAAAATTGGAGGAAACCTAAATATTGCCTACATATACTTAAAATGACGTCAGTGTCAAAATACAAAGTTTGAATATATTCCGTCCTTTCTCACATGAATTTGCATTATCACTACATATACAATTATGGATGAATGATATAGAAGGAATGATAATATATAATTATAAATATGATAATATAGAATAAATGATGGTATATAATGATATATATATAATGATATAGAATGAATGATAATATATAATTATAAATATGATAATATAGAATAAATGATGATATATAATGATATATATAATGATATAGAATGAATTATAATATATAATTATAAATATGATAATATAGAATAAATGATGATATATAATGATATATATAATGATATAGAATGAATGATAATATATAATTATAAATATGATAATATAGAATAAATGATGATATATAATGATATATATAATGATATAGAATGAATGATAATATATAATTATAAATATGATAATATAGAATAAATGATGATATATAATGATATATATAATGATATAGAATGAATGATAATATATAATTATAAATATGATAATATAGAATAAATGATGATATATAATGATATATATAATGATATAGAATGAATTATAATATATAATTATAAATATGAGAATAAATGATGATATATAATGATATATATAATGATATAGAATGATTGATAATATATAATTATAAATATGATGATATAGAATAAATGATGGTATATAATGATATATATAATGATATAGAATGAATGATAATATATAATTATAAATATGATGATATAGAATAAATGGTGATATATAATGATATATAATAATGATAATATAGAATGAATGACGATATATAATAATATACATAATAATATAGAATGAATGATATATATATATATAATGATATAGAATGAATGATAATATATAATAATATATATAATAATATAAAATGGATGTTAATATAAATTGATATATATATATAAATATAGAGTGACTATTAATATAAATTGATATATATATAATGATATATATAACGATATAGAATGAATGATAATATTTAATTATAAATATGATAATATAGAATAAATGAAGATATACTGATATATAATAATAATATAGAATGTATGAAGATATATAATAATATATATAATAATATAAAATGAATGATGATATATATAATGATATATAATGAATGATAATATCTAATAATATATCTAATAATATAGAATGAATGTTAAAATAAATTGATATATATATATATAATATAGAATGACTATTAATATAAATTGATATATATAATGATATACGATTAATATTAATATATAATTATGTATACAATGACATAGTGAATGCTAATATATAATGATATATATAATAGTATAAATTGACTTATTATAAATTGATATGTATAATGATATAGAATAAAGGTTAATATAAATATAGAATTAATCTTAATATATAATGATATATATAGTGATATAGAATGAATAAAATATATAATAATAAATATAATAATATAGAACAGATGTTAATATAAACTAATATATATAATGATATAGAATTAATCTTAATATATAATGATATATATAATGATATATAATGACTGTTAATATAAATTGAGATATGTAATAATATAGAATGACTGTTAATCTATAATGATATAGAATTAATGTTAATATATAATAATTTATATAATGAATGATAATATACGATGAATGAGAGATATAGAATGATAAATGTAATACTGAATGAATGACTTTAGAATGTTGTTTTAGAATATTTTATAGATTTGTTTAATAAATCCAACTGATGATTATACAAGATATAAATTACAACAATTATGTCGTAAGTTAAAGAACTAGTACATAGGGCTTCGTGCTGGTTAAATGCAGATAGGTTTCTAAATGAATTATCAATATTTTCCATTATTGTAGCAACCCGAAGAAGACCTTGATAAAATCCAACGAAGAATCTGCAATATCACTAGTCCTAACCAGGCATCTCGACTTCAGCTACTTTCCCAGCACCGTAATGTATCTTCCCTTTGCCTATATTTTCATTATAATTATTTTAATGAACTCTCCTCTATGAATTTAAAGGCATTACTAGATTGGTGACAATGTTTCATCATTTATGCGTTGAACTGGCTAGATATAACAGTTATTTCTATGCTAATACTTTCTTCTCTCACAGTTCTCAATTTGTTCAAATCTGTTCCGGTTTCTTGCTTTCCAGTCAACATTGATCTTCAAAATTTTAATTGCATCTTCTGTCTACTTTTCGGATCATTTGGGTAATGAAAGAATTCTCTCTGCTGGTCAACAAGAAAAACGTCATTATTGATATGACGAGGCTTTTCAAATGAAGAAAGTATGAATCCATCTACTCTCCCCCTGCTATGGGTTGAATAGCAGGACAGACTTCATTTGCAACTAGTCTATCGCAGAAAGAAAAGGAAAACTACTGCAGGAAATTCTTCTGCCTTGTTCAGTAATGAATCAAAAGAGACATGATCGCCCAAACATGTATCACTTATGGCACTTAACTGACTGACTAACCTTTGATTTCACTCCAAATCAACGTTAAGCTCTTGAAATTAATACAAAATACAGGAGAGATTAAATTTATCAAATAGATTACATAGCAAACTTCTTTTAGTCTCTCCATCAAATAGTTCAAAATCTTAAACATTACCGAAATTTGGTAAAACTTGCGCCATTTAATTACGGAGAATGGCTTAAAAAGAAGATTTTGAAAAAAAAATGAGTATCTCCTATCTATTAGTGGTCACATAAATCTATATTTCCCAAAATATAAACTCTACTTTCTTCCAAATGTAGGCTTTCCAAATGCCTCCCGAAGTTCAACTCTTTAAGAAATTCCTGTACCTTTACATATTTTTTATTTTATTTCAACATAATTTGGCCCCAAATACTCTAAAAGCTCAAAGGTGAAGTTTTCCAATAAAATAAAGACACGATAGAACTCATTTACATCAATTTTAGTTTTATAACAAATAGTTCCCGGTTTGACACTCTATTGATCGTACTAGTGGTGGGTTTCTTTCAAATGTATGCGTGTGGATATAGTAATGAACTGTTATGTGATGTCGTCACTCCCCTATGGAAATGAATGATGGCCAAAACCTCGTCAAAAATGAATAGATTTGAAGCTACAGAAATGTAGTTCTTCAAAAGGATGCTGAGGAACGAATATGAAATTTTAGAGAAAATGGAAACAAAAAGAGAATAATACTTAACATCAGGAAGAGGGTTGAAATTTCTAGGGCAAAGAAAGAGGGCTTGGAAAATCTGATACTCACAGGAAATATTGTAAGCAAGAGGGACAGAGGACAAAAACGTATAGCATACTTAGTGAATATGAGTAAATGTATAGTAGAACAGAAAGAGAATATTTATTAAGGGCTACAAAGGACATGAAATTGTGGAGTGCCATGATCACCTATATCTTGAATGAACAGAGCACATGAAGAAGAAGAGAAAGTGGCTTAAAATTCACACCCACCCGGTATTTTTTGAAAAGAAAATTTTAAGTAAATAAATACAGTGTAACCCGGATATAAGAGACCCGGATATAAGAGAAATATGGATATAAGAGAGATTTTCTCTGGTCCCAAATTAGAGCCTGTGTTAATGCATATAAAATAGACCAAACCCTGATATAAGAGAAACCCGGTTATAAGAGACTATATCCGGTCCCGACAACTCTCTTATATCCTGGTTACACTGTGTGTGTGTATATATATATATATATATATATATATATATACAGTTTAACCCGGATATAAGAGAACCTGATATAAGAGAACCCGAGATATAAGAGACTTCTTCTCCAGTCCCGACAACTCTCTTATATCCGGGTTACACTGTACTTATTCATAATTCGATTCTGATATTTTCCTTTCATTGTTTTAGCTTCGTGTGTTTTCCTTTTTCCTCCTAATAATATTATTACTAGATTTTATTTAGATATATTTTCAGTCACAATTTTGTTAAATTTTTAGATTTTATAAGCATGAAATCAAGAAAGTACAAAAGCTGATGGGAAAATGGAACAAATTACAGTCAAATTTTAAATATGTAAATTTAGTAATTAATTCACGCAGTTATTTAAGATTTTAAAAAAAATACTATTTTTATCGGGCTACGAAACAAGTGCCAACTAATATGGTTACTACTACGTTAAGTGATGAACACTTAAACAATCAACCATCCTAACCACCAACACTTAATCACTTCCATTAGTCATTAAGCCAACCCTTTTCAAACGCTCTTTCAAACAGACACTTTTGCTATGTAAAAATATATTTACAAACTTGATTTTTCTACATTCACTGCATTTCATTAACATATTTAATTTAATGACACAAAGTTTTAAAATGTCACTAAGAGACATGTATATTGTTTATAATAACTTTCTATTTTGCCTTCATTTGATTTTTGCCCTACAAGGGATACTTGCATTTTCTTCCTATCAAAAGAAACTTTATTGGAATATGTTTATTTTTAAGTGGGTATTTAAGCAAAATAGAAGATTGCTAAATGCTGAATTTGTATTTTTTTGGAAGTTTTTTCTTGCATAGCATTCTTGCTTAAGAACCTGGTTTGTGTTGGAAGGTATTTACATATACAGGTTTTCCCAAAAGTCACTA
The DNA here is from genome assembly GCA_963932145.1 of Acanthosepion lycidas. Taxonomy (NCBI): domain Eukaryota; kingdom Metazoa; phylum Mollusca; class Cephalopoda; order Sepiida; family Sepiidae; genus Acanthosepion; species Acanthosepion lycidas. Next base: position 60,602,031 of record OZ010616.1, on the reverse strand, counting down.
TACACTTTTTTTTTTTTTTTTGCTTTTTCACTTCAGGTATCATTCGGAGAATCATGAGGCGAATCAGCATTTAACAGCTTAAGCTTTGCAGTTATTTTAAGTGTATCTTTCCCTTTGCACATGGTTCGCCAATTGACATTGGAGCAGAAGTTTTTCGGTTCCTCATTGCAGTTCAACGCGAGTTTGAAAAGCTTTGTAGTGCTCATCTTGCTCCAACACGTGGCACAATTTATGTTATCCATAGCAAGTTTTCTCGAAACAGGATTTGTTCTTGATGAACGATGCAGCGGGGTGGGGGTGTCTGCTACTACCACCACTGGAGCAGAGGTTCTCGCAAAGCCATGGAAAAGTCCATTCGGATCGTCATTAAAAACACAATTCCGATGCTTCAGAAAGAGTTAAAGGTCTACCCGTAGCGTCTTCAGGTTGTTCAAAATTTTCAACTGGAAGATTATGATGTCCGTCTGGAAATGTGTAAATCACTCCTACATCATTACCCAAAAATACCCTAATCTCTTGGAAAAATCATGGTTCAGTGACAAATCTATTTTTCATCTCTCTGCTCGGAAAAATCAAAAATGTATGAGCATGAATGATACTTTCCTAATTTGTTGGTTTTCTGTGTCATCATAGGGCTGACTAGACCATTTCTTTTCTTCAGCGATGCATCCGATAACACGACCACCATTACAGGGGAAAACTATGTAAAGATACAGCAGGAGTTTGCTGTACCATAGTTTCAGGGGAAGGGTGACCTTGATTATATCTTTTTTTCAACAAGATATAGTCTCTCCCAGCTTTACCAGTTCAGAGAGAGACTTCCTGAACATCAAGTTTCCTGACCGATGGATCAGTTGAAGTAGTCCTCTCTCGAACGGGCTTCGCATTCTCCTGACCTCACACCATGTGACATTTATCTCTGGGTCTATATCAAAAACAAGGTGTATAAGACTAAGACCTATCAGCTTTTGGGAAAAGATTCCGCATGGCTTGCAGTAAGGTTTGGGACGAGCTGCTTCCAAACGTCGGAGTGGCCTGCGTCCAAAGATAGCTGAAATATGTTGAAAATTGAGCGCTCATGTTGAGGTATACAGCTAGTCTTCAAGACGTTGGAATGTGATGACAAGTCTAGCAAGTAAGACTGCAATGACTCTTTTGATAATGCTAAAAATATGAATAAACTCAGACACTTGTGTAATTTTTAGGAATTTATTGAAGTATATAGCGATTTTGGGGACACCCATTATTAATCTAATACATCTTCGTCGTCCTCTGCTTTATCTCGTATCCAAAAATTTAATTTCTTCTTTGCTGGTCGCTTCCTTTATGATGGTGTTGATGATTAAATTTGTCGCCAACGTGCAGATTCAGGACTAAAAGCGTCCAGATTTACCAAAACCTGTTCCTGTCATTCATTCTCTATCACAGTTTAGCTTTTCAGGTGGAGGTGAGAGATATCAGAGTAGAAGAAAATGTCGATGACGTGGATTTATTTAAAACAGGCCTCGACTTGTCAGGAAGTGAGTCACACATTTAATTTCATTAACTTTCTCTGCGGTCCATTTGTAATGAGACAAGTATAATCCAGTTATTAAAATGCAACGGACTGTCACTGACTCTGTTATAATTTCCAGTGGCGCCTTCTGTAGTTTATCTGCCGTGCGTAGCCCTCTTCATCCGATGGTTCAACCGTTAAGATCTGTTGTAAGGGTCATTCGTTTGTTCCACCGATTGGATCTTTGATCTTAGTCTGAGTCCTCGTCTTCGACCTTGACGGCAAAGACAGCCCTAGTTTAGAACAATCAACGTCATCGCTCTCAGGTACATTAGACCACTCAAACCCCTTCACCACGACAAAGAGTGGCTATCAGAGGTTCGCACACAGAAACTTACACGCATAAACATATATATATATTACACTAGATGTCTGAATAGACAGTACCTATTATTATTATTATTATTATTATTATTATTATTATTATTATTATTATTACTTTTATTATTATTGTTATTACTTTAGAAACCAAACAATAAATAAGAATATTATTTAAAAAAATTATAAAATGATTAAATATATGAGAACATTTTTTTATTATTGTGGTTCTTAAAAAATTTTGAAAAACATTACTATTTTATTATTACTTTTTATTTGCTTTATCTTTATTCATGAAAACGTCACATAATTTTACGTTGACCTTTTAAGTAAACAAGGGGTTGAACTTCTGCATTGTTTCAGCTGTCACATTTCATTAACCTTTACATATATATATATATATATATATATATATATATATATATATATATATATATATATATATATATTGCAAATTTATGTCTTAAACATTTGTTAGCAGAAAATGTCAGAGCCATTAACATGATTAATTACTAGAATTTTAGTTGATTAATTATCATCAATTAACAGAAAAAAGTGTAAAAAGATAGCCGTCAGAAAAGACAATAAGAATACCAGCCATTACAAGTTAACCATTATTTACACAAGCAATGAATAAAATCTTCCTTATTCATTGTGATTGTGTTTACTAGGAAAAGACCTAGCCGAAAAGGTCAATTAATAGAGATATGTGCAGATGCAAACTTTAATCTCACTGTTCGAGCAGCTTATCCGGATTAACAAATATAAAAACGCCGAGATTATGAGATATAACACAAATAAAAATCAGATGGTAAATTAATTCTTTCTTTCTATCGCAGTCTTTTCGTATACATACACACACACACACAAACACACACATATATATACATACATGCATACATACATATATATATATATATATATATATATATATATATACATACATACATAAGAGAGAGAGTCAGAATGGGTAATAGGTAGCTAGCTAGCTAGCTAGCTAGCTACCTAGATAGATAGATAGATAGATAGATAGATAGATAGATAGATAGATAGATAGATAGATAGATAGCGAGACCTTCACATGGATGTGATGTATGGCGCCAAACACGTTCAAAAATATTTAAACTGTCTGCCGTATACAACTATTATCTCAAATCAATGATTAAAATGGTTTTGAGCGAGTGGATCGTATAGATCTTGCTGGACACTTCTTCGAACCTTGTCGACTGACGCTACATAATCACGAAGAACTATGCCAAATAACCGAAATCATATCAGTTGAGAACTTTCAAGAACAGTGACAACTAAAATGGATATCACATGCAACTCAAAGAGAATAAAATGAGATAATTAAGTTGTTCTCATTTCACACAACTTCAAACAAAAGCTTAGGAAGGAAATTCCCATCAAGATTTTATAAATTTTAACAGACTGCGTATAGCCACAATGTTTTTAAATGCCTATAAGAACAATGTTTTGGGATACTCAAATTGTAATTTTTTTTCTTTTTAAATTGCAGGCTGCGTATTTTAAATAAATTATAATAAAAATATATAAATTAACTTTCCTCTCATTGTTCTTGACTGTTAATTTTTTTAATTGTCTATTACGGAGCGCGTTCAGACGTGTTCACAATTATAACAGAGCGCGTTTCATGCGCATTTACAAAAAATCACAACTACTAATTACATTAATTTTTTTTGTCTTTGCAATTCACACTTGGAGATAATCATGGATGAGATTGAAAGTACTTAGGAAAATAAAAGAAATGAAAATAACTACGGCTTCTTCTTTAATGTGTTTAATATATATATATTATATATATATATATATATATATATATATATATCAATAAAAGTGCAATTAATTTACAAATTCATGAATTATTCATACATAAAACAAATACAAAGGTTAATGATTTAAATGGCGAGAAATCCATCTTCGCGAACAATTCAAATAAACCCCCGAACCTGTTTATGAATGAAAAGATCCTGTTTTATAAATTTCAGTTGCAATAGGTCTTTTTATTTTTACAAGCTTTCGTCTGTTCCTACAGACATCCTCAGGTATGAAATAGATTGTGTTCTTGTTTTTACTCTCAGTAATAAGTGGACAACGAAAACAGGGTTGTAATCAGAAAAATGCTATGAGAAATGTGTTATTGTTTTGGGACGTGCAGTCGCAACGCTGAGTTTGAATTTAAATTTTAAGATCTTTTTTCCAATTGTCATTTTATTTATACCAATCTGTCTTGTCCACAGAATTGATCTGGGAATTTAACTATATATATATACATATGAGGATACCTACATTTAGCCAACTCACCTGTAAATTTGATTTAGGTTTTTGGTTTAGATTGATCTGTTAAAATTTCAAAATCCCAAAGGATATTTCATTCTATCATTCTATAAGACAAATTCCATAAGAAAAATTCTGGCTTTTTGATATATCATTGTTATGTCTAATCAAACGACAGAGGTTTACACAATACTCAGTAGATATTTCCTTTTATATTATCGTTGTAATATGTCTATTACTTAGTTGAGTTCAGTCACTCTTAAATAACTACTGTATTTTCTCAGACGACTACTAAATACGACTTTTACTGTTTCGGTATTTACCCATAACTTCCCCACAATAAGAGATGTGGCAAAAGGCCGTTTTTTTTAATATGGGACAATTCTGATACTGTTACCTTAAGCAAAAACTTCCGTAGACCCGTATATACGAGTTCGAGTAGTTGTCTACCTCCCCAGAAGAGACTCTACCCTTCGGCATAGCCTCCTCTGGGTTCCTCTCTGCCCGGAGGTAGTGAGGTCGACGAGCAGTGCACCAAAAAACACAGGGTTTTTTTCTGTCACCCCCTAGTCCCACATTCCGTTCTCACATTTATATACGTGCATGCGAGTCCACCTCATCACTAGGGGTTGCTAACCCGTTGCATTCTTTTGTGCGTTATATTAATTAACTTGTTTGTATCCCCGCTATTCGTCTGTGTATTATCTATCTAGACCTTTATATACTTGCTTCCTATAACATAGGTCCAGGCTACCATTAACAGTGATACGCTGTGTTATCAAGGGCAGGAAGATGCGAAGAGCCACGATCTTCCACGTCCTAGAATATCTTTTTGCCTGGATTGGGGAATCCATTTGAACTGTAAAGTCCTATGAAATTTAATAGGTTTATTATGACATCTGTATATATAATTAGTTTACATGGTAACAGTCCATATCGTTTGGTCAGGGGATCACCGTTTCTGTCCAATTTGATGATTCTATTATTATATATACAAGGATAAATTGTTGTCTAAATTACACAAAAATGAAAATAACACCGACATCTCATTTTAACAGATATATTTACCAAAGTTATACCGAAATATCTTGAAATACTAAGGAGTAAATTTATTCAATAAAATTGCTATTGGCCTCAACCACGGCCTCCTGACGACTTCGGAATCTCCTGCAGAATTTCTGGATGGTCTCCCTGTTTAAGTTGAATACTGCCATAATCTTTGCCTTCAGCTCATCTTTGGTGTTACAAGAGGTTTTGTTGATCTCTCACTCAACTGCATCCCACACATTTGCAGTCTGGGAAGTTAGGTGACCAGACGTAAGGTGATATGGTCACAGAAATTGTCTAACAACCATGACTGTGTTCTCCTGCTTTTATGGCATGGTGCAGAGTCATGTTGCCATATATAGGGTCTTCCAGCAGCCATCCTCTTGGTCCAGGGCATCGCTATCTCCTCAAGGCACGATGTAGGCTTCTGTATTGTATCTGAGGCCCTGTGGGTAGATGAATGAAGGTATGACATCGCGATCTCTAACATCATTACTACAGACACCTTCGTAATCACCATTTGATTCATCCAACTCTTTCCAAATCCTCTGCAACGTCCTCAGATTGACCTCTAAAAACTTTGAAATGTTCGTACTGGATTCTACTGGAATACGAAGCAGTATAGCATGCCTTTTCCAAATTTCTGGCGGAGTGAATTGAGTCATGGTGCTCTTGTTCTCACTGACAGCGCCCACAAGACCCTACTATACTGTGCAGTTAACTAAATAAAAAATAAACTATGCGCATGCGCGAAATTAAGAATATAAAATGGTGACAATTTACCCATTGCACCCTGTAATTATTATTGTTTCATTATTATTAATTATTATTATTATTGATGTGGTACTGATATGAATGCATTTCCAACAGAAATATGACGCATCTTATAATATTATTAAGAGACGGTTTAACAAAATTAAATTTAAAAATCTGTGAAATATGAAACTGCATTTTTCTTGAAAATATGAAGCCAATTTTGCGATAATAATAGATTATTATTCTATTATGCGATAAACTTGAAATCGACTAATATGCAAAGATAAGTTAATAAGTTAAACAGTTTAAACGGTACAGACTTAGGGGTCTCAATTTAATTTCATTATAGAATTAAATAAAAACATATAATTCCTTTTGCGATTGCAATGAAAAGATTTTCCACAAATTATGACACTTTTTATATTATATAAACTTTTAGAAAACATTTCTGTAACGAATTATATGTTTACAAATTCATTTTCGTTTCCCCTTTTTCGATGGTTGGCAGTACAAAAGATTATATATATATATATATATATATATATATATATATATATATATATATATACTCAACGTTGTTAGATGTTGACTTTTTGTTTATTATTTTCCCTATTAAAGAAATTAAAGATTACCGTTTGGTAATAGAAAACTTATGCAATCATCCCCAAGGTTATTTCTTCTGATCTTAGAACTAATATATTATGTAAACTCCTATTATTCTGCACCACACAATTAAAATTGATTCAGAGCCTGATGGCATAGCTATGGGCTTGCCACTTTTATCTAATTTCTACATGAAACATGTATAAAACAAGGTTTGTAATAACTTAATCAAACACTGAATATATACCAGTTATACTGACATCTTCATGTTAACGAAAAATATAAATGGATTGAAACTCTTAAAGAATCAATTGAAATTAACACTATTCTACAATCCAGTCATAAAAATGCTGTTTGATTTTGTTTAGCGGCATATGAACACCTCTATGAGTAACTTGATGCTGAAATCTAAATACTTTCAACACAATTTTATGACTTCAGCTATGTATATATGCTGATTGCAATTGTATGCCAATCAACTACAGATAAAATGTATTGTTAATCATTTTGCTATAATAGGTATTGTTGGTAATTCTTAATAGACATAGGTATTGATGGCAAATTTTTACATGAAAATATATTGCTAGTATTTTTACTATAAACTCTTTCTTTTACTATTACTCTTTCTGAGATGATCACCAGGAGTGCAGTTGGTAAGGCAAGATTACATGTAGTTATCCATTAGTAACTGTAACCCTGATTATTATTTCAGAAATAGATCGAAAGTACTTGGGAAATAAAAGTAATTTTCACTGTTACAGTGCATTTCTTGCATCATTTGATTGTAATACACGGAAAAATATCCGTGAATATGAAAAGATTATGATCAAAATAAGCAAACATAATTTTTGTAACTTATTTAATATATATATATATATATATATACATATATATATATATATATATATATATATATATATATATATATATATCGCAATGGAATATAGACATCTATAGAAAAATGCTGAAAATACAATGAACGGGGCATGTGAGAAATGAGGAAGTTTTAATGATAGTAGGAACAAAAAGGGTCTGATTTTGCGAACATATTGAAAGCAAGAAGGAAACAATGTGTAATCTACCTAACGTGTTTGGAAGAATAGGGAGTAGAATGGATGATAAAAATAAAGACACCCATAAGTAGAAGACACCATAAGTGGATATGAAAGTATGGGAAGCCCTGAACTCCCCACCCCAACATCTTGAAGGGTCACCTCATAAAAAAAAGATTTTAAAATTCTTTTTTGTGGCAACAGGGTCTTTTCACACACAAAATACACATTACAACGTAGTTTTCCCCTGACTGTGTAACATTGGATATCAATAAGCCATATGCTTTTCTTTTATTCTCTTTAATTGAAATAACGTAATTTTTCGAAAATAATACGTACCCATAAATAATACGCACCCCAACACATGATCCAAAAATTAAGAAATATTTCAATCTCTATGTATAATACGCATCTATAAATTTTGTCAAAAAAAATAATTACGGAGACATTTTGTCGACCTTGCCATTAAGAATAAAATCAAAACTAAGCGAGTAAAATAATGTTTTATTTCTGGTGAAAAAAACAGAAAAAAAAAACAGAGTTGGAACTTATTTTAAAATGGATTCAGGAATCTTGGGATTCCGTCAACTGAGGATGTTATAAAGAAATGGTTTCAAGAAGTGTTGTCTCAAGACAGTCATGGATGGCTCTGAAGATGACATCCTTTGGCAAGAGAATGAAGAGGCCAAAGATAATTTTGAACAAGACGAAGATAATATTGTGAATGATAATTTGTTTAATGACAATTTAGATACTGATTCTATAATAGAAAGTGATGATGATGATGATGATGATGATGATGATGATGATGATGATGATGATGATGATAATTTCAGTCAGTTGTTAACTTGATATCCTCTTTTTTTTAAAAAAATTGGCCTGTTTATAGATTTTTTATTTCTTCGCCAAATAAAAATTGCCGTTGATAAAAAATGTTACAATTGTTATTGTTGGATTTTAATATGTAAATTTGTATAATATCTTTCTTATTTTAAAACAAGTACGTATTTATTATTATAAATCAATAACGAAAAAATTATTTTTGTTTAAACCTATCTATAATACGCACCCCTAATATCACAGGTAATTTACAGTAAAAAAAAAATGTATATTATTTTCGAGAAATTAAGGTAATAATCCATATTTAGTTCTTGGTTTTAACTGTTTATAAACGAACGTATATGCATAAAATGAGAAAATAATGCATATAAAATTGAAACAAACTGGAATAAAATAGAAAGAAAAAAGTTAAACAATGTCCCACTTAAGTTGCAAGATTAATGAACTGAGCAGCATAGTTTTCTTCAGGTAATTTATGCTGTCATTGTATTAATCAAAACAACATCTCATATCGTAAATATAAAAAAAGATATAATCAAGAAACAATATATTAAATAAACGCATGGATTGAAACGTATTGAAGATTACAATAATTGCATTATTAAGTTTAAAAGCCTTAAGAATCGTCTTAATGGCTAATTTAGACTGAAGTATGACTGAATCTGAGAAATGTAATGATAATACTAATTATATTGGTAACATTATGTTTATTTATAAAGAAACATTCAGTATTCATTAACCGAGTAGCCAATGCTACTCAAGTTACACTTTTCTTCACTCCTTGGTCATCTTGCTTGGATCAAAGTGTAGTATCTGCCCACGGGCTGATAAACTACATTTAACCTATCAATGGTGTCTCTGTCTGAAGACAGAGCGCAACTGCGAAGACAGTGAGACAGAGATCTCGACGTCTGTCGAACTCTCTGCATTAGCAGAGAGAAACCCGGACGAGGCTTTGCCGAAGGGCAAGGTTTCGTCCGGGGAGGTAGACAGGCCTTGAACCCGTCTAGGCGGGTCCAAAAAAGCTATATTTTTCGCCGAGCCTACGGGCTCGGAGATATCCACATTAAACCGGCCTTGTGCCACATTTTATCCTCGTGGGTGGATAGATAAATACCGACAGAGCGCAACTGCAATATTATTGAGAGGTCCCCGGTATCGGGAAACAAATGTCCGTAGTAGTACCTCCCTCACCGCACTAAAGAGGTGAGGAAGTCTGTAGTAATATAGATGCCAGCGGACACGATGGGGGCTGGGCTATTTGGGAACTTGGTTGACGCTCTCACCCAACTATATTAAACTGATCTTGTATCATATGCTGCTAGTGTGGGACAGCAAGTAAATACTGTGTTGTATCTATGCTCCTCATCTCTAATGGTAATATTAGCCGTTCTCTTATAAAGTAATATTCGGCATTCATTAGCTGAGTAACCAGTACTGTTGCGGATTGAAATGTATTAAATCTTTCACTTAAAACAATTTTTCAGGAAAATCACCCCTTAAAATATTGTTAGGCCTTCTTCGTTTTAGCTGTTGCTGCTGGAAGTCCTCCAGTGATATGATTTCTGTTATCCTGTAAAAATATCTATCTTCGATAACATTCATATTCAATCAACGGCACGTAGCCGAATGGTTCGAACGTTCGCTTTCCGACCATGAGGCCCGCGTTCGAATCTCACTATGGTCGATTTGTCAGGAAGGTGATGTTATCACTCTGGGGAGATGATCTGAAACCCACGATTGACTTTGTGAAAAATAAATTATGAAATATTTAGGAACTGTCAGGGGTTGTGCTAGCAAGTCATCGTGACCGAGTCTTTGATCATGTTGGCCTTGTTCAGACTGTTGATAATGCGCACTCTCCCAGAAACTGTAACGAAGGTTCACTTATTATATTACAGGAGGACTCTGTGGGTGTTAAACAAACACAAATGTGCTTGAGCAAGTGTCCGAAACAGGGATTGGCTAACCGCCCTATAGATGTATACTTGCATGCCAGACATTATTAAATTATGATCAAAGTATAATTATATTTAAAACTAAATTCTCAAATCGAAATAACTAATGGGTAAAAGTTCTATGAAGTAAAACTGATTTTAAATTCTTGAAATAAACAAACAGTGTAGGTCTAAGGCCTTTAAAAATATAAAGTTTATTATAGTTTAAATGCTCAGATAGCAAAAAGAATAGTAGTTCTTTATCAGGCAATGTTAAAATTAATAACTCTCTAAGAAGAAAATGAATAACAAGTAAAATAAAATGTATTGAGTGAAAAGATGTAGATATGCGTATAATGTAACGTTTGCATACGCAGAAAATGGAATCAATGCTCTGAGTTCAAGTTCTGTTTCTCTCTGCTTAATTTTCGAGTATTGATGCACTCGGAAAAATATTAATCTCGCTTCCTTCAGAAAGCTAAAAGCTAAATTACCTGAGATAAAGAAAATTCTTAATCAAAATAATATATAATAGGTCTCCTTATAATTACGATTGTTTAATTGATTCGTTTTATCAACACAGGTTATTTAAAGCCATTTTTTTTCTTTCATAATAATGATTTAGTGATACAAGGCTTACTAATTAACCTATAATTGGGGAGAAGGGATAGATACATACGTTTCCCAAGGGTATTTGCGCGTAAGTGAATACGTCTCGAGGTCCTCAACAAAATCTGGAGACGAATATGCAAGATGATAGGTCCTGATCTGGCATCTCATCTACAATCGCTTTCCCACAGATGTGCCATGGCTTTCCTCTGTCTCTTCTACAAGTATTTTCACGGCAACTGTTCCAATGAGCTATTTCTGCTATTTCTGCTGGTTCCCAGATTGCATGAATTTAAGCAAGCTACCAGACTGTCATCTTGGTCCCACCCTTTCACTGTCAAGATGGTTAAATGTGACTATCTCTTCTACTCAAACGGTTTCTTCTCCCGCACTCCGTGTCTGTGGAACTCCCTTCCCCTTACTTGCTTCCCCCAATAACTATAATCTTCAAATATTCAAGTGTAATGCCAATCAACATCTTACACCCTGAGATTGTTCCCCATCCTTCTCTGTATCCTTTCTTCAAACATGTCTCTTTACTCTCGTTCTCAATCCTTTGTAACCTATTGCGTGCTAGTGGCACTCATGCCTTGCTTGGGGTGAATTGTCTTAAAAAAATAAATAAATAACGGACCCAACGAGAATTAGAACTCGGCTCTCTGACTAACAATTCCAAACCATTATCCATTACACTAGCCGCACATCCATTCTTACAGTACCTGGTATTCCGAAGAGGTCACGCATCTAGGTACTGACCAGGCTCGGTATTGCTTAACTTCGGTAATCGTAAGGGAACCAATGCTTCAATGTGATATGGTCGTAAGCCTATACTTTCGAGAATAACTTTGATTTTAAGAGCAGTCAGAAGAGAGGCTTGAGTTCCGTCAGACTAACTATCTTGCTTTAGACACACCCATTATTATTATAGTTTCTTCTTCTCCCCACAGCTATGGGTAAATAGCAGTGCAGACCGGGTTCTATATCCTTGGATGTCAACTGATCTACCGCAGAAAGAAATGGCAACCTACGGCGGGAAAAAATCTGCTTGGCAGTTTTGTGCCTAAGCTTGTATCACGCAAGACACATAACTGTTAGTCTAACTAAAGAATTTGATAGTATATTTTATTAAGATATACTTACAATATAATTGTAATACTAGCTAAAAAAAACTGACGAACTCCCATTCTATCATCTCCTCTCCCCTCTCTCCCCACTCTCTCTCCTCCCCTCCCACTCCGTCTCTCCACTTGATCTCCTCTCCTCTGCACCTATCTCCCCTTATCTCTCACTCTCTCTCTCTCTCCCTATCACCTCACTTTTCGTCTGTTTCCCCTTCTCTTATCTTGTACTTCCTGCGCCTCTACTTCTCTTCTTCGGCCTCTCTCCCACTCCCCCCCTCCCCTCTCACTCCTTCTCTCTACTTGATCTCCTCTCCTCTGCACCTATCTCCCCTTATCTCTCACTCTCTCTCTCTCTCCCTATCACCTTACTTTTCGTCTGTTTCCCCTTCTCTTAATTTTTACTTCCTGCGCCTCTTCCTCTCTTTTTCGGCCTCTCTCCCACTCTCTCCCTCCCCTCTCACTCCGTCTCTCTACTTGATCTCCTCTCCTCTTCATCAATCTCCTTTATCTCTCACTCTCTCTCTCCCTATCACCTTACTTTTCGTCTGTTTCCCCTTCTCTTATCTTGTACTTCCTGCGCCTCTACTTCTCTTCTTCGGCCTCTCTCCCACTCTCCCCCTCCCCTCTCACTCCTTCTCTCTACTTGATCTCCTCTCCTCTGCACCTATCTCCCCTTATCTCTCACTCTCTCTCTCTCTCCCTATCACCTTACTTTTCGTCTGTTTCCCCTTCTCTTAATTTTTACTTCCTGCGCCTCTACCTCTCCTCTTCGGCCTCTCTCCCACTCTCTCCCTCCCCTCTCACTCCGTCTCTCTACTTGATCTCCTCTCCTCTTCATCAATCTCCTTTATCTCTCACTCTCTCTCTCCCTATCACCTTACTTTTCGTCTGTTTCCCCTTCTCTTATCTTTTACTTCCTGCGCCTCTACCTCTCCTCTTCGGCCTCTCTCCCACTCTCTCCCTCGCCTCTCACTCCGTCTCTCTACTTGATCTCCTCTCCTCGTCATCTATCTCCTTTATCTCTCACTCTTTTTCTCCCTATCACCTCACTTTTCGTCTGTTTCCCCTTCTCTTATCTTTTACTTCCTGCGCCTCTACCTCTCCTCTTCGGCCTCTCTCCCACTCTCTCCCTCGCCTCTCACTCCGTCTCTCTACTTGATCTCCTCTCCTCGTCATCTATCTCCTTTATCTCTCACTCTTTTTCTCCCTATCACCTCACTTTTCGTCTGTTTCCCCTTCTCTTAATT
>OZ010616.1:60573648-60581148 GCA_963932145.1 Acanthosepion lycidas | reverse complement strand
TTACCTGTAGAACAACATTTCCGCCTGGAAAAACATGATTTCAAAACCAATGCCAAATTCACTATAATTGAGAGAATAGAAAAGTTCAGAGCAGATAACATTAGAAAGATTTTAGAGTTCCATGAAAATAAGTGGATACAACGTCTAAAAACAAAATATCCAGCCGGGTTAGACCATAAATTTAACAATATATAACTCTACAAATCAAAACCTACCCACATTTCTTACCCACACAAGACAGACATGCTTACGGAGGTGTGGAGACCTCACACTACACTCACCCACATGAATATACACACTTACACACATCATACTCACTCACTCCCTAATGAGCCAAATAACACACACCCACAACAATACACACGATTACACATATCATACTCACTCACTCCCTAAGAACCAAATAACACACACACAAACACTAAACAGAGACACATCCCCTCGCCAGGTACAATAAAACTGTCAAACTGACCAGAGAATTCAGAGCAACATGTATCTATCCAGCTCTTATCTCAAATAACAACTTAAAAGAGACTGTTTGACTAACACAAGGAATGTTAAAGATTCATTTTAAAAAGATAAAAAAAAACAAAAACAAAACAAATGAAAACTACAGACAAAAGTTCATTTTCTCCATCAAGACATTCATTTCTGTAGTTTAGTGCTACCAGCAAGCAGAAATATTTCTCCTCCCGATGATGGCCATTTCGGCCGAAACTAGTCGAGGAATCTAAATGAAATAATAATAAACAAAAACGAAAGAATATTAATCTACAACCCAGTGTGTCTAAATATTTTTATTTTTTTATTTTTTTATTGTTCAATATATATATATATATATATATATATATATATATATATATATATATATATATATATATACAACATTTACATATATATATATATATATATATATATATATATATATATATATATATATAAATAACATTTACCGGCCGGTAAATGTTATTTGATACTGTTTATTATAAACAGAGCATTTACTTAAATACTTGTATCTATAAAAGGAATGTTAAGCATAAAAATGTCTTTAATATATATATATATATATATATATATATATATATATATATATATTGGTGTGTTGGAACGTTCGTTTTCTGACCATAAAACCCATTTTCAAATCTCACCATGGTTGATCTGTAACTAAGGTCTGTTGAACATAATTGGGTTCTGTGAGTATTAAACAAGCACAGATGTGCCTGAGCAGATACCTGCCACAGCGATTAGGCAAAAACAGGGACTAGCCACCGTAGTAGGTGTGTTTGCTCGAAAAATATATAAAAGGTATATATTTAGGCATCAAAAATTCATCGAAAATTGTGTTAAATTCATCCGTCAATGTTTTTTTTTCTAATTTCGAATATGCTGTTGTAAGTCAGGATCAAAATTGTGCATAAACTGTCCAAAGTTTTTCTTCTTCTTCTTCTTCTTCTTCTTCTTCTTCTTCTTCTTCTTCTTCTTCTTTCTTGTTGTTTTGTTTGTGGGGCGTCTCATATTTTTGACCGTTTCAGTCATTATGAAAAAATTAATTTACTCAGGAATGTAGGTAAGATTTTGTTGTTGACATCCTAGCCTTTTTCGAATGATTGAATTCAAATTAATCTAAATATACGCGTTTAGTAACTCACTGTATGTGTTTTAGTAACTCGCTGTATTTTAATGCATAAATTCTTTAATATGCGTGCAAAATAATAATAATAATAATAATAATAATAATAATATGGTATGAACACCATCCAGACGCGATTACAATTTTATGGGACTTCACAATACACACAAACAGAACAATCAAAGCTAATCGCCCAGACATCGTGATTAGAGACCACACCCACAAAACGTGCCTCCTTATTGAGATGGCAGTCCCTTCAGATTGTAATGTATCTTTGAAGATCTTCAAAAAGCTATCAAAATATAAGAACCTTGAAATCGAAATCTCAAAAATGTGGCACATGAGGACATTAATAATTACAGCTGCACATGAGGACATTAATAATTACAGCTTGGTTGGAAAAGATTCCAGTAGACTAATTGAAGGAATGTCTGGTAGCCCATACATTAAAGAAATACAAAAAAAATGGTACTCACAAAGTACAGCCCACATCTTACGAAGGGCTTTTTCTATGTAAAATTTTTATAGATTGCTCATTGGAAAAAGTCATGATGCCATTTATGACCTTAGGTCTCTGGTTGGGACCGGGAAAAAATTGAGTACACATCAGAAATCAAAGATAATAATAATAATAATAATAATAATAATAATAATAATAATAATAATAATAATAATACACATAAATATTTTATGTATTCATGTTCGGTGTGGTTTAGATTTGTGCAACGGTTTTTTATATGACCTCAATGATAAGATACGCGTGTATTTTAATTAATTTAAATTCCGTTGTCCTCGTCTTCATTATCATATTAACGACGTTTCAGCCGTTGTACGCTCCGACCTTCTTCAGGAGATATACGGTGGAATTACGAATCCAACCTTGCATTTATTCCACAGGGGTAGATTGATCTCGTTCCACATGCCATACCTTTTCTGGATTCCTGTTTTCAGTTAATTCCCTTTAGTAGACAGAAATAAAGACAGATGATGAATTCTATATTTAAAAAAATATCAGGATGTAGTGAACAAATTTTTTTCTGAACACTGACAACAACCAGTTCTTGATAATGACTGAAACAATCGTAACAGGACGAAACATGAATTGTTGACAATTTTGATTCCAATATACAACATCAAAAAACTTTATCGTTTGAATTTTAGAAAATGTATTTGAATACATATGCCGAAAGAACCACTAAAAATACGCAGACTATTAAAATTGAATAATTTTCAAAAAAATGAAAATATTTTGTATCTGCTTTTAAAGAACACAGAAAATTGTATTTTGTAGTAATCTAAAAATACTTAAGATTCAAGAATCTTACTTATAAGGAGAATTGTTATACGAAAATTTAATGAAATATTTTATATTTGAATGATATTTTCGATAGAATTAACTTCATTGAAAAGAAATTCGATTACTTTGAGAAATAAGTAATTCATTTGTACAATAAATGCATTTTTTATCATTAGACTGCGAACGTAATGATGTAAGCACGCACACACACACGCACACACACACACAAGCACACACACACGCACACACACAGAGACATATATATATATATATATATATATATATATATATATATATATATATATATATATATTTATATATATGATAAAACGAAATGTAAATGTTTATATATCAAAAGCAATTAAAGAAAATTTTATGACAAAATGTTTCGTCTCGGAAAAAGTTTTCGTTTGAATATATATATATATATATATATATATATATATATATATATATATATATATATATATATATATATATATATATATATATATATATATATATATATATATATATATCATCGATCTCTCCTGGAGAAATGGAACGTGAGTTCGAATCCTTCTGGAGGGCACATTTTATTTATTAAGTTTTCTCGAGTGTGCAGCCGGGCAAGCGAAATAAAGACAGTTTAAAAAACGGGACGTCTACTCAAATACAAGTATCCGCTAAAAATAACGTTTCAAATGTTGAAAATACGTCAGATTAAACGATAAAAATGCAAATTTAAATAATTAAATAAATAAATAAACATTTTACATATACATATAACTACATAATGCATTAATACATATAACTACATAATGCATTAATATATATGCACATGTGTGTATGTGTGTATGTATGTATGTGTTTGAATGTGACTGTGTGTACGTGTGTGTACGTACATGAGTTTATATACATTTCAGTGATCCACCTGTATGTGAGTAATTGTGTGTGTGTTCATATGAAGGTGCCCATACACACACATACGCACACACACATGTATATGTACACGCAAGCGCAAAAAAAACTTGCTTATGCATCAATATATCCGCTTATACACTTGCGTATATGCGTGTATGTGCCTGTGTGTGTGCCTACATGCGTGTGTGCATTTGTGCGTGCGCGCGTCTGCCTGCGTGCATGCTCTGAGTAACCTTAGCTGCTTCGCACTTACCGAGTTCATCAATGTCATTTGATTAAAATCTGACTACATTTATGTATGTGCTTATTTGTATGTGTGCGTATGTGTATGTCGAGGGAGTGTGTGTATTCTGTGCGTATGTGTATGTCGAGGGAGTTTGATCTGAATCGATATATATTTATATATATATATATATATATATATATATATATATATATATATATATATACCTACACACCAACATATACATATATATATGCGTATATATATGTGCGTGCGTGTGTCTGTGTGTGTGTATGTGTGCATATATATAAGCCAAATATCATTGCCGTGAGCATGTCAGGATACCTTTACTCATCTATAATACTTTTACCGTTGTCATTTTTACACTTCCCACCACCATATTACCATCACACTCTCCATATCCCTACCCAGTACAAAAAGTACCCTACCCACACCACAAACACTTTTTCCTCTTCTGTTTTATTTCTATGACCTTTTCACACTCATTCGCAAACTCTCTCTCACAGATTTGTTTCTTTCTGTTTTTGTCATCGTTTTTCTTATATATATATATATATATATATATATATATATATATATATATATATATATATATATATATATATATATATATATTCTCTCTTCATTTATTTTTTCTCTTTTATCTTCTGCACTGTCTCTTCATCAGATTTAATTTCCTTTCTTCATCAAGTTTTTGTATTTTCTTTTCACTCTATTTTTCTTTCCTTTTTCATCCCATTTGTACTTTCTCTTCATTACTTTTCATTCATCGTTCGTATTTTCTTGACGCACGGTGGGGTAATGGACAGTGGCTCAGATTGAGGAATCGGAGAGCCGAGTTCGAATACCAGTTAGATCCATTACATTCACTTACTTGCTAATAACCTTAGGAAAGGTATGAATCATCTTATTCTCTCCCCACCCAGGTATGGGTAAATAGCAGGACAGAGCGGGTTCTATATCCTTGGATGGCAACTGGTCTACCGCAAAAAGAAATGGCAACCTACTGCAGGAAAAAATCTGCCTCGTCAATCATGTATCGAAAGATACATGGTCGCCTAATCGTGTATCACGCATAGCACATAACTGACTGACATTAGTCAAGAGAGGTAAGCAATGTTGCCATTTTCTGCTATCTTTTATTTATAAATAATATTCCTAAATAGCCGTTTGGATTGAGGAATCGGAGAGCCGAGTTCGAATTCCAGTCGAATCCATTACATTCACTTATGTGCTAATACTCTTGGGAAAGGTGTGAATCCTCTTTTTACTCCCCTCCAGCTATGGGCAAATAGCAAGACAGAGCAGGTTCTATAGCCTTGGATGGCAACTGGTCTACCGTAGAAAGAAATGGCAACCTACTGCGAGAAAATCTACCTCGTCAGTCATGTATCGAAAGATACATGATCGCCTAAGAAGCGTGTATCACGCATGACACCTAACTGACTGACTTTCTCGTCATTCATTTTATTTTCTCTTTTCATCTATCTTTTATGCTTTTTCATAATTCCTTCGTAATTATTAATGTTTACAATATTAATATGCCAACTGCATTCAACACATTTTTTCTCTCTCTCAAAACTTAAAACGTGTTCTTATATTTTTAATCATTTCACCCTAATCAAGGCAATAAAGCCACTAAGACGCAAGGAGTTAATGAGTGTGGAAGAATATGAATATTTTTATATTATGATTATATGCGAAAATACAAATTCATATAAAAAGAAAAAAATCAGAAATATATCAAATATGAGTTCATATAATGTATTTTAATTCATTCGAAAAGAAAATATATTTAAATTGAGATCTTAATAGCGTTTATTGTACATCGTTACTTTTCTTATGTCTCTATACACTGCTTAAGATACTCATCTGTGAAAATGGTTGCATCTGTCTAGTTCAACAGTAAAACGATGAGACCTAATTTCCAATCGAGTATTATGTTTAAATTTAGATATGGAAATTTAGAAAAGATAGAGGGGAACCACAGACTGAAACCGAAATGCCAGGCCAGTATAGATTATATTGCAGACCCTTCTTTAAATTTTGCCAGAAATCTTGGACTATAAAGTAGGAGCACCAGGCCAGGTATGTCAGCAATATTCAATGCACTGCCAAATGTTAGAATTATAAATGTACAAGATGAATTCTAACGACAAATTCCAATGAAAATACTGTAAACTTGATAAAGTGTTGTGAGCAAAAGGAGCAGCTGAATATGTAAATTACTAACTGGAGATGCCAAAATCAAACAAGTACAGCAAATTAAATATCCGGGAAATATTTTAGCAGTGAACGGAAAATGCATCACCGAAATCCGAAAGCGCATTAGAATAGTGAAATATGTATTCCAAGAGCTAAGCAAAGTATTAAGAAACAGGAAAATATCGTTAGAAAAAAGAAAAGAAAAGAGTACTGAACTATCATTTAATATCAGTCCTCCTTTATGGCAATGAATGCTAAACAATCTCCTCACAGATGAAAAAGAGATTTGAAGCAATGTGGTTCTACAGAAGGATGTTGTCAATACTATGTAAAAACGTGTCAGTAACGACGAAGTTTTAGAGAAAATGTAAAGAAAAAGGATACTTGTACTTAACACCAAGTGGCAACTAAAATGAAGAATGAGCTTTTGTAAATGGTTGACAGAACAAGGATATGAGGGGATAACAAAAAGACAAAATTTATTAAGAGCTACAAAGGACAGGAAATTGTGGAGAGCCATGATCGCTTACGTCCTGAAGGCATACGGTACATAGAAGAAAAAGAATGAGCTTGTGTAAATGGGTGATGGAACAAGGTTTAGGAGAGATAACAAAAAGACAAAATTTATTAAGAGCTACAAAGGACAGGAAATTGTGGAGAGCCATGATCGCTTACTTCCTGAAGGCATACGGTACATAGAAGAAAAAGAATGAGCTTGTGTAAACGGGTGATGGAACAAGGTTTAGGAGAGATAACAAAAAGACAAAATTTATTAAGAGCTACAAAGGACAGGAAATTGTGGAGAGCCATGATCGCTTACTTCCTGAAGTCATACGGTACATAGAAGAAAAAGAATGAGCTTGTGTAAATGGATGATGGAACAAGGTTTAGGAGAGATAAGAAAAAGACAAAATTTATTAAGAGCTACAAAGGACAGGAAATTGTGGAGAGCCATGATCGCTTACGTTTTGAAGGCATACGGTACATAGAAGAAGAATGAGTTTGTGTAAATGGATGAAGGAAGAATGTTTAGGTGAGATAAGAAAAAGATAATATTTATTAAGAGCTACAAAGGACAGGAAATTGTGGAGAGCCATGATCGCCAACGTCCTGATGGCACACGGTACATAGAAGAAGAATGTTCAAACTTTTGATCATTTTAGATAACATGCTCTCCCCCAGAAACTGTAACTAACGTCCGCTGAGCATAGTTGCACAGAT
>OZ010616.1:60536148-60568648 GCA_963932145.1 Acanthosepion lycidas | reverse complement strand
AGTTCCAACGAACCCACAAACATAGTAGAGTCCATTTTGCGCTTGTGTATTTACTTTATCATTCTTCTCTCTTTCTGTTTCCCTTATTGTGGTAGAAAACTAACAAATAAATAACTAAGAAAAACGTAAAATATATAATAAAATTAACAGATAAATATAATTTTACTTATATTTATAAATCTAAAACCTTACTATAAAGATTATTTGTAATGGCAAACATAAAATTCATTTATGCTGACGTTGTGCACAGAATAATTAAGGAATCGAAATATTTCACACCTTTGCTAAATCAAGAAAGAATAGTATTTTATAATTGTTGAAGAAATGCCGTAAATACTAAAATTTTCCATTAGCAATGTCGTTGTACAAGTCGCTAGTTCTATAACGATGACTAAATTGTGTTATTTCCTTTCAATAATAATAATAATCCTAAAATGTTTATTATTATTATTATAGTAGTAGTAGTAGTAGTAGTAGTAGTAGTAGTAGTAGTAATATGGACGTGTATGTAGCGTGAAGTGAAATCCACAAGTCGAGTTCAAATTCTTGCCTATTCCATTGAGGTCACTTTCACATAAATACACTTGAGAAAGACATAAATCTATTTCCGACATTCAGCTATGGATTAAATAGCAGAGTAGACTGAAATTTGTAGCCTTTCGTAGTAACAAGTTTGGGTGGAGGAAGACTGAAAATTTAAAATTTTATAGAAGGCAATGATAAAAATGATCACTGTACTCTCTTTACCAAGAAATCAGGCGAATTTCTAGATAATACAAACAGAATTTGTAAAGGACCATAAACACCTATGCCGGGAAAGGTTGTGGTATTAAAATTAGTAGTACTAGTAGTTGTATTAGTAGTAGTAGTAGCAGTAGCTATTTTAGTCTCTGTAAATTCAATATCAGGTAATATCCTAAAATTTAAAATGTATGTCTTACTATTTTCAAGAATAGACCTACACGTACGTGGATTGGATTGAAATGTTTTGCTTGTGCTGTGAAATCTTGCATGCATTGATTTCAACTCTTCTTATTAATAATTGCATTGTTTCTTTCTATGTATGAAGGTGGGCTGAAAAGTTCATAGGCTGACTATGAAGGAGTGATGCTAGAGCTGTGAAATCTTGCATGCATTGATTTCAACTCTTCTTATTAATAATCGCATTGTTTCTTTCTATGTATGAAGGTGGGCTGAAAAGTTCATAGGCTGACTATGAAGGAGTGATGCTAGAGCTGTGAAATCTTGTATGCATTGATTTCAACTCTTCTTATTAATAATTGCATTGTTTCTTTCTATGTATGAAGGTGGGCTGAAAAGTTCATAGGCTGACTATGAAGGAGTGATGCTAGAGCTGTGAAATCTTGCATGCATTGATTTCAACTCTTCTTATTAATAATCGCATTGTTTCTTTCTATGTATGAAGGTGGGCTGAAAAGTTCATAGGCTGACTATGAAGGAGTGATGCTAGAGCTGTGAAATCTTGTATGCATTGATTTCAACTCTTCTTATTAATAATTGCATTGTTTCTTTCTATGTATGAAGGTGGGCTGAAAAGTTCATAGGCTGACTATGAAGGAGTGATGCTAGAGCTGTGAAATCTTGCATGCATCCATTTCAACTCTTCTTATTAATAATCGCATCGTTTCTTTCTATGTATGAGGTTGGGGTGAAAAGTTCATAGGCTGACGATGAAGGAGTGATGCTAGAGCTGTGAAATCTTACATGCATTCATTTCAACGCTTTTTATTAATAACTGCATTGTTTCTCTTCTGGTAAAGTAACATCTGACTTTAAAAGTAACTATTAGTGTCTGATCTTGAAAATAGATAAAATTTGGCATCCTGGTATCATCAAGTACCTACGGGAAAATGGTTTAGCACACAAGGACTTCCATAATGACAGGGTTACTACATTAAGGGATGGTGACCCTGCTTTATCGAGGAAGAGAGAGTTTAAAATATCTGGATGTCCTTCGACTACCATCACTATGGAAAACATTGGCCATGTTCACCACATGTGATTGATGACAGGCGATTGACTATAAATCAAACAGACAATGATATTAGTATATTTCGTGAGATTGAGAATATTCTACACAATGAACTTGTCATGACGAAGGTAAGCTTCACGTCATCTGACACTTGATTAAAATTGCACAGGCTGATCTTCACCACGGTAAAATCTGCCATTGTTTAGATTCGGCTGGCTTTCTTGAACGTTTCGAAACCCAAGATCAGTGACGAAGAGACAATCCATGCAGTGGAAACACCCTTCCTCACTTGCTCTAAAGAAGGCCAAAGTCGTTTCATCTACAAGAAAGATGATGACGTTATATCTGCTACTGATTACTTTTTTGACCAACAGGACGAACAGGCTTCCTTGAATTAGCAAATTCCAATTCACCTGGAAAGAAACAATGCAGTTATTAATAAGAAGAGTTGAAATTAATGCATGCAAGATTTCACAGCCCTAACATCACTCCTTCCTATTCAGCCTATGAACTTTTCAGCCCACCCTCGTAACTGGAAAGAAACAATACATTTTTAATAAGCCTATGAACCTTTCAGTCCACCCTCGTAACTGGAAAGAAACAATGTATTTTTTAATAAGCCTATGAACCTTTCAGTCCACCCTCGTACGTGGAAAGAAACAATGCATTTTTTAATAAGCCTATGAACCTTTCAGTCCACCCTCGTACCTGGAAAGAAACAATGCATTTTTTAATAAGCCTATGAACCTTTCAGTCCACCCTCGTACCTGGAAAGAAACAATGCATTTTTTAATAAGCCTATGAACCTTTCAGTCCACCCTCGTAACTGGAAAGAAACAATGTATTTTTTAATAAGCCTATGAACCTTTCAGTCCACCCTCGTAACTGGAAAGAAACAATGCATTTTTAATAAGCCTATGAACCTTTCAGTCCACCCTCATACCTGGAAAGAAACAATGCATTTTTTAATAAGCCTATGAACCTTTCAGCATACACTCGTATTGTGAATAACATTTCATCCTATGAATTCCTCAAACATTAATTCCACGTATCCAATTATCTAAATCACTAAAATAAACTCCCTTTTAAGATGATAATTTATATGAATTATTATACACCGTTTTATTTTTAGTCTCCTGCAAATTAATGCAATAACCCATTTAGAAGGCGCCACATTTACTTGAGGAACTTGGAAAAGAGGCCAGTTGAAACGATGTCGCAAAAGAAACAATATAATATCTAATCATTCATATTATTCATATAACATTTAATCATGATTTTTATACGTGATTTTCAATTTCTTCTTTAACTTTGATTTTACTCTATTGTAAAGTAATATGCCGATTATTCTGATTATATGTATTCTCTTTATCAAAATGATTTTCTTCAATGCGAATTAATATCGTCCATATGACTTCTGTAAATTTGTCTAAAGTATCTGCCGGCCACAAACTGAATAAGCCTCCCTGAAATGATTAATAATAGGTGAAGTCAGATAAAAAGCAAGGAAGCCAAAAAGAAGCGTTTGATCTTCGCAAAGAATAGCAAATAAAACAGCTATTACAATGATGATGATGACAACGTACAAACGTAAAAGATGATGATGCACATAACAAGAGCTTTTGGAAAATAAAAATAAAAATGCATTATATAAAGGCAAAAAAAAATTAATATAGAAAGACAACATCTTTTAATTGAATCAGAAGAGGATCGGGAAGAGAATCCATGAGAAAAATATTATTATGTCAGGATGATGATATTTATTTCACCCCCACATGTGTACAAATGAGTATTTGTACACACACACACACACACACACGCATATATATATATATATATATATATATATATATATATATATATATATGCGTATATATGTACACACACACACACACACATGTATATATATATATATATATATATATAAATATATATATATATATACATATATATATACATATATATATATATATATATATATATATATATATATATATATATATATATATATATATATATATATATATATATATATATAAATTAAAATAAATAGAAAGAATAGTTAGATTTATAATCCGGTGTTCTTATTAATTATTTTTATTTTTAAAAAACAGTGCTCAATACAATTCTTCTGCAGAGCATAAATATTATAAATTTACTAATTTAAAAATATGGTTCCATCGCTACACACGAATTACCATGTTTCAAAAACAGAAACTAAAAACTTCAAATTTAATTATAGAATTAAATTAAAATCCCTAATACTGTTTCATTTTCAAGCAAATTTTGGAATTCTAGTGCAATGATAACTGCAAAATTGCAATATGAACACTGGAAAAAAAAATAGAGGCTGAAGACATTAGGTTTATAATACCCAGAAAATTTATAATACACAAGGACGCCTGATACAGTGGATAAAGGCATTAGTTAGATCCAGTGACAGGACCCAAAAGACTGTGAGTTCAATACCTGGTTAAGGTGGTTAAGAACTTGAAGAGGGGAATTAAAAGGAGATAAGTGACATCCATTAGAACAGTCTACCCCAGCGAAATAAAGGGTTCAGTTTGACATTCCAACCACCTGGAGCGTACAACGACCGAAACGTTGTGATAAATATGGCAATAAAGATGAGGATGATAGTCCGAACAATGTAGATAGTAAACCTTTGTGTAATTGTTCGGCACACTCGACAAGAGGTATTAGCAAATATTTGTTAGTTTTTATTAAGGTAAAAAATAATTTATGCTCTTTTTTATTGGTGTTAGATTGATTTTCTTTTTTGCATACGTGTGCCCGCCTATGTGTTTGGGTGTGCATGTGTAGGACGTCGTGGTTATATTATTTTTTTTTTATAATTTTCTTGTCCCCCTATGCACTATGATTTTCTTTTTTATTTATTTTATTTACCTTTCAGCTCTTAATATCAAAAAGTAATGTAACGAAGTTATTTCCAGGGTCAAAGACGACTTGAAATTAGGCTAATATTCCAGAGCATTCCGGGGGCTCCTAACATTTTCATAATATAGGTATCTTCCGTTTTTGTCGTTTTTTGTTTAAATTTTTTTTTCAAATTAACCCTTAATGGCGAAGGAAATATTTTTTACATAAGAAAATAAGATTTTTAAGCTAAAATATACGAAAATATTAACTTGAAAATGAAATTGGAGTCTTTAAGAATATTTATTTAGAGTAAGTTTTATAGTCTTATGATTTTTCAAAAGTTAAAATGAGAAACACGTGGCCCTGCCATGATAAACCTCGTATAGCCACGTCTCCTCATCTCAATTAATGTTTGACAATCATAGAACTGGGAAATCGGTAAAGTTATTATAAATAGATATTCTTAAAAGAATTTAAATATGTAATATATTTGGAGTTATAAGTGTGATTCTTTTCTTTGAGTAAACATTCTTTTAACAGTTTTTTTTTTAAATAACAATGATTTTTTACAGATACAAATTCTACTATTTAACCATAGTTGGGGGATGAGAGAACAATCTCAAACCTGCTCAGTACATAGATGTGTAACTATGAGGGAATACCAGGTCCTCTAATCTTGGATAATGGACCGGAATTAATCGTAGAACCGGTTACAATTCTAGTTAGGTTCTTTATATTCACTTACGCGCAAATGCCCTTGAGAAAGGTAGGAATCCATCTCTCCTCCATCCATCTAAGGGTTAATTAGTAAGACTTTTATCCCTAAAATATTATTATCTGAAAAAAAATGCGTACAAAATATTTAGATTTGTGTATTAAATAACGCATACAGGTTGATATGCCGCTAAACAAAACCAACCAACCAACGTACCTTTCCAATGGTAATTACACTTAAGTGAATGGTGATATTTTAAGTGTAGCTTAGATTAGACACAAGGTCGAAACTATGGGGCATCCAGTGAGGATCGAACTCGCTACTCAGTCGTAAATGTTCTAGCGAGACAGGCTTACTAACTATTACACCACGTCGAGGTGCCCAATACATCAAAGAGATTGTAACTAAGACCGATTTCTCATTACGAACCGCTATCCATTACACCTCCCGCACATCCCTTCAAACACATGCATTTATAGTTAAACCTAACATCACATATGTGTTTTTAAAGCACAATGGCATGTAATCGAAAAATCGATATTAATATAAATAGGATATAGACTCCTAGATGATGTATATGGGCATTAGACCGTAGACTAAGCATACTAATGAGCGTTAATCTCCAGAGCAGTAAGGTTGCTATACTTGTTACTGGAGTGGTAGAGATGAGGCGTGTAGAAAAGAAGTGTAGCCTTCGCAGTGTAGGCCACGATAGTCATAAGGCTTGAGGAGCTTCAACGTGGAATGAAACGTCGTTTTCTATTCACGAGGCTTCCATTGGGAAATAATTATCATGTAATTTTTGTAAATATATCTGCTCCCACTACACATCCTTTTATCTTACTCCGATATTTCGTCTTCGAACGTTTTCCTGGACTGATAAGATGCTCGTTCTTAGGGGTTTTTAATGAAAGGTTTAGAAAAGAATATGAAACATGGAACGTTTTTAGAAAGTGTTATATTCCGTGCTAATAGGAATATATACTTGAAAAACAAGGTGGATAAAATAAGTAAAGGTTTATTGTAAAAAACCAATACAATAAGAATAAAGGTAACAGTTATACACAAGTTCGTTACAAGTCAATCCAGTAGTCAATGCTACTATTGTATGGTAAGTAGTTCTCGCGTAAGTCAACTTCCAGCTAGAAATATTTACCACCCTCCCCACGGGGTAGGATGTGGCACAAAGCCGAATTTAATGTAGGCTTGGCCAAAAATTCCCCGTAAACCCCGCATAAACGGATCCGGATCTGTTTACTTCCCGGGACGAGACTCTGCTCTTCGGCATAGCCTCATCCGGGTTCCTCTCTGTCCGAAAGCAGAGAGTTCGACAACAGCTAAGAGCTGAGTAACAGATCCCAGCTAGACAATATTTACTAGCCTCCATCCCCAAGAGGGTAGATGTGGCACAAGGCCGAGTTTAACGTGAGTTATCCAACGCCCGCTTAAAGTCGTAGGTTGTTTACCTCCATCGTTCTGCCTACTTCAGTGGATTTCTGAAAATTGTAACTGCTAGCTTAATTAGTAGATCGATAACTATACGCCAAACAAAGAGCAAAAGGGAAAAAACGAATATTTCAATTCTTCATATTGGAAATGTGCAAACTATACATACTGGTCTATCTGACGACTTTCCTGAAATATATTCTGGACGCAACTGTATGTTGGTCATTTTGCTATAAAATGTATTGTTGGTCATTTTATTATAAATAGTTATTGTTGGTCATTTTATTATAAATAGTTATTGTTGGTCATTTTACTAAATAAAAGTGTATTACTGGTATTTTACTATAAAAATGTATTTTTATACTTTCATATTGTTTTTCTTTGTGGGTTCAGTATTTGCCCATAGCTGGAACCCTAATAGGTGCTACCACTCCCGGTCAGAGTGAGATGGAAACAACAGCAATTAAGAGCTATTTCCACGCTCCTCAGAACCTCCAATCTCCCGATCTGCACGAAAAACTACAAAGGATCACTAAAGGAAGAATATTACACGTTCTTCTGTTATGGTAGATGATGATGGATGAAGAGAAGTTTGATAAATGTGTAGGATTATCTGTCAGGAAGATCCTGCTATGTATAATTGACAGGAAAGTTAATTAAGGACAAAGACGTTGAAACATGACAATGGCACAGCACTACCTAGAACTTTAGAGAAAATTTCATCACCAAAAAAGCTCTTGATGGTATTATGGGTCTGGCATAATGGTATTATGGGTCCTGGAAGAGCTGGACTGTTAATTTACAGAAGAGCTCTTGATTGTAAATAAACACCGGATAAATAATGCATACAGCCCGTAATCATCAAATACAATTAAGCAACTTTAACGGAATCAACCTCCAAATCCTTGTTCAATGGATCTAACCAGTAACCGTAGTGTTGATTTAGAAATAATTGATTCTAATTTGACATGATTTTCTCTCTATATCTCTTCCAGGAGAAATGTTGTAAACAAAAGATGGCACTGTACATCGTCGTCATCGTTCTACCAAAAGCATTTGAACTTTTATCGAAGGAGACTTTTGTTTCAGTTATTAACGAAAATTAACTGCCTCCACAGTTTCTGAGCATAATCATCTCATTTTACGAAAACATACAAAGTGTCGTCAATGTAGTGGAATTTCAAAGACCTACACAGATATACCTACCAATCAGATCCTGCCTGTCAAACATTACCTGAATGCAGAAGAGAAAGATTCATACCTTTCTCATTGTGTGTAAGTAAATGTAACAAATACATCTAGCATTTGAAAACAGCTTTCTAACCAAGACTATATGGCCCACCCTGTCATGCCTGTCAACGAATAACTCGCTGGAGAAGAGTAGGATGCATAGCTTTTTCATTGGTATTTGAGTGTGAGTGAGTGTAACAAATACATCTAGCATTTGAAAAAAGCTTTCTAACCAAGACTATAGGGCCCACCCTGTCATCTCTGTCAACACATAACTGGCTGGAGAAGAGTAGGATGCATACCTTTTTCATTGGTATTTGAGTGCGAGTGAATGTAACAAATACACCTTGCATTTGGAAACAGCTTTCTAACCAACACTATAGGGCCCACCCTGTCATGCCTGTCAAACAACGGCTGGCTGGAGAAGAGTAGGATCCATACCTTTTTCATTGGTATTTGAGTGTGAGTGAGTGTAACAAACACATCTATCATTTGAAAACAGTTTTCTAAGCAAGACTATAGGGCCCACCCTGTGATGACGGTCAACCAATAACTGGCTGGAGAAGAGTAGGATGCATACCTTTTTCATTGGTATTTGAGTGCGTGTGAGTGTAACAAATACATCTAGCATTTGAAAACATCTTTTTAACTAAGGCTATAGGGCCCACCCTATCATGCCTCTCAACCAACAGCTGGCTGGAGAAGAGTAGGATGCATAGCTTTTTCATTGGTATTTGAGTGTGAGTGAGTGTAACAAATACATCTAGCATTTGAAAAAAGCTTTCTAACCAAGACTATAGGGCCCACCCTGTCATGTCTGTCGACACATAACTGGCTGGAGAAGAGTAGGATGCATACCTTTTTTATTGGTATTTGAGTGCGAGTGAATGTAACAAATACATCTTGCATTTGGAAACAGCTCTCTAACCAAGACTATAGGGCCCACCCTATCAAGCGTCTCAACAAACAGCTGGCTGTAGAAGAGTAGGATGCATACCTTTTTCATTGGTATTTGAGTGCGAGTGACATCTAGCATTTGAAAACAGCTTTCTAACCAAGATTATAGTGCCCAACCTATCATACCTGTCAACGAATAGCTGGCTGGAGAAGAGTAGGATGCATACCTTTTTCATTGGTATTTGAGTGCGAGTGAGTGTAACAAATACATCTAGCATTTGAAAACATATTTCTAACCAAGACTATAGGGCCCACCCTATCATGCCTCTCAACCAACAGCTGCCTGGAGAAGAGTAGGATCCATACCTTTTTCACTGGTATTTGAGTTCGAGTGAGTGTAACAAATACATCTAGCATTTGAAAACAGCTTTCTTACCAAGACTATAGGGCCCACCCTGTCATGCCTGTCAACCAACAGCTGGCTGGAGAAGAGTAGGATCCATACCTTTTTCATTGGTATTTGAGTGTGAGTGAGTGTAACAAACACATCTATCATTTGAAAACAGGTTTCTAACCAAGACTATAGGGCCCACTCTGTGATGCCGGTCAGCCAATAACTGGCTGGAGAAGAGTAGGATGCATAGCTTTTTCATTGGTATTTGAGTGTGAGTGAGTGTAAACAAATACATCTTGCATTTGAAAACAGCTTTCTAACTAAGACTATAGGGCCTACCCTATCATGCCTCTCAACCTCCAGCTGGCTGGAGAAGAGTAGGATGCATACCTTTTTCACTTCTATCTGTGTGCGATTGAGTGTAACAAATACATCTAGCATTTGAAAACAGCTTTCTAACCAAGACTATAGGGCCCACTCTGTCATGCCTGTCAACGAATAGCTGGCTGGAGAAGAGTAGGATGAATAGCTTTTTCATTGGTATTTGAGTGCGTGTGAGTGTAACAAATACATCTAGCATTTGAAAACAGCTTTCTAACTAAGACTATAGGGCCCACCTTATCATGCCTCTCAACCAACAGCTGGCTGGAGAAGAGTAGAATGCATACTTTTTCATTGGTATTTGAGTGCGAGTGAGTGTAACAAATACATCTAGCATTTGAAAACAGCTTTCTAACCAAGACTATAGGGTCCACCCTGTCATGCCTCTCAACCAACAGCTGGCTGGAGAAGTGTAGGATGCATACTTTTTCATTGGTATTTGAGTGTGAGTGAGTGTAACAAATACATCTAGCATTTGAAAACAGCTTTCTAACCAAGACTATAGGGTCCACCCTGTCATGCCTCTCAACCAACAGCTGGCTGGAGAAGTGTAGGATGCATACCTTTTTCATTGGTATTTGAGTGTGAGTGAGTGTAACAAATACATCTAGCATTTGAAAACAGCTTTCTAACCAAGACTATAGGGTCCACCCTGTCATGCCTGTCAACCAACAGCTGGCTGGAGAAGAGTAGGATGCATACTTTTTCATTGGTATTTGAGTGCGAGTGAGTGTAACAAATAGATCTAGCATTTGAAAACAGCTTTCTAACCAAGACTATAGGGCCCACCCTATCATGCCTCTCAACCAACAGCTGGCTGGAGAAGAGTAGGATGCATACCTTCTTCATTGGTATCTGAGTGCGAGTCATGTAACAAATACATCTAGCATTTGAAAACAGCTTTCTAACCAAGACTATAGGGCCCACCCTATCATGCCTCTTGATTAATAGCTGGCTGGAGAAGAGTAGGATGCACAGCTTTTCCATTGGTATTTGAGTGTGAGTGAGTCTAACAAATACATCTTGCATTTGAACTCACCTCTGCATCCATATCTTTATTTGTGTATATCGATGTGAGATCGGATATATGTGTATCTGTTCATATATGCATTTTATATGTGTAACTGTCTAACAAGCTTATATTTGAAGACCAATTTGAGGAAATTCTTGTACTTCTATCCACAGACACCCGCACTTTGGTACTTCGATGTGATGTAATGGTCAGCACGTTTGATCATTTATGACTGAGTAGTGAGTTCGATTCTCATTAGGTGCTCCACACTTTCAGTTTTGTTCCATATCTAAGCTATAGAATATCATTTAAGGCACTTAGATGTGATCTATTGTTTAGCAAGTTTGTCTCGCTAAGTCAGTTACAACTGAATAGTGAGTTCGATTCTCACTGGATGTAGCATACTTTCGGTCTTCTGTCACATTTAAGCCACGCTTAGAAAAATCACATGTCTGTACCAACTTTCTAACTCCTAACTTTCTTACGACTATGTTTATAGAGGGCTGCGTGGTCGTTGTGCGAAAGATATATGTCATATATATATGTACGGTAAAATTTAACACATATGAAACAACACGAAAAGAAAGCCACGATAGATAGAAAGAAAGAACGTATAAGTATAAACCAAATATATTTTTGAGGCAAGTCTTAGCACATAAGAAAGAAAGAAAGAAAGAAAGAAAGAAAGAAAGAAAGAAAGAAAGAAAGAAAGAAAGAGATGGGAAAGTATAAAGCAAATATATTTGAGGCCAGTTTTAGCACATAGAAAGAAAGAAAGAAAGAAAGAATGGAAGAAAAGATGGGAAAATATAAAGCAAATATATTTGAGAACAGTTTTAGCACATGAAGAAAGAAAGAAAGAAAGAAAGAAAGAAAGAAAGAAAAGAAAAGAAAAGAAAAGAAAAGAAAAGAAAAGAAAAGAAAAGAAAGAAAAGAAAAGATGGGAAAGTATAAAGCAAATATATTTGAGGCCAGTTTTAGCACAAAGAAAGAAAGAAAGAAAGAAAGAAAGAAAGAAAGAAAACAGCAGCACAGGTAAAATATTCATGTACTTTTATTCCCCCACTTTGTTTAATTTGCAGGGTGGACACGGTAGTATTCCTCCATCGGTAGAGGAAGTGTTTTGTTTTTCCTTCATTATGGTCACACCGGAAATGGCAGAGACATTGCCCAAACTGTAATTCTAAGATATGAAAACATTCATTCGACCAAGAGCATCCTGCATTTGAAAGATTTTTTATTACCAAAACAGCGAAGCAATTTGCATTGCTGAAATATTGCCTTAAATCAAATAGTCTAAGTTTGTCTCCAACGTAGACAACTATTTTCGCACGTGCCGTTATTAATTAATTCTGTAAAGATGCTTTCTTGCTACGTCGACTGTTATAACTACTACTAAATCTACTACTAAATCTATTATAGCTACTGATAGTGGCATTATTAAAAGTCATTTTTATATTTTATCTCATACTTGTCTGTGGAGATCTCTTGAGTTCAGTGATATTTATTAGTTAAACTTTATTTTTAGTGGATACCCATATTTGAGTAGACTCCCCGTTCATTTATTGAACAGTATATTTATTTATTTTCTTCTACCAACATGATTATTCGAGAAATCTTATTAAAATAATATGCGTTCTCCGGCATATTTTTCTTTAATAAGATTTCTCGTATATACTGTTTAAAAAATAAACGGGGCGTCTATTCAAATATGGGTATCCACTTAAATAACGTTTAAGTAATAAAATCTATTGGATTAATAAATAAAAACTCCATCACTTCCTTAAAAATTAGTTCAGCAAATTTTATCTGATGCATAAATTTCTTTTTCTTTTTATTGTTTTGTCTCTTACTGCCTAACGACATTAGATATATATTTTTATGTATTAATTATATCTCATTTTATTAGGTTGGTGCAAAAAATAATGACGTAATAATGTCGTTTTTTGACGTTAAAAAATACGTCAAAAAACGACATTATTACGTCATTATTTTTGCACCAACCTAATATATTAATATTTCTTTGAAGAAGAATGTGAGAATAATATGTAATTTTCATTGAATGCTCATGAGAATATTTATGCCTTAAGTTCAATAGCGATTGTCATGTTGTTATCTTCCACGACTTAGTTGTGTTTTTACTTAAATGAACTATTTCCAAATTATCGTAGATATAACCGAAACTAGTTTCTCCTATTATAAAAAATCCCAGTGGAATTTCTTTTACTTTCATGTTTAGTTTTGTAAATTTAACAATAATTATTTTCCTATATTTCCGTTTATTTTTCGACAAATAAGTTTATTTTCTTCGTGTATCATTTTATACGAACTATTTTTGCATGATATCGAGGATAGGATTTATCAAACAAATATTAGGTTGGTGCAAAAATAATTTCGTTTTCTAACATATGTTACTATGTGAGAAAATGAAATTATTTTTGCACCAACCTAATACATTGAAACATTCATTCTATTTAATGATTTCATGTCTATTCTTGTACCTACGTTGTTCCTAATTTACATCAACGACCTTCCTGGTGTCATCAGTTTTTAACTCGGTATCTATGCTGATGACACAACCATTTTCTCCTGTCCTAATAGCAAGTACGATCGGTTCAATATGGTCAAATTGGCAGCTGATCTAAAAAAAACAAAAAAAAAACCTACAGTCTGTTGTTAACTGGGGCAAGAAATGGCTTTTTAATTTTAACGCCTCCAAAATTAAACTGCTTTCTTTTAATCATCTGAGAGAACCATTTTTACCCTCCACCAGCACAGCTGATGCTAATCCCCAAGATGACTTATTACGCCTTTTTTGACTGCATGAAGTGGAAATAGTATATTGAAGTGGAAAGAGTATATTGAATCCATTGTTAGGTTTGCTATTAGAAATGTGGGTTCTCTGTGTCGCGCTAGAAAATTTTCTCGCCAGAATTTATCTTACATATTTATAAGTCTAACATTCGTCCTTTCTTTGAATATTGCTGCCACATACGATCTTGTGCTCCTGCTATATATTTAGTGATTCATGATAAAATCCAAAGAAGGGTGCTATTGATCCTTACCAGTTCTGACCAGTTCAATAAGGTCAAATAGACAACTGAACTAAAAAAAATGACCTATATTTTGTTGCTAACTCGGACAATGAATGTCTTGCTAATTGTAATGCCCCCAAAAGGAAACTGTTCTCTATTAATCGTCTTCGAGAATACTTTCTGCCTTTCACCAGCATGGTTGATGCTAACCTCCAGGAGAGTCACTCGTTCCTGTGGATTAGTTATATCAAATTGATTGCTAGGTCTGCTGCTAGGAAAATTGGTTCGGTGTCGTGGCAAACAGAATCTATCTTACATATCTACAACTCTGCCATTCGTCCATGCTTAGAATATTGCTCCCGCTATATGTTTAGAGATCCTTGACAAAATCCAACCAAGAACCTGCAATGTTACTGATCCTGACCTGGTATTTCGACTTCAGTCACTTTCACACCGCCATTACCGTAGCTTTTCTGTACCTTTTCTATAAATTCTTCCATAGTAGTTGTTCTGTTGAACTCTCCTCTATGGTACCTAGACTTTATGAATTTAAGCGCATTTGTAGATTGGTAGCAAGATCTTACTATTTTACATTCCAAATGCTAACAGTTTCTTTTCTCGCACTTCTCACTTGTGGAACTCTCTTCCAGGTTCTTGCTTTCCAGTCAAGTTTGATCTTCAAAAACTTAAATACAATATCAATACTTATCTTCTGTCCTCTTAAATTCTGTTTTCTACTGCTTCTGGATAATGTTTTTCTTATATTCTCTCACGCTCAGCAATCCCTGCGTGTTTGCGGCTTTATTACCTTGCTTGAGATTTTTAAAAATGCATATATACTTCTGATAATCAAACATGGAACACCTGTAAATATTTTCTCTTTTCTTTTTATGCTCTCCGAATACAGGACACGAGGAACAGGAGGTTAGTGTTAAAAAAATTATGTTATATGAATGAAAAAAGAGGTAGCAGGAAATGTAGATTATGAGCATAAAGATTTTATATACCTATACTACTTGAAGAGCATAAAATTTAAGTGCATCCACACAGGAGTTTGTTCCACAAAGTAGCTGTTTTGGGTAAGAATCTGAGTGGAACGTTCTGCTAACGGGAGAAATGAGGGTGATTTTATCCCGTGGAAGTAGTACTGTGAGTCCTAGCGATAAGGGTTTGAACTAGTGGCGCTGAAGAATGTAGATCATTTGAGCATTTATCTTAGGAATAGCGATAGAAAAGCAAAAAGCTTGTGCTACTGCACCTCTAAGAATGAATTTGTAAAATAGAAAATAGATCACTTAAAATATTTTGAACTCCATCAAAGCGGTAAAGTGAGGACTAAGTAGCCGCAGCCCACATACGACGACACTACTCCATTTTCGTCATCGCTCCAACAGGAGGCAGTAAATGAAATCAAGAAGAAAGGACAAAACACCAATTATATGGAGACAAAAGAAAAAGTAAAAAGCGAAGATACGAACTACGAATTGGGAACACAAAATTAATCAAGTACAAAAATTAAAATGTCTTGGGAGTGTTTTAACGGAACTTACGACACCAAAATCCGAAGGAGCGCTGGGATAGAGAAATATCCCTTTCAAAAGCTAAGCATAGTATTAAGAAACAGTAAAATTTCATTAAAAACAAAGCAAAGAATACTTAACTGTTATGTAATATCGGTCCACCAATATGGCACTGAATGCTGGACAATCTCGTCACAGATGAAGAAGAGACTTGAAGCAAGAGGAAGAAAGAAAAGAGTATTGAACTGATATGTAATATCAGTCTTCATATATGGCAGTGAATGCTGTACAATCTCCTCAGAGATAAAGAAGCGACTTGAAGCAAGAGAAACAAAGAAAAGAGTACTGAACTGTTATATAATATCAATCCTCCTATAAGGCAGGGAATGCTTTACAATATCCTCACAGATGTAGAAGGGACTTGGAGCAACAGAAAGAAAGAAAGAAAGAAAAGAGTACTGAACTGTTATGTAATATCAGTCCTCCTTTATGGCAGTGAATGCTGGACAATCTCCTCACAAAGAAAGAAGAGACTTGAAGCAAGAGAAACAAAAGAAAAAAGTACTGAACTGTTATGTAATATCAGTCCTCCTATATGGCAGGGAATGCTGGACAATTTCTTCGCAGATGAAGAAGAGACTTGAAGCAAGAGAAACAAAGAAAAGTTTGCTGAACTGTTATGCAATATCAGCCCTCCTGTACGGTAGTGAATGCTGAGCAGTCTCCTCACAGATAAAGAAGAGACTTCAAGCAACAGAAACAAAAGAAAAAGTATTAAACTCTTATAAAATATCAGTCCTGCTATATGGTAGTGGATGCTGGACAATTTCCTCACAGATGGAAAAGAGACTTGAAGCAACAGAAACAAAGAAAAGTGTACTGAACTGTTATTTAATATCAGTGCTCCTGTACGGTAGTGAATGCTGGACAGTCTCCTCACAGATGAAGAAAACACTTGGATCACAGAAACAAAAGAAAGTGTACTGAACTGTTATGTAATATCAGTCCTTCTATATGGCAATGAACGCTGGACACTCTCTTCAAAGCTGAAGAACTGACTTGAGGCAATAGAAATGCGGTTCTACCGAAGGATGCTGAGAATACCATGGACTAAATATATGAGCAACAACAAAGTTTTAGAGAAAATGGAAACAAAATTAGAATCAGAAAGAGGCAATTGAAATTTATGGAGAGCACAATGAAGAAAGAAGACTTGGAAAATTTAACACTCTCGGGATATATTGAAAGTAAAAAAGACGGGAAAAAGGAGCGAATAACCTACCTGAACAACTTATGTAAATAGATGGCAGAACAGGGAGTGGGAAAGACAGCAATAAAACAAAATTGCTAAGAGCTACAAGAGCAAGATGTGGACAATCATGATCGCCTACTTCCTGAAGGATTACGGCATGAAATGTGGAAGAAGAAGAATCTGAGTCTTGTAAAGATAATACATGACAAAAGAAGTCAGAAACTTTCTGGAACGATAGGGTCAGCTGACTAATTTCCCAGCATCTTGAATTACACTTGAAGTCCGAAGTGAACTAGAGATACTTGTAAGAATATTGGAAGTTTTATTAAAATTTAATTACAGAAATATATTAAAGCTTATTTGTCTAACTGGGAATCGATGTTAAGTTGTTTTTAGGTAATTTAATATTACATGAAGTTTATATAATTCATTTCGAATAAATACAAAGTTGAAAGAGTTCCTTTCAAAATTCTATGATCTTATTTTTTGATATTTAACACTGAACTAAAAATACAGGAACCCATTTATTAAATTTCCAAAATCTGTTTAAAAATCGTCCTAAGAAATTTTAGTCTTTAACATTTAAAAGCTATCAGTTTGTTCCAACATTATTTAAAACCGAATAAATAATTCGACATATATATATATATATATATATATATATATATATATATATTAGGAATTGATTTTCCAATCAACATGTTGAACTGATTATGTTAATTGTATTTTAATGAATATTGTCCTGAAGAAGGTTTATTAAACCGAAACGTCAGACGTTGACATTTCATTCATATTAAAACAACATAATTGCATTTAAGGATTTTTTAAAAACACGTTGTTGTTCATTATGCGTTGTCTTTAACAAATGAAAAGTTCATCTGTCATTTCCATTCGCCATTTCAGTACTGACCCCGGATAGATTTGTTATTGTTCTTTAGACTCTCTGAGCTATTCTGTTTTTAATACTAATGAAAAAAGTCTGGTTTAGGGTTTGGTGAAACCGGAAGTATGACAATAAGGATTTCTTTAACAAAAAAAAAAAAAAAAAAAAAAAAAAACATTTATATTTTCACTTTGTATGTTTGTTTTCTCTACTATTAGTTTTTTTTTTTTTTGCTTCCAAGGTTTTTGCTATCATAACTGAAGGCAATTTAGACATTATAGAGAAAAATTATAATTTCTCTGAACAGCCAAACGAACTTTCAAATACACTCTCGTACAAAAGCTTTGGGGAAACTACATAAAATGATTATACACTTTTATTTTATTTATTAAGTAGTTAAGATTGTTTAGCAGTAAACTGTCATCAGTAGTGTCTGTGGACCATGAGGATTGGAAAATAAGATGTTGCGTTTTCGTATGCGTCGTATAACAGAAGTTAAATAGTTTAAGCAGCTTGAAGCTGAAAAAAGGGTCATGTAAAACTATTTTGCCAATAAAGGATCTGAGAAAATAAAGTCATGATAATATACAGTAATGGTAATTGTTCCATCTTATTAATATGAGTGTAAGTTTCTTTGGCAAGTGATTATAGCTTAACAATAGCATTGCTTTTTAACACTAAAATAATGGCTAAACGTCCAGCTGAAACAAAGATGACTTTGAAGAGGAAAATGACTGAACAAGAGATAACCAGGCGGCTGGGAATTTCCAGAAACAGGGTTCAAATCATGCAAAAGATGTTTATTACTCATGGAAGTGTTTTACAAGCAAAGTAAGCCAGAAGACAACAAAGGTTCAACAAGTTTTATGAAATAAATATTGTGAGAATCTTGGCAAGTAATCAGAAATTAACAGTCAGACAAGTGATAAGTAAATGCTGTCTTGACACGAAGGTTACAGTTGATACTGTATGTAGAATATTATGAATGAAAAATTAAACTTGTGTATCGCATCAAAAAAAAAAAGATTGTTTAGCAGTATGCTTTTATTAGTAGTGTATGTGGGCCTGGAAACTTGGAAACTAAGTCGTTACATTTTTGTAGGTAACAGAAGATTTAAGTAGTTCAAAGTAGTGCAAAGAAAATCTGAAGACCATAAAGGTTAGGCAAGAGAAAAGAATGAAATATTGTGAGAGTCTTGGTAAGTAATCCAAAATTAACAGCCAGACAAGTGAGGGCTGAATGCATTCTTAACATTGAGTACAAGTAGTCAAAAGAACATTTAACATGGGATGCTGGAAAGTGGCCAAAAGTAATTTTTAGTGATGACTGGAACATAGAATTCCATTCTAATCCAAGAGAATATGTAAAAACACCAGTGGGAGAAAGAAATTATGGAAGATACAACACAAAGATGATAACATTTACTGGGTTAAAAATTAGTTCAAAACTTACAAATTCATTTTATTCTTGCAAGCAAGAACTTTAACATAACGTAATTTTGAAAACGAATTGAATTCTACTCTATTTTTTTTATAAGACCACATGTTTATTGTACTCCATCCGTTTACAAAAATCATCATCTTCACCAATATCCAATTTCCCAAGTTTAATTCTTGAGAATAAACTGTAATTTCTAAACTTTGCAACCAATTCCAGGTATATGCTTGCACCTCTTCATCATTATTTTACACTTCAATGAAACATTGCCTCGCGTATGAAGTATTGCCTCCAGATTAATCATCAAGGGTAAAATATGTATGTTGAAGGTGCATTTTAAATTCTGACTTACATCTAATTAAAAGGAAGCAATAGGCACAAGTATTAAACATTTGAACAAACTTTAAAGATGCTTATAACATTTCTCTAACATCATTTAATGGTTAACTGCATTTTTTAAGAGGTTGGAATTTTTTCCTTACTGCCACATAAAAGTCTAGTACTGATAATAGCTACAAGCAAAAAATAATTTAGCAAAGATGGGTTTTGCCATTAGTTACCTTGGAAATAAGAGCTTTCATTATTTTATTAAAAGCGTTCTTCCATCTTGTTTATACATTTTATCATAAATCCCTATTAGGGAAAATTAAAGAGATTAGTCTTTAAAAAAATGTACGAGTGTAGAAAAATCAGAAAAAAAGGAAGTAGTAAAATAAATACAAATTTGTGTTCCGTTCACTTACCAATTTTTTTTATATATATATCAAACAATGTCAATGTAGAAAAGATGCTACCGAAGTGTGGAAAGCATGTGTAAGATTCATCGAAAGCTATATCTTTATCTCCGATTTCTTAAAAATTATTTTAGTCATGGTACATGGAATCGACACAATTTGTTATTATTATTATTATTATTATTATTATTATTATTATTATTATTATTATTATTATTATTATATTTTTATTTTCTTTGATGTCTGGCGTTTACACATTTCTTTCCCATATGCCACATTTTCGAGATTTCTATTTCAAGGTCCTTGTATTTTATTATTATTATTATTATTATTATTATTATTATTATTATTTTCTTTGCTTTCTGGCGTTTACACATTTCTTTCCGGGTCCCACCCAGGGACCTAAGGTTAGAAATGGCATCATGACACTTTACACTGACAAAAAAAAATTACA
Organism: Acanthosepion lycidas; assembly: GCA_963932145.1. Classification (NCBI taxonomy): domain Eukaryota; kingdom Metazoa; phylum Mollusca; class Cephalopoda; order Sepiida; family Sepiidae; genus Acanthosepion; species Acanthosepion lycidas. Next base: position 60,548,384 of record OZ010616.1, on the reverse strand, counting down.
TAGATAAAGCCCTTCGTAAAGTGTGGGCTGTACTTGTCAGAATAAATTTTTTGTATCTCTTTGAGGCATGGACTTCCAGGAATCCCTTCAATTAGTCTACTGCAATCTTTTCCAACCAGTCCTAGGGCTCCATCTACGACAGGGATTGTTGATGTTCCCATGTGCCACATTTTCGAGATTTCTATTTCAAGGTCCTTGTATTTTGACAGCTTCTTGAATATCTTCAAAGATACATTGCAGTCAGCAGGATTGTTATTATTATTATTATTATTATTATTATTATTATTATTATTATTATTATTATTATTTGACCTCAGTTCTCTGGTTGGATTCCAGGAGGAAATTAGTGCACAACAGAAATCAAAGGGAATAAAACAATAATCATAATAATAATATCAAAATACGAGGATTTATTTTAGTTGGAAAAGCTTCCGATAGACTCATTGAATAGATTTCTGGTAGCCCATGCCTTAAAGAAATACCGAAGATCACAAAAACAGAATGTGCTTTCTTATTGACATGGCAGTTTTCTACTTTGATTTCCAGGTCTTTATACTTAGACAGATTTTTAAAATTCCTTGGTTGTTATGTAACAGAATAACGCCATTCGTAAGGTGCGCACTATTAGGTTGGTGAAAAAATAATGACGTAATAATGTCGTTTTTTGACGTTAAAAAATACGTCAAAAAACGACATTATTACGTCATTATTTTTACACCAACCTAATATTTTTTTGTATTTCTTTGAGGCTTTAGCTACGAAGGATCCATTCAATGAGTCTATCGGAAAATTTTCCAGTCAAATCGATGGCTCCAACTACAACTGGAATTGTTAATGTCCTCACGCGCCACATTTCAAATTTTGATTTCAAGATCCTCGTACGTTTTTTGAAGAACTTCAAAGATTCATTACATTCTGCATAAGAAGGAATATTCTGTTTTTGTGTTCTCTGATTACGAGGTCTAGGCGATTGGCTTTGATTGTTCGGTCTGTATGTATTGTAAAGTCTCATAAAATTGTTACAGGTTCGGTCTCTATAACCGGTACCGGGTGGTGTTCATACCAGTTTCTTGCAGCTTCCTTTCCGTAAAAGTTGCATATTTTCCGATGTAGATATTATTCCACTCGGTTATGCTGGGATTCAGATTCAGTGGGTGCCAATACCGTGAAACTTGGTACAAGATGGTCAATTTTTTTCTGGGTCTTTATCACAGAATCTGCATTTTGGTCTAACACAATTTTCTAGTGTGAATGCTTGGTAAATTTCTAGTTAGCAAGCTTATTGATATTGTTAGTAATGCACAAACGTAAGGCATTTTCACTAAAGTTATAAGTGATTCATATTCATACTGCATAGTGTGGCGGGAGATTAATTAGTAAGATGTTATAAGAATTTAGCAACTTGAATTTTGGTATAACAGCAATAATTAAGTTAGATATTGTTATACAGGAAAAAAGTATCGCTGCCGATACTTTAGTTTGAACATAGATCGCCTGTGAGCAAACACAGACGATCCCATTAATGAATAGACCATGTGACCATAGACGAAACCATATACGTAGGAAGAAGCTAACGACTAAGGATCTTTATTTCTATTCTATCCTCTATTACTATTTGGATATGCATTTCTAGTCTATCCTCTATTACTATACGGGCCGCTATTCTCTACTCTATTCACTATACTATTTCTTTGTTCACATCACTATTCGGTGATTACTATTCGAGCGAGTATTATCGAGCAAGTACTATTAGTGCGAGTGATATTAGATAGCGTCTGACACCAGTATTGTTCAACGGCGTTACTATAGTTGTATCTGCGATTACAAAGTCTCTACTACAACGAGCATTATGAAAGTGACAAAAACCTTATATATTGGATTCGGACTTTTTTTTTATTTATTTCACCTTAACCAACGTGATAATGTCACCAACACTCAAGGGGATTTGCTGGGTGTCATTCTTGATAGATAAGAACGAGAAACGGAGGCTAAACTTCGCTAATTATCACAAACATTGGAAATAGGAGATTGGAAAAACGTTGCCCATGTCTCGATGTATGCTGCGTTATTCGGATGGTATAGCCGGAATCTAGCATAAACAAAATCAAAGTAATGATCCCTCCTGTCTTGTGTAAAAGGTTTAAGCTGGTGGCAGTGTAATTGTATGGGGAATATTTACTTGGTATAAATTGAAACAATTCTTACCAATAAAAGATTGTTTCAATTCTGGCCTACCACGTGTTTCAGTTTATGGTTGCATCTCCTAGTGGTCACTTCCAGCAGAATAATGTCACAAATATAAAATAGTGAAAGACTGGTTCATGACACACAGTAATTAATTTTTAGTTTTAAAATGACCTCCACAGTCACCAGATCTCAATCCTATAGTGCAGCAGTCCCCCAAAAATCTGACTGCTGACCATTTGCTACTTGATTGCGGACCATTTCTTCCTAGCCTCACAGAAAAAAGAAAAAAATGTTCTCATTTTATTGATTATCGCAGTCTTGTTTATTGTGTCTTGTTATGCGCGTAGCCTACACCGGCCCTTCTACCACCACCCACGATCCGCAGAAAAATTGGTTTTCATGATACCGGTCCGTGGCGCAAAAAGGTTTCGGATCGCTGCTATAGTGCACCTTTGGTATGTAGTGGAAAGAAAGATTTGAATCCTAGATGTGCTACCTACTCTTCATATAGAAGAATTACAGGATGCTTTAATAACAAGGAGGACCTAAATTTCAAAAGTGCTTTCAAGCTATATTCGACCCCCTACCAAGAAGAACTGGTGTGATTCCAAGGGCAAAATGGTGTTCAACTCGATACTAGACGAGTGTATCTAATAATGTAACCGGTGAGGGTATATTATGTCTTTCCATGAAGATACCGGCCACGTTCAACATTGCGTAATTTCGGTGATCGTACGAGAACCGATCATTCAACGCAATATGGCCGTAAGCCCATTATACCACACGCACATCCAAACTTTCAGTAGCTGGTATTTCCAAGCGGTCACCCATCTAGGTGTTGAATCGAATCGACGTTGCTTAACTTCTGTGACTGTACGAGAACCGGTGTTTCAACGTGATATGTCTGTAAGCCCATTATACCAACCGCATATGCAAGCTTTCGGCACCTGGTATTTCCAATTGTTTACCCATATAGGTACTGAACAGACTCCACGCTGCTTAACTTCAGTGCCTATACGAGAGCCGTGTTTCAACTTAATATGGCAGTAAGCCCTTTATCCCACACGCACATCCAAACTTTCAGTACCTGGTATTTCTACGCGGTCACCCATATAGGTACTGAAGAGACACGACATTGCTTAACTTCGTGGACTGTACAAGAACCGGTGTTTCAATGGGATATGGCTGTAAGCCTATAATATCACCCACACATCCAAACTTTCAGTATCTTGTATCTCCAAGTAATCACCTATCTAAGTAATGAAGAGACTCGACGTTGCCTAATTTCGGTGACTGTACGAGAAGCAATATTTCAATGTGATACGGCCCATTATACCACACGCATATCCAAGCTTTCAGCACTTGGTATTTCTAACTGGTCACCCAGTCTATGTACTGATGAAATTTCACGTTACTTAACTTCGATGACTGTACGAGAACCGATATTTCAACGTAATATGGCCGTAAGCCCATTATACCAGACGCACATCCAAACTTTCAGCAAGTGATCTAGGTACTGAACCGAATCGACGTTGCTTAACTTAGGTGATTGTACGTGAACCGGTGTTTCAAGGTGATGCGGCCGTAAGATCCATATATATAAATACAATTTATTTTAAGCTCTTACTATATAAAGCATATTTAGCGCATATATTCTGTTCTTTTAATCATTTCATTCCAAGCAAGATTATAATGCCAATAGCAAGCAGGTTACAGAAAGCGAAAGAGAATGAGAAGTACGGGAATTTTTGAAGTGCGTATTGCCAGACATGAGCAAGTAAACATTTCGTCATTTAGAATTTAAGATGAAATTCACAGTATCCAAGCGGAGATGTTGCAGCAGTCAATGAGGAATCTCAAAGCAGATTTCAAGAATGCATTCGTACAGGAGGACGTCATCTACAGGACGTTATTTTTAAAAAATGAAAATTCCATCATTGTTTCTTAAATGGCATGTTTTAAAGTTTCAATTACTATGAATAAAATATTTTTCTTCCATCACTCTTGGTTTTATTGGATTGTTAAAAAGTTCCCGTTTTTTAGGGTTACCTTATATTTAGTGAGAAGTAAAAAAAATGATGATACTGGAAAAGATTGAGGAAGATAGAATATGTCAATTAACGTTGCATTTAAATGCAACGTCAATTGACATGCGTGATTGAAAGCGTATATGTATGTATATGACTGAAGATATATATAGTAATAAGAGTTAATAAAGAAAGGTAATAAAAAGAAAATTTTGAATTATACCAACAAAAGTGATGATAACATTGAAGGTCATCAGATAATAATAATAATAAAGGAAGTTAAGATAATAAATCTCGTTGAAATGATTTTTATTTATCTTAATTTTTGACATGGTTTTTATGCTCTATTTAATTCTATTTTCTAATCCTTTAGAGTTTTGCGCCTAAATTGGATATGTAATCCAACATTGAAAAATAATCGAGATTCTATAATACAGGTTTTAGATCATACAACCATATATAAATGTCTATAAATTTCTGAGGTAAGTGAAAATAATGTGTATCGTTGAAACTGTTCTCACATTATATTACCTTTGGTCATTGTTTTAATATTGAAGTCAAATCTACTTTTCAGTTTTTTAGTCTTTTTTTTATCGCGCATAATCTTCACATCCATTAATACTCTACAGAAAGGTATGAATTCTCTTCTTCTCCCTCCAGCTATAGGTAAATAGCAGGACAAACTGGGTTCTATAGTCTTGCATGGCAACTGGTCTGCCACAGAAAGAAATGGCAACCTGCTGTGGGAAAAAAAAACCTGCCTCGTCAGTTATGTATCGAAAGATATATGATCGCCTAAGCGTGTATCACGGATGGTACATAACTGACTGAATCTTCACATCAAACTTTAACTGATCTAGACATCCTAGAAACCAGGAAAAAATGACTCTCCATGAAAATGTCTTCAATCTATTACTTTTGGGCATTGTTTTCAATATTACATTTAATTTCACTTTTCGATTTTTACAGCTTTTCATCTCAATTCAATAAACTTTATTCGAAACCTTTCACACATTTAGACATCCTAGAAACTAAGAATGCACCATATATCTTTCCATAAAGTGTTATCATTTCAGTAATGAAGAGAATTTTAAAAAATGACTCTCCTTGAAAAATGATTTCTGCTTATGTCAAATTGGTCTATGTTTTCAATGGTACAGACAGGTAAACTTTGTAAATGTTTTAGTTTTACCTCAGTTTTAATTTTAACAGATTTACATAACAAAGAAAACTGGTATTATAAGATTATAAGATCATTTGACATACTTTTCTGCTACCTTAGATCCCATTATAGCAACAATCTGTTCATTTTTATTTACTTTTGTTTCGGGATTATCATTATTGTAGTCAATCCCACTCTTTATAGTGTCTCATTTAAAGTTAATTATCTTTATGGAAACATTGAAAATCTTTAGACATGTTTTTTCATAAAGTGTTACTATTATAATAATGAAGATAATTTAAGAAAATAAGTTTACTTGAAAATATTTTCTCTTTACGTTAAAATAATCAGTGTTTTCAATTTTGGTCGTTTTTTTTAATATTGTTGTTAATTTCTCTTACCCAATTTTATAGTTTTGATTCTCAGTGTCATAATATTACGATATTCTAGAATCTAGTTTTCGATAATCATGTCTTACACCTTTCTATGAAGTTATATCATGACATTAATAAAGAAAATTGAGATAATGTACACATTTGAAAAAGATTCTGTTTATGTTAATTTTAGTTCGAGTTTTTATTATTGCAATCATTTTAATTTTTTTTAAAAAAACATTTACATCTGACATGCATAATACTGTCCGCAATATTGAAAATGTTGCATATTCTTGGATCCAGATGTAAAAGATTTTGTCACATACATTTCACTTTTTTTATTTGTTTCAATTTCTTTTATGCTTTTGAACATTAGGGGCAGGTTTTTCACGTATCCTCCATTATTATTTCTCTCTAGCGAATACAAAATTTCTATTACCGTAGGCCGTAGGGTCAATTGCTGATCCGTAAACTATTACATTACAGTGTATCAACTTTTTACAAATTTACATATATACATTTACCTCAAGTTCGAGTTATTAAGTTTTCTGCAAAATTTAACAAACGTACCCACAAAATAAATGTATCAGATACTCTTAGTATAGAACTTACGGCTACATCTAGCCAACTCAACTGTCAATTGATGAGATCTCGACGCCAATTTAATACTCTGTTTAAATTCAATAAGTCTAGGTACCATAGTGAAGAGCGATATTTATTCTGTTTTCTACAGAAATGTGGCACAAGGCCGAAAAGTGGATTGGGGAAAGGACGGTCTTCTTCTGTCTTAACTATAACTTAGCAAGCCGCAAACACTGACCCAATCGTACGAACAATATTCCTTACACCAAAACAACACATTCATACGTACCTTTCTTACTACAACCACCATAATACCTCTTTGTCTCTAGGAAAATTCTAACTAGTCCCCATATTTACAATTCATTGTCTGTGGTGGGGAGGGGGAATAAAACAACAATTCTAAAAAACTAGCCCCAATGAGTATTTATACCATAGTGAAGAGCTCAACCGAACAATTGCCATGAAAGTATTTATAGTAAAGACACAGAGACGCAACCGTGCGACGGTGTGAAAGTGACTGAAGCTGAGCTGCCAAATCAGGACCAGTAATATAGCTGATTCTACTTTGGATTTTATCAAGGAGCTCTAAATAAATAGCAAGAGCACCGGACAATATGTGGCAGCAATATTCTAAGCATGGATGAATGGTAGACATACATATTAACATTTGTTAAACATTGCTGTGGATCCTATTAAATCCGATTATGTGTTTTACAGACATGTTTATTTTATGTATATTAATTTCTATAAATATTTTCACTTTATGTGTATTAATTTCTATAAATACTTCTTTTACGTGTTGGAAATTGTAACAAAGGAAAAACTGATTTACCAAAACACAGCGCTAAATCAAAAACAAATATTTAATTTACTAAAACACAATATAAAATATATACAAGATATACAATTATAGCATACAATAACAAAAAACACAGAGTTTATGGGCGAAGTGTTACGAGGGAGAAGGAAAGGGAAGTCAAGTATCTTTACCACTTTAGGGCTAGCGAAGTAATCTAAGTGCTAATAACTGGAAATCCATAAATGTGAGAATATATTGAATAATTGGTACTTTAGTCAATGAAAATAGTCAAAACTCTATTTACCAGATTTGTTCCATGTGGTTCTCTTTTGGGGTTTTGTTGGTCGGCAACTTTTCATAGAGATTCTTTTGGCTGGATATAATACTTCCATTTTATGCGTATTAATTTCCATAAATGCTTTCATTTTATGTGTACAGTGTAACCCGGATATAAGAGAAACCCGGATATAAGAAACTCGGATATAAAAGATATTTTTATCTGGTCCCAAATTGTTCCCATACTTACCTAAACAAAATAGACCAAACCCGGATATAAGAGAAACCCGGATATAAGATACTTTTTCTCCGGGTTACAATGTATTAATTTCTATAACTACTTCTTAAATGTCCAGTTTTTTAGTTAGCAAATTTATAGTTTTTGAGATGATTTTGACGTATTTTATCTGTATAGTCTATTTTCATTTTTTTTCCCTGTTGTTATTTTTCACTTTATGTACGTGTAAAATCTTCTTTCCCGATAAATTATATTTTCTTACTAATTTTCTGTGTAATTACTTATTGTAATTACAGTCGAAATGATGCTTAACTGGTTATTATTTCAGTATAAATATCTAATTTCTTACCTTAATCTTATCTTCACTATTTTTTAATCTTTACTCTGTAATTCTTTCACAGAGTCGGTTTGTTGAAAAACCACGTTTCACTTATTGGCAGTGTAGCAAACAGCCATAACATAACGACAATATACCAGCAATCAGCAGATATAAAATGATTTAATTACTTGTTTGAACTTGACACTTATTAGCTTTTCGTTTAGTCATCACTGTGACAGTGATATAAGGCTTTATCAAATTCAGCATCTTTATTTATCTCTATCTATAAAAGGCAGGATGTGTGTGTGTGTGTGTGTGTGTGTGTGTGTGTGTGTGTGTGTGTGTGTGTGTGTGTAACGAATGCACGGCCGTAATTTTCGACGGATTTGCACCAAAATTTACATGCACATGCTCCAAGTTAGTGGAAACGCCAAGACCGACTTTGCATTTCCCAACTCCCATCGATAGTGGAAATAATCGATTTGTTCATGCTTCTACGGCAGTTTTCATGTAGTTTGTGGCCATTTTGTACTGGCCAGAGTGAGAGCCTATAGCTGGCTGCCACGAATAGGCGGGGAGATTCTATTGGCCAGCGTGCGAGCCAACAGCTGACTGACACGAATGATAACTAGCATGCTAGCATGCAAAAAAAATCGATAGCTGCATTCGTCACAAGTGGGAAAAATTTAAATCTGCATGGCACTTTACTCCAATTGGCTCATTCGCTTACTTAAACTCAATGTTGATTCTGATTCCGCAGAACTGGGTTTGGTGTGAAAAAGTATTTGTTGTTAACATTCTTTTTTCAATCGGTTTTTCCAGTTACGAGTCCTTTTTTTAAAGCTGATCGTTTTGTGTTCATTTTGTTTAGTTTTTTTTTTTTCGTAAAAGGTTTAATGTTTAGTATAGAGCTTAGAAATAATTCGCAGTGTGAGATAGGCAAGAAGTAAGGCATGTAGCAACATCAGCACGGCAAAGGGCACTCCTTTAAAGGCAAGGAAGGGCAAAAATATTTTAAGTCAAGTGATAGCGATTGCTGTATGAGTCGTACGATTTTTGAATCAAGCACGGGCAACGCCGGGTTATGCTGCTAGTGTCATAATAAACACATGTAATTCTAAATTCACCTTTCTCCCAATTAAACTTAATTATATAAAATATTAAAGACAACTTTGAGATCAATAACAGTGCAGAGAGCAACAAGAAATATACCCCCTGCCTTTTCATCAAGGTTAATCATGGCAATTTAGACTTACATATATTAAAACAAAAAAAGAAGCCGTGAAGAACTAGTGTATGTATGTCATTAATTAGAACATCACTTAAACAAAGAAAGAATAATTTCTCTAAATATAGTGTTGAATAGTTCTCTATTTAACTGAAAACTGAATTGTTATATATACTAAATAAAACCTATTTAACAAAGAAACGTCCCGAGACTTCACGGTAGAGTAATGGATAGCGCCTCGGACGGAGGCATCGGAGAGTCGAGTTCGAATTCCAGTCGAATCTATTACAATCACTTACGTGTTAATACTCTTGGGAAAGGTATGGATCTTCTTCTCCTCCTCCCAGATATGGGTAAATAGTAGGACAGACCAGGTTCTATAGCCTTAGATGACAACAGATCTACTGCAGAAAGAAATGGCAACATACTGCGGGGAAAAAAAATCTACCTCGTCAGTAAAGATACATGATCGCCTAAGCGTGTAACGCACGTAACTGACTAAATAGAAAAAGTTTTAAAACTACTTTTTTTGTATTTACATACCGAATATACTCGGGTATCCTGCAAGTTTGTATGATCAGTTTTTACGCTAAAAATTGGGTGTCGCACGATACACAAATCATTTTTTGAAGAGGTTACAGATCATACATTTTTGACGACCAGGTTGCACCATATATACACAGTTATTTTTTTGGGCGGGAGGTGGAGCAAAATTAATGCAAAAAATTCAGAGTTCGCGCTATACATCAAGTCGACTTATACACGAATATATGTGACATATTTTATTATTGAAACGTTATTTTTATACACGAATATATGTGACATATTTTATTATTGAAACGTTATTTTTAGTGGATTACTCGTATTTGATGCTTTGTTTATTTATTAATCAGTATATTTATTTATTTTCATCTACCAACCTGAATAGAAGATTTCTCGAATATGCAGACTGATAGACGCAAATAAATAACGGTTAACTTATAAAATATATATAGAGAGAAGGAGAAAGGAGAGATATAAGAAAAGAAAATACCTTCAGGAATTTTCAAATGGACGTCAAACTAACTTAAAGTTACGCTGAATGCTCCAAATTGTAACATTCTTAAAAGTTGCCATGTCTATCGTGCTAAGGGTTAAGCAGCTAGGTGCCTCTGGCAGGGATTTGTCATCCTTATCTTTAAAAAAAAGAACCGTTCTAAGTAGTAAAACATCGCGTATAGGAAGCCGAGTTCGTCCAGCTGGCACTGAACGTCATCAATCCAGGTCAACAAGGATATCATCTCCATGCAGCTCAAGGTGATGATATCAATTTTCAGACAGTTGGTAAACGAAGTCATCGGGAATAATTCTTATATGATGGAGAAGGGACATGTCCTACCAAACTCTACAGAACATATGCCTGGCTGAATAAGCTAAGCACTTCGACGTGCCCTGGTTCCTTTGAAAAGGTGAAGCAACAACTACGCGTAGATCGTAAAGATGGACCTACAATTTTGTACACAGTTCATATGTGATGATCCTAGTGATTGTAGGTTTTAGAGTCAATGCTACTGCATGCATCAAGGTGTTTGACAGGGTGTTTAAGCTCTGAATCGAGTGGTGACCTGGGGATAGCGTAGAATGTGCGAGTTTCAACATTGCTCTGCTTTTTCCACTTTCCCCAAGTGACGCAAGAATGTCTAGCCAATAATTTTTATGATTATGTCAACCCAGAACGTGACTTCCTAACTCCTCCGATTCGGATACCCTAAACCAGTGTTTCCCAACCTTTTCTCAACTCGAGGACAATTTTATGTCAAAAACCTTTCAGGCCAATATAAGCACAAATATTAGGTTGGTGCAAAAATAATGACGTAATAATGTCGTTTTTTGACGTTAAAAAATACGTCAAAAAACGACATTATTACGTCATTATTTTTGCACCAACCTAATAGAAATTCCATGTAACAAATAAATACATTTACAAAAGCAATATTTAATAGAAAATATAAATTCTAATGATTTCACTACTCTCAGTGACTATCTGTCACCTTGTCAAGTTGCATTTGCAAGCCTTGAGTCAGCTCTAGGTGTAATTTGAAAACATAATTATAAACAGAAAACATCGAAAATTTTATTTAAATAATTTCACAATTATTTGCCTTTAAAAATAAAGTAAATCAAATTTTTGTTTTCATAATTTTACGCCAGTGAAAAAAAATCGAATTTCAAATCCTACCAATTTTCCTTTCCAGGGCCATTTTAAAAAAAATCTCAGGTCACCTTGTACGCCCACATTGAGAATCACTCCCTTAAAGTAATTCTGGGCCGTAATTCGAGACGATCGTCGAAAACACAAAGAACACTTTGAAGGCCGTCATCGCGAATGTAATGGCCAGATGAATGAAAACCACGTGATCCAAATGGAATCCAAACTACATGATTCAGGTTGGTTCACTTCCAGAAGTCAACCTCTAGACAGAAAGCTATTTTATTGTATATTTAATTTTTTCTAAATTAGACATGTGCATAATTATTTTTAGAATATATCCTGATTTTTCTAATGAACGTGTTTGTCTTTATATCATACCTTCTTTAATGAAGACTGTTTATGTATGCCTGCGTGTGTATTAATCAATGTTCTTGCTTAATAAATTTTATGCATACAAATTAATATTGAATATCTTTGTTTTTCCTTTTATTCATTTGCCATTTTCTTCTTTCATCTTCTTTATCACTCCTTTTTTTTCTCTCTTTCCTGCAATATCTCATTTTTTTTTATTCGTCTTTTCATCCATTTTCTTTATGTTATACTGTGTTTACGCAAATATAGCACGAATGATTAGACTGAAAGTTCATGTCTCTTGGCAATTATAATCCTGATCCATTTCTTCGCTTTTATTCTCTTATTGACAATTCTTACTTCTATTGACCATTTCATCAGAACTCCTCAACCTCTTTGCCCATCTCTTCCGTTAAAACACACTGACATGCGCACATACACACAGATGCATGTTAAATCAATATACGAACATTAAACAAATAAAGCTTTGTCTTGCCCCTAT
>OZ010616.1:60521148-60531148 GCA_963932145.1 Acanthosepion lycidas | reverse complement strand
CAGCTTCCTATCCTATATAGCTTTTAATAAATTTTATTTTTATTTTATCTCTTTTGAACATTGCTCTGCCATCAATTTACATAAGCTATGTAGGTTATATGTTGTTTCCATCTTATCGTCTTGTATTCAATCTGTTCTGGGAATATCATATTTTCCAAACCCTCTTTCCTCATTATGTACCCTAGAAATTTCAACTGTCTCTTACTGGTGTTAAGCAGAAGTTTCGTTTTTGTTCTCATTTCTATAAAACTTCATCGTCGCTCACAGGGTGATCTATGGTATTCTCAGCATCTTCCTGTATAACTACATATCTGTTTCTTCAAGTCTCTTCTCCATCAGTTGTGGAGCTCTCCCCTTTTTACATAAGATGGACTCGTCCAAAGTATGCTTATACTGATAGAAAGAATTCGTTGAGATACGTCGAGATACGTTGAAATACGTTGAGATACGTCGAGATACGTTGAGACAGGTTGAGAGATAGACACAGGGTGTATTCAAAGAGTTATACAAGAGTCCAGAGAGAGAGATGATTACGGTTTTACTTACAGAGATTACATATACTTTCTACTAACGAGCATTCCTGGACTACTAATCTTCACTTCAAGTCTGTATTCTTACGTTTAATACACTTATTATCTCAATTACTGGCGTCGTCTATTTATTTGTGCAGGATTCCATTCACGGAATCCACAACAATCTTGCTTCAAGTCTCTTCTCAATCAGTGACGAGATTGTCCAGCATTCACTGCCATATAAAAGAACTGATATTACATAACAGTTCAGTACTATTTTCTTTGTTTCTCTTGCTTCAAGTCTCTTCTTCATCTGTGAGGAGATTGTCCAGTATTCACTGCCATATAGGAAGACTGATATTACATAACAGTTCAGTACTCTTTTCTTTGTTTCTTCAAGTCTCTTCTTCATCTGTAAGGAGATTATCCAGCATTCACTGCCATATAGGAGGACTGATATTATATAACAGTTCAGTACTCTTTTCTTTGTTTCTCTTGCTTCAAGTCTCTTCTTCATCTGAGAGAAGATTGTCCAGTATTTGCTGCCATAAAGGAGGACAGATATTACATAACAGTTCAGTACTCTTTTCTTTGTTTCTCTTGCTTCAAGTCACTTCTTCATCTGTGAGGAGATTGTCCAGCATTCACTGCCATATAGAAGGATTAATATTACATAACAGTTCAGTACTCTTTTCTTTGTCCCTCTAGCTTCAAGTCTCTTTTCCATCAGTGAGGAGATTGTTCAGCATTCACTGTCATATAAAAGAACTGATATTACATAACAGATCAGTACTCTTTTCTTTGTTTCTACGTCTGTGAGGTGATTGCTCATCATTCTCTGCCATATAGGAGGATTGATATTATATAACTGTTCAGTACACTTTTATTTGTTTCTTTTGCTTCAAGTCTCTTCTTTATCTGTAAGGAGATTGTCCAGCATTCACCGCTATATAGGAGGATAGATATTACATAACATTTCAGTACTCTTTTCTTTGTTTCTCTTGCTTCAAGTCTCTTCTTTATCTCTGAGGAAATTGTCCAGCATCCACTGCTATATAGGAGGATTGATATTACATAACAGCTATGTACTCTTTTCTTTTTCTCTTGCTTGAAGTCCCTTCATTTTGTGAGATTGTCCAGCATTTACTGTCATACAGAAGGACTGATATTACATAATAGTACAGTACTTTTTTCTTTGCTTTTGTCTCTTAAAGTTTCTTCTTTTTATATGATTAGATTGCCCAGCATTCACTGCCATATAGGAGGAATAGTATTATGTAACAGTTCAATGCTCTTTCCTTTATTTTCAATGAGATCTTCATGTTTCTTAATATTTATTTAGATTTTGGAAGGCATCTTTCGCTATCCAATGCGCCTTTTTATTTCAGTTTTGCACATTCTGTCCTCTGTCTTCTGTCATTCTGTCCTCTGTTAAAAAATTCCAAAATTTTTGTACTTGTTTGATTTTGGTATTTTTAATTTGGAATTTGCATGTTGAGCTTCTGCTTTTGCTAACAATCAATTATTCTGTCTCCTTACACAGGAGATTTAATCCTTTCTTCCCGCCATTCTGTAGGCGTTATTGTAGTTTTAAACTCTGTGTCTGCTATTTACACTATGCCAGCAGCCTATCTATATTTATTAAGATTATCACCGCCAATAATGAATTCTGGTAGGACTGATAATTATCTCAGAATAACCTCGGTGTATAGGTTATATAAATATTTTGAGACGATACATGTCTTACACAACTTTATAGCCTTGATTGCAAAAATAAAAAATAGCATTATTAAAATTTAATTCAGTTTATTAACTATAATACTAAACATATTTCACAATTTAAAAAAGAGATCTTGTACTGAGACGTAGAGACGGGACACTTTAAAACAATGAACCACAATGCATTACTACAGATAGATCCTTATTAAGACGTCAAACTCATGAAAGCTGAAAGAGTTCAGAAGGCTATAGAATATTTACGTTCAAATTAAACCATCTTTTCTCGAGATGAATACTGAGACAAAGCGTGTTACTACCAACGGCATTGGTTTATGTCATTTTTATTAAATAAAGCATTTTCATCCATCTTTAACCTTCGTGTACATAAAAAAAGGTATGTCAAAAGGCGGTTTTCTCCTTGACACCGCTATTATTTTAACTACCTTCACTCCTCGAAAATAATGATTGTTAAAAAGTTAACAATTAGAATTGTACTAAAACCTAAAGATATAAAGATATGATGAAAGTGAATTTATATGTATATATATGTGTGTGTTCTTGAGAAGTTGCAACAAAATATTAAACACTATTTTCAAACGTTAACTATCTTGCGAATATCAGTGTGTCACCCTTTTTCAACTTTACTCCTAGAGGCCGTGGCCCAATATATCATATCATTTTGAAATCAGACCAATTCCATAAGGAAATTAAAAACATTTCGGAATCCTGGAACTTTGTATTCCCAATTTTTCATTACTGCGATTGTTTTCGGCGATTATTTGTGGCAATTTTTTTGTACGATAACAATTTTTATAACTTGGAAATAAATTTGGGGATAATTGAGATTAATTGCGAATTCCAGTGAAAGTCACCCATGAAATAAAAATAATTGTTTCTACCGAAAGTAAGGACCTACGTACATCAAATTGCCTTTAAATTAAGTGGCAGCAGAAGAATTACCGTTGAAGTTTTAAAAGGTAAGCTTAAATATGAATGCAATACTTAAATACAGGGATCAATCTTGAGTCCTTTTGTAGTTTATTGTTGCTTATCATATACGGTAGCAGTATGCCTCGCAAATAAGAAAACTTCGCCAAGAGAGGACCAGATTGCCATTAAAACAGCCAAGGCTGCAGCGAGGAAAAGAAAGACCCGTGCAAATGAAAACTCAGATGAAACGGCAGCCAGGAAAGCTTCCAGTGCTGAGAATATGCAAAGACTTAGAGATAGGGCTGCTTTTAAGCTAGTTATTAATAAATAAAAATTGAGATATAAAGTATCTGGAAAAAATTAAAGAACAACAAAGTGTTAAATATTACATAACAGTTCAGTACTCTTTTCTTTGTTTCTCTTGCTTCAAGTCTCTTCTTCATCTGTGAGGAGATTGTCCAGCATTCACTGCCATATAGGAGGACTGATATTACATAACAGTTCAGTACACTTTTCTTTGTTTCTCTTACTCCAAGTCTCTTCCTCATCTGTGAGATTGTCAAGCATTCACTGCCATATAGGAGGACTGATATTACATAACAGTTCAGTACTCTTTTCTTTGTTTCTCTTACTCCAAGTCTCTTCCTCATCTGTGAGATTGTCAAGCATTCACTGCCATATAGGAGGACTGATATTACATAACAGTTCAGTACTCTTTTCTTTGTTTCTATTACTCCAAGTCTCTTCTTCATCTGTGAGATTGTCAAGCATTCACTGCCATATAGGAGGACTGATATTACATAACAGTTCAGTACGTTTTTCTTTCTTTCTATTGCTTCAAGTCTCCTCCTTCTTGACAATGTTTCATTTCAGAAAAAAATCAAAATCCTACTGTAATCGTCTATCTCTCTGAAATGAGTTATTAGGATTACTTACATTATTTATTCGGACTGTTATCCTCATCTTCATTGCCATATTCAAAACGTTACGCTCCGGCCTTCTTCAGGTAATTGGAATTTTGAACCAAACCCTTTATTTCGTCCATATATTGTTCTACTTCCACGTGCCATGCGTATTCTTCAAGGACACATGGCCTAGTGGATAAAGACGTTGACTGGATCAAGAGTTGTGAGTTCAATACCAGGCCACAGTAGCGGTGAATCCAAACGTGAAAAGTTGAGTTAGAAGGGAAATAACTGAGACATCCAGATGAGGTATGGCACGTGAAACTAGAACACTCTACCCCGGTGGACAAAATAAATAGTTCGATTCGACCTACTGCATTTGGTTTCGATTGTATCGCCAAATAAATTTCTGTCTGAAATTCAGATGAAGAATTGTCACTATTATACATTGATTTATTTGCAATGTTGCCATCTTGTGAGTTGCTCTCACAATGTTTTACATCAGTATACATTTTGAGATGCCTATGTGATAATTTATGATTAGAAAGAAACATCCATAATTGTTATGACTTCAAAATTACAAGAGGCTTATGGCCATATAGTGTTGAAACACCGGTTCCCTTATGATCACCGAAGTTAAACTACCTCGAGCCTGTAAGCATGGAGGTGCAGATGGTGTAATGGATAACGGCTCGGAATTGTTAATCAGAGAGCCTAGTTCCAATTTCAGTTGGATTCGTTATAATTACTTATGTTTAAGAGGGAAAGGTATGAATCCACCTCGTCTTCCCCCAGATATGGGTCAATTAGTAAGACTTATATCAGTAAATCATTATTATCTAAAAAAAGAAAACTCTTACAATCTAAAAATAGTTCCTGGTTTTCAATAGCCTGTAAAAGGTTGATAAGCCATAAACAACTAATCAGTGAATAAAATTTGTTAACCGTTTTATTTTATTTTGTGTTTGTGTGTTCAATCCCTGAGCTTGGCAGGTGAATCCAGCAAAACAAGTAGAAGTGACACTAGAAAAATAAATTCGCAAATGGAAGAAAAATTAAGAAAAAATAAATTTTACGATATACTTTAACGCTCGATAGCAGAATAAAACCGCTCATCTGCTACGCCGTAGAAAGGGATAATTTCTAAATTCCAATAAAGTTTACGTAAGGTGTCCTTTCAGGACGAAAACGATTATGGCTCTCCACATCTTCCTGTCCTTTGTAGCTCTAAATAGGGTATATCTTTTGTTATTTCTCCCAAACCCTTATTCTGCTATCCATTTATTAAACTCAAACCGCTCAAGTATGTTACGCTTTGCTTTTTTTTTTTGTCCCTCTTTCTCTCAATCTGTCCTGTCAATATCAGATTTTCCAAGCCCTCATTCCTCATTACGTGAAACAGAAATTTCAACTTCCACTTCCTGATATAAAGTAAAAGTTTCTTTTTGTTCCCATTTCTCTCTAAAACTTCGTCGTTGCTCACATATTCAGTCCAAAGTATTCACAGCAACTTTCTGTAGAACATCATTTCTATTGCTTCAAGTCTCTTCTTCATCTTTGAGGAGATTGTCCAGCATTCACTGCCATATAAACGAACTGATATTACCTAACAGTTCAGTAACCTTTTTTTTTTGTTTCTCTTGCTTCGTCTCTTCTTCATCTGTGAGGAGATTGCCCAGCATTCACTGCCATATAAGAGGACTGATATTACATAACAGTTCAGTACTCTTTTCTTTGTTTCTCTTGCTTCAAGTCTCTTCTTCATCTGTGAGGAGATTGTCCAGCATTCACTGCCATATGGAATGACTGATATTACATAACAGTTCAGTACTCTTTTCTTTGTTTCTATTTCTTCAAGTCTCTTCTTCATCTGTGAGGAGATTGTCCAGCATTCACTGCCATATAGGAGGACTGATATTACATAACAGTTCAGTACTCTTTTCTTTGTTTCTATTTCTTCAAGTCTCTTCTTCATCTGTGAGGAGATTGTCCAGCATTCACTGCCATATAGGAGGACTGATATTACATAACAATTCAGTTCTCTATTCTTCAAGTCCCTTCTTCATCTTTGAGATTGTATAGAATTCATTGCCATATATTCTAAAGTAACTGTTCAATGTTCTTTTCTTTGTTTCTGATAAAATTCTTCTGTCTCTTAATACTCCGCTTAACTTTTGGAATGCATCTTTGGCCATCCCAAAACGTCTTCGGATCTCAATGTCGTACTATCCATCCTCTGTTAGAAAACTTCCCAGATATTTAAATTTTTACAAAATAGAAAAGCTGCGTTTATAGCAAGCAAAATAAAAGTGTATTCTCTTAGTTGCCATATCAGTACATTACGTAGGCGATCATGTTTGCCTATCATTCGTAGCTCACTAATATTGCTCCCAGTCCATGTGAAGTAGCTAGCTTGCTATTTCCCTCGGACTCTTCAGAGCTTGTACGATCATAGCTCTCTACAACTTCCTATTTTTCCTAGCTCCTAGTTTTCTCTTTACTATTGTTCCCAGTCCATGCGAAGTAGCTTACTTGCAATTTCCCTCTACCACATCAGGGCTTGGACGATCATGGCTCTCTACAACCTCCTATCCTGCGTAACACTAATCAATGCTTGTTTCTTTGCTGCTGTTCTCACTCCATATGAGGTAGGTTACTTGCTATTTCCCTCTGCCCCATCAGGGCTTGGACGATCATGGCTCTCTACAACATCCTCTCCTTCGTAGCATTAAGTAATGTTTGTTTCTTTGCTGCTGTTCTCACTCCATATGAGGTAGCTTACTTGCTATTTTCCTCTGCTCCATCAGGGCTTGGATGATCATGGCTCTCTACAACATCCTCTCCTTCGGATCTCTAAGCAATTTTTGTCTGTTTACTATTGTTCCAGGTGCATTTGAAATAGCTTTCTTACAATTTCCATCTATCCCTTCATAGCTAGGATGATCAAGGCTCTCTACAACTTCCTATACTATATAATAAAGAAATAGGGGTTTGAAAATCTGATACTGATCGATTGATATTGATATCTGATATTGAGCGATTGAAAACAAGAGGGACAGAGGAAAATAACCCTAACCACTACCTAGAGAGCTTGTGTAAATGGATGGCGCTACATGGTTTAGGAGTGATAACAAAAAGACACATTTATTAAAAGTAACACAGGACAGGAAATAGAGGAGAGCCTTGATCGCCAAAGTTCATGAAGGGACACGACACAGAAAAAAGACTAATCACATGTGTATGTGTATGAGCAGCATTATTATCAGCCATAGCGGAATGTTCAGAATAATTTTCGCAGTTATAATTGCTTTATGTTACTTTTTAATTAAATATTTACGAAGTGTGAAATATTTTCAGAGTATATAATCTGTAGATGCTTGCTAAAAGATTGTATTTTATCAACCTTTTCAGGTTATTTAAAGCTAGGAGCTATTTTTAGATTGTAAGAGGGCTTTTTTAGATAATAATAATGATTTACTGATACAAGTCTTACTAATTAACCCATAGCTGGGGGAATCATACCTTTCCATTTTACACATGAGTAATTATAACGAACACAACTGAAATTTGAACTCGGCTCTCCGACTAATTCCGAAACATTATCAGTTACATCATCTGCACATCCAAGCTTACAGGCTCGAGGTTGTTTAACTTCAGTGATCGTATGGGAAGCGGTGTTTTAACACTATATGGCCATAAGCCTGTTGTAATTTTGAGGTCTTTACAGTATTTACTTGCATGGAGGATAGATGTAAATTTGTGGTTTATACAGTCAGTAGTATTAGATGGAGACACGTGGAGTAATTGATAGCAGCACGGAATGAGAAATCGGAGAGCCGAGTTCGAATCCCTGTCGAATCCATTACTTTCACTTACGTGCTAATACCCTTGGGAAAGGTATGAATCCTCTTCTTCCCCCACCAGCTATTGGTCAATAGCAAGATAGATTTGGATCGCAACTGTTCTAGCGCAGAAATAAAATGGCAACCTACTTCGGGAAAAAATCTGCCTCGTCAGTCATGTATCGAAAGATACATGATCGCCTAAGCGTGTATCACACACGGCGCATAACTGACTAATATTTGTTATTCACCAATCCTTCTTTTGTTTCGTGTAAATTTCTTTCGATATTTTTTCTTCTAATGACTAAAAAAAGTAATTCGTTCTTATACACAACAGAATGAATTAAATCGATAAACAAAATCAACTGCAAAATTATTTTTAAATTACGTCATTTTGGGGTTATAGGTAAACTTGTAATTACTAATAAATGGCTTGTCTAACATTACAACGACACAACAGTCTCTGATCTTCGTTTTCTCCAATCATAAACTCATAAAAGTTACGTCATTTTTTAAGAATACAGGTAAACTTGTGTCACATCTAACATTACTACTACACACTAGTCTACACTATTTCTTTCCTCCTGTCATACACTTATAATTCGATTATTGTTACTAGTTTCATGCCATCTTAATTCGGAACATAGACTATCATGGCTTTCTGTTGCTTCATTTTAATTTAATGTTTGTACATTATCATAATTTTTCTTTGGAAAAATCGCGGAGTGTTTTCTTATTACATTCTTTACGATTCTGACTTCAAAGTTTTTATTCTCCAAGACAGTTTTCTCTAAGGATTCATTCTTCTCTACTATTTATTCTCCAAGACAGTTTTCTCTAAGGATTCATTCTTGTCTACTATTTATTCTCCAAGACAGTTTTCTCTAAGGATTCATTCTTCTCTACTGTTTTATTCTCCAAGACAGTTTTCTCTAAGGATTCATTCTTCTCTACTATTTATTCTCCAAGACAGTTTTCTCTAAGGATTCATTCTTCTCTACTGTTTTATTCTCCAAGACAGTTTTCTCTAAGGATTCATTCTTCTCTACTATTTATTCTCCAAGACAGTTTTCTCTAAGGATTCATTCTTCTCTACTGTTTTATTCTCCAAGACAGTTTTCTCTAAGGATTCATTCTTCTCTACTATTTATTCTCCAAGACAGTTTTCTCTAAGGATTCATTCTTCTCTACTGTTTTATTCTCCAAGACAGTTTTCTCTAAGGATTCATTCTTTTCTACTATTTATTCTCCAAGACAGTTTTCTCTAAGGATTCATTCTTCTCTACTGTTTTATTCTCCAAGACAGTTTTCTCTAAGGATTCATTCTTCTCTACTATTATTCTCCAAGACAGTTTTCTCTAAGGATTCATTCTTCTCTACTGTTTTATTCTCCAAGACAGTTTTCTCTAAGGATTCATTCTTCTCTACTATTTATTCTCCAAGACAGCTTTCTCTAAGGATTCATTCTTCTCTACTGGTTTATTCTCCAAGACAGTTTTCTCTAAGGATTCATTCTTCTCTACTATTTATTCTCCAAGACAGCTTTCTCTAAGGATTTATTCTTCTCTACTGGTTTATTCTCCAAGACAGTTTTCTCTAAGGATTCATTCTTCTCTACTATTTATTCTCCAAGACAGTTTTCTCTAAGGATTCATTCTTCTCTACTGTTTTATTCTCCAAGACAGTTTCCTCTAAGGATTCATTCTTCTCTACTGTTTTATTCAAGATGAAAGGAAACTACTATTACCATTGATTTTGCGGTTGCTATGACTACAACTATTCTTCTAGATTGCTTTTCTATTAAGGTTAGAGAACCGAATTTGCCCTACTATTTTACTCAAGATGTATAGAAACTGCTTTTACTATCGTCGATGTGATTGCTATGACTGCTGCAACAATAATTAACCCCTTCCACTTTTTTATCTTGAAAATAGATTCTCTCTCTCTCTTTCACTCTCACCCTCTCTCTCCCCCGTTCTCTCTCTCTCTTTTCTCTCTCTCTCTCTCTCTCTCTCTCTTTCTCTCGTTTCTTCTTCAGTGTTGTCAATTTGATTTTTTTCATCTTTGATTATTTTTCTCTTGCTACTCTCAC
>OZ010616.1:60430432-60520948 GCA_963932145.1 Acanthosepion lycidas | reverse complement strand
ATTTGATCTTTTTCATCTTTGATTGTTTTTCTCTTGCTACTCTCGTCCCGTTTATTCCAGGGAATTATAATTCAGTGTGAATCAATCCCTTAATTAAATATCAAAATCAAGAAATATCAAAATCAAGAAAGATCAAAAAGCAACGAAATTCAGACGATAAAAATGCCGATCAATTTAATTAGTTTGATTCTAATCCTACACAATTTTTCAAAATTTCATCGTCACCATTTGTCATCAATTATTTTTCAGAAAACTTCGACAATACATACATTCAGACATATGTACATAGTGATTGCCCCATCTTCACAGATGACTACTATCGATATGATAGTATCAACACCCATATTCAATTTAGATCATTGTTTCCTCTCGAATGACTTTAAAGGTGGCTCTTCAAACCAGCAGCTGATTTGCAAGGCCTATAGCATAGATGACAGATCTGCTCCAGAGTCTTCGCAGTGTTGCTATGATAGGTCATCCTTGTGTACCATCATATGCCTCTTCAATCTACATGTTGATTCACATACTTCCCTACAGATCGCACATGTAGTATCATCGGCTCGTGGAGGAAACATACAACGTGCATACATATATACATACATATACATATACATTAGTGCATTTATTTGCATGCACGCAGTCGAACGTATTCAAACGAAAATTAATTTATTTGCATTCATATTAACATACACATTTACTAATACCACTCGCACACACATAAACCTGTGTAGACGCATGCGCATGCAAACGATCACATTTGCTTAAAACCAATTAAATTCTTAAATTGTATCATTTCGAATTTTGATTCACTCAAGGAAACGCACAAAATTGGTTCTTTTACTCATACACAAGTAACTGTTTGTATACACTTCCAATCTTTCTTTCTTTCTCTCTCTATATATATCTATTTCTCTCTCTTATTTACACATGCATATAATTGAGTACACACACAGACACACTTAGTAATAATATGAAAAATTGTCTCCTCGTGTACTAGAATGTATTCAGCAAGATGAATATACTATGAGGCATGAAGAATACCCAATACCTAAATATACGAAGATATTTTATTTGACAAATACAATTTTGGGGTAAAACAGCAAAACAGTTGTGTTCATATGCCGTAATTTTTCAAGGCGTAGAAAATTATAGCTCATCACAAATTTTGTCTTCTGGTTTTCTAAATAAATCTTGACTCTTTGTGATATCTATCTGCCATCTAATCAAATACTGCTTCTATAGTCTTCCGTATGTCGTGTGAGTGTCAAATTCTCCAAGCCTCCTTTCCTAATTAAATATCCGAAACAATTCAATTTCCTTTTTCCTTCTCGTAATTATAAGTACTTTTTTAGTTCCTATTTTCCTTTAAAAAATTTCCTTGTTCTTTCCATCTTCTGTCTATGGTCTACTTAATATTCGTCAGTAGAACTTCATGTCTGTCACTTCGGGTTTATTCTTCATCTGTGATGAAATTGTCCAGCATTCAATGCAATATAAGAGTTCAGAATTCTTTTCTTTGTTCCTAACAGATGTTTTCTATTTCTTATTACTTTGCTTAGATTCTGGAAAGCATCTTTATTATTTCTATGAACCTTCGTATTTTTGTGTCATGTTTTCCGTTGTCTGTTATTGCATGGCCTAGATAAATGCACATCTGTATGTGTTTAATTTCCCCAATGTGTAGCTCACGGTATGACAACCATACAATTCTATCTTTTTACAGTTAATAATCCTACTCATTGCTTTCATTTGCAAACTTATCTAAGATTCTTTTAGTTTTATTGTGAATCTGCATTCAATATTATTGACATATAAACCATGAGTACAAATTTAAGAACATTATAAATTATATACTAAATGCTGTTTTACAGTACTTCTTAATGCCATATACCTTATCACGGTTTTTGAATTCAAATTTTTCTTATTTCTAAATTGGCTTCCACTCAAGTCTAGAGAATCCGAGTCTATCTTGCTATTTAACCCTTAACTAGTGAGAGTCAAGAAATGGTTTTGTGCTTTTCTCATGTGTATTATTGTGAAATGAGCCAAATTTTTAAAAATGGAAAACTGACGCACATCATGACGCCTTATGCTTCAAAATAGTTCAAAGCATTGGAACAATATGCTAATTCTGGAAGAGAGAATATTACGGAAAAATAAAGTGACAGCCTATCGTAATTTCTCGAAAATAATACGCTTTTTTTACTGTAGATTACAGGTGATAGTAAGAGTGCGTATTATAAATAGGTTTAAACAAAAATATTTTTTTCGTTCTTGATTTATAAATACGTACTTTTTGTTGTAAAATAAGGATGATATTATCCCAATTTTTATTTTAAACCCAACAATAATAATTGTAACATTTTTTGTCAATAAATTTATGTTTATCTGTAACTGCATTTTTTATTTGGCGAAGAAATAAAAAATCTATAAACAGGCCAATTTTTAAAAAAAGAGGATATCAAGTTAACAATTGACTGAAATTTTAATCATCATCATCATCATCATCATCATCATCATCATCATCATCATCACCATTTTCTATTATAGAATCAGTATCTAAATTGTCATTAAACAAATTATCATTCACAATATTATCTTCGTCTTGTTCAAAATTATCTTTGGCCTCTTCATTCTCTTGCCAAAGGATGTCATCTTCAGAGCCATCCATGACTGTCTTGAGACAACACTTCTTGAAACCATTTCTTTATAACATCCTCAGTTGACGTAATCCCAAGATTCCTGAATCCATTTTACAATAAGTTCCAACTGTTTTTTTTCCTGATGCCACCAGAAATAAAACATTATTTTACTCGCTTAGTTACGACTTTATTCTTAATGTCAAGCTCAACAAAATGTCTTCGTAATTATTTTTGACAAAATTTATAGATGCGTATTATACATAGAGATAGATATATTTCTTAATTTTTGAATCATTTGTTGGGATGCGTATTATTTATGGGTGCGTATTATTTTCGAAAAATTGCGGTGTGTTTACGTCCGTGTTAAAAATGCTGGCGAAAGTGAAAGAAAAATGAAAAGATTGTTAGTGAAAAATTGAAAGATATTCTATTACATTTGGTTATTAAATTAAGTTTAATCTTAATAATGTTTAAAAGGCAAAAAAAAATGTTTAAAACTGAAGTATTTCAATGTTTCTCAAAATTAATAGCTCCAAACATTAATAAACTACATTTTTAATAGCGTTTATCTTTTATCCGTCTTTTATTTAGGACTATAGCAACTATTTGGGAACTGTTAATGATATGAAAGAATGTTGATAAGAAATGTAACAAAATTAGAGTAATGTCAGTACGTTTGTATTTATTTATATTCACTTACCTTAGAGTTAAAGAGTTCCTTGAAAACAAGAGGAAAACAAAGAAAATCGAAAGCAATCATGATATAAAGAAAAAAGAATGTTCACTTGGGAGTTTTGAAAACTTGAAATCCCTAATAGATTTTCTTTTAATGGAATGTTATTGGACCCTGAAACATGTAAGACGGAAGTTTTTTGAAACAGAACCGGTTCCCAAGAGTAGACAGAAAAAAATAGAAATCAGACAAAGTATAACAAATAAAAATGAAAAGTAAAAAAGAAATAACGAAAAAGAAAGCTTATGAGAAAAAAAAACTTGTATGATCGCTCTGCGCTCTTTTATATATAAAAATGGTAACAAAAAGCAAAGTAAAAAAAAAATCAATGTAAACCAACAACAAAACAACAAAAACTAAATCTAATAATAAATATAAAGGATAAAATATGTAAAACCTTCAATCTTAGGGAAGTAATCAATGAGGAAGAATCAGGAAAACAACATCAAAAGAAAACTTCAAAAGAAAAAAAGGTGAATTCTTCTACTACTATTAAGTTGGTGCAAAAATAATGACGTAATAATGTCGTTTTTTGACGTTAAAAAATACCTCAAAAACGACATTATTACGTCATTATTTTTGCACCAACCTAATACTTATTATTATTATTATTATTATTATTATTATTATTATTATTATTATTATCGTCGTTATCATTATCATCAACATCAACATTATCACGTATTTACTTTAGATTGTATCTTTTCAATTCTGAAATTGTTATTCAAATTGCCTATTATTTTTATTATGTATAGAACAAACGTAAACCTCAATATCAACCATATATCGTGATCATTATGAATGCCATTTTTAATATCGTTTTATCATAATTGTTATTACATTATATTTTTTTCACGTATAATTATTTATTTACCCGCTGCCCCACGCAGCAAAACGTGGCACACGGCCGAGTTTAAAATGGGGTATCCAAGCCCGTAGGCTAGGGCAAAATTCCCTATAGACCACGTAAAAAAAACGGAGTCAGATTCCCGAGAGGAGACTCTGCCCTTCGGCAGAGCCTTGTCTGGGGGATACCCTCTGACATAAGCCAGCTAAGTATTTTTGTCACGTATACTGTTCTTTAATCACTATTGCGCTTATATATATTTTACGAGAAAAAAGTATGACGTGTTTCGTCCTTTATGACTTCTTCAGACTATGTTTGTTTTCGTTGATGCACGAACGAAAGAGACGCTGAGAATTTTAAATTTATAATATTTTTTTAATATCTGTTTTGTTATATAATCTAGCCGATTTTATTTATATTCTGTTTTATGTTTCCATCACTTTTATTAATAAATATCCGATATTGTGCTAATAAATATAACGGTTCACAGTGTCAGGCGAGACAATTTTTCTTTCCAGAATCTATCTTATATATCTATAAGTCTACTATTCGTCCATACTTAGAACATTGCTGCCACATATGGTTCAGTGCCCCTGCTATTTTCCTTGATAAGATCCAAAAAAGAATCAGCAATATTATTGGTCCTGATCTGGCAGCTCAGCTCCAGTCACTTTCCCACCGCCGTAAGGTTGCCTCTCTGTCTTTTCTATAAATACTTTCATAACTATGCGGATTATCTTTTCGCTATGGTACTTAGAATTTTTTAATTTAAGCGGGGCACAAGACTGGCGACGAGATCTCATCAATTTACAGTTGAGCTGGCTAGATGTAGGCGAAAGTTTTATACTAACAGTTTCTTCTATCGCACTTTTCGCTTCCATCTCCATGCTTTCCAACCAACTTTAACCTTCAAAACTTTAAATGCAATGTCAATTGCTATTTACTGTTCTCCTGATTACTCTCTTCTTTTTTTGCTCATCATTATTGTTTCTATTCCTAATTCTCCCACACTCAGTAACTCATTGTGTTTTTCGTGGCTTTACTGATTTTCTTGCGGAAATCTCTTCCAGCCCGGTGCTTTCCAAACAAATTTAATCTTCAAAAATTTAAATGCAATGTCAAATGCTATCTACCTTCCCCCTGATTCTTCTCTTTCTGCTCATCGTTTCTGTTCCTAATTCTTCCACATCCTGTAACCCTTGTGTCTTAGTGGCTTTACTGCCTTTCTTGTGGAACTGCCGTCCGGCTCCATGCTTTCCAACAAACTTTAATCGGCAAAAATTTAAATGCAATGTTAATCGTTATCTACTGTCCACGTGATTATTCTCTTTTCTTTATGATCATCATTAATGTTTCTATTCCTTCAGGACGTAGGCGGTCATGGTTCTCCACAATATCCTGACCTTTTGTAGCTCTTAATAAATTTTTGTCTTTTTCTTATCTCTCCTAAACCTTGTTCCATCATCCATTTACACAAGCTCATTCTTTTTCTTCTATGTACCTTGTGCATCCAAAACGTAAACGATCATGGCTCTCCACAATTTCTTGTCCTTTGTAGCTCTTAATAAATTTTGTCTTTTTCTTATCTCTCCTAAACCTTGTTCCATCATCCATTTACACAAGCTCATTCTTTTTCTTCTATGTACCTTGTGCATCCAAAACGTAAACGATCATGGCTCTCCACAATTTCTTGTCCTTTGTAGCTCTTAATAAATTTTGTCTTTTTCTTATCTCTCCTAAACCTTGTTCCATCATCCATTTACACAAGCTCATTCTTTTTCTTCTATGTACCGTAAGCCTTCAGGGCATAAGCAATCATGGCTCTCCACAATTTCCTGTCCTTTGTAGCTCTTAATAAATTTTGTCTTTTTCTTATCTCTCCTAAACCTTCTTCCATCATCCATTTACACAAGCTCATTCTTTTTCTTCTGTGTGCCGTATGCCTTCAGGACATAAGCGATCATGGCTCTCCACAATTTCCTGTCCTTTGTAGCTCTTAATAAATTTTGTCTTTTTCTTATCTCTCCTAAACCTTGTTCCATCATCCATTTACACAAGCTCATTCTTTTTCTTCTATGTACCGTTTGCCTTCAGGACATAAGCGATCATGGCTCTCCACAATTTCCTGTCCTTTGTAACTCTTAATAAATTTTGTCTTTTTCTTATCTCTCCTAAACCTTGTTCCATCATCCATTTACACAAGCTCATTCTTTTTCTCCTATGTACCGTATGCCTTCAGGACATAAGCGATCATGGCTCTCCACAATTTCTTGTCCTTTGTAGCTCTTAATAAATTTTGTCTTTTTCTTATCTCTCCTAAACCTTGTTCCATCATCCATTTACACAAGCTCATTCTTTTTCTTCTATGTAGCGTATGCCTTCAGGACATAAGCGATCATGGCTCTCCACAATTTCCTGTCCTTTGTAGCTCTTAATAAATTTTGTCTTTTTCTTATCTCTCCTAAACGTTGTTCCATCATCCATTTACACAAGCTCATTCTTTTTCTTCTATGTAGCGTATGCCTTCAGGACATAAGCGATCATGGCTCTCCACAATTTCCTGTCCTTTGTAGCTCTTAATAAATTTTGTCTTTTTCTTATCTCTCCTAAACCTTGTTCCATCATCCATTTACACAAGCTCATTCTTTTTCTTCTATGTAGCGTATGCCTTCAGGACATAAGCGATCATGGCTCTCCACAATTTCCTGTCCTTTGTAGCTCTTAATAAATTTTGTCTTTTTCTTATCTCTCCTAAACCTTGTTCCATCATCCATTTACACAAGCTCATTCTTTTTCTTCTATGTAGCGTATGCCTTCAGGACATAAGCGATCATGGCTCTCCACAATTTCTTGTCCTTTGTAGCTCTTAATAAATTTTGTCTTTTTCTTATCTCTCCTAAACCTTGTTCCATCATCCATTTACACAAGCTCATTCTTTTTCTTCTATGTACCGTATACCTTCAGGACATAAGCGATCATGGCTCTCCACAATTTCCTGTCCTTTGTAGCTCTTAATAAATTTTGTCTTTTTCTTATCTCTCCTAAACCTTGTTCCATCATCCATTTACACAACCTCATTCTTTTTCTTCTATGTACCTTGTGCATCCAAAACGTAAACGATCATGGCTCTCCACAATTTCTTGTCCTTTGTAGCTCTTAATAAATTTTGTCTTTTTCTTATCTCTCCTAAACGTTGTTCCATCATCCATTTACACAAGCACATTCTTTTTCTTCTATGTACCGTATACCTTCAGGACATAAGCGATCATGGCTCTCCACAATTTCCTGTCCTTTGTAGCTCTTAATAAATTTTTTCTTTTTCTTATCTCTCCTAAACCTTCTTCCATCATCCATTTACACAAGCACATTCTTTTTCTTCTATGTACCGTATACCTTC
This sequence comes from Acanthosepion lycidas, assembly GCA_963932145.1. NCBI lineage: Eukaryota > Metazoa > Mollusca > Cephalopoda > Sepiida > Sepiidae > Acanthosepion > Acanthosepion lycidas. The sequence goes on along the minus strand of OZ010616.1, from coordinate 60,513,329 downwards.
AGGACATAAGCGATCATGGCTCTCCACAATTTCCTGTCCTTTGTAGCTCTTAATAAATTTTGTCTTTTTCTTATGACTCCTAAACCTTGTTCCATCATCCATTTACACAACCTCATTCTTTTTCTTCTATGTACCTTGTGCATCCAAAACGTAAACGATCATGGCTCTCCACAATTTCTTGTCCTTTGTAGCTCTTAATAAATTTTGTCTTTTTCTTATCTCTCCTAAACGTTGTTCCATCATCCATTTACACAAGCACATTCTTTTTCTTCTATGTACCGTATGCCTTCAGGACATAAGCGATCATGGCTCTCCACAATTTCCTGTCCTTTGTAGCTCTTAATAAATTTTGTCTTTTTCTTATCTCTCCTAAACCTTGTTCCATCGTCCATTTAGACAAGCTCATTCTTCTTCTTCTATGTACCGTATGCCTTCAGGACATAAGCGATCATGGCTCTCCACAATTTCCTGTCCTTTGTAGCTCTTAATAAATTTTTTCTTTTTCTTATCTCTCCTAAACCTTCTTCCATCATCCATTTACACAAGCTCATTCTTTTTCTTCTATGTAGCGTATGCCTTCAGGACATAAGCGATCATGGCTCTCCACAATTTCCTGTCCTTTGTAGCTCTTAATAAATTTTGTCTTTTTCTTATGACTCCTAAACCTTGTTCCATCATCCATTTACACAAGCTCATTCTTTTTCTTCTATGTACTGTATGCCTTCAGGACATAAGCGATCATGGCTCTCCACAATTTCCTGTCCTTTGTAGCTCTTAATAAATTTTTTCTTTTTCTTATCTCTCCTAAACCTTCTTCCATCATCCATTTACACAAGCACATTCTTTTTCTTCTATGTACCGTATACCTTCAGGACATAAGCGATCATGGCTCTCCACAATTTCCTGTCCTTTGTAGCTCTTAATAAATTTTTTCTTTTTCTTATCTCTCCTAAACCTTCTTCCATCATCCATTTACACAAGCTCATTCTTTTTCTTCTATGTAGCGTATGCCTTCAGGACATAAGCGATCATGGCTCTCCACAATTTCCTGTCCTTTGTAGCTCTTAATAAATTTTGTCTTTTTCTTATGACTCCTAAACCTTCTTCCATCATCCATTTACACAAGCACATTCTTTTTCTTCTATGTACCGTATACCTTCAGGACATAAGCGATCATGGCTCTCCACAATTTCCTGTCCTTTGTAGCTCTTAATAAATTTTTTCTTTTTCTTATCTCTCCTAAACCTTCTTCCATCATCCATTTACACAAGCTCATTCTTTTTCTTCTATGTAGCGTATGCCTTCAGGACATAAGCGATCATGGCTCTCCACAATTTCCTGTCCTTTGTAGCTCTTAATAAATTTTGTCTTTTTCTTATGACTCCTAAACCTTGTTCCATCATCCATTTACACAAGCACATTCTTTTTCTTCTATGTACCGTATGCCTTCAGGACATAAGCGATCATGGCTCTCCACAATTTCCTGTTCTTTGTAGCTCTTAATAAATTTTGTCTTTTTCTTATCTCTCCTAAACCTTGTTCCATCATCCATTTACACAAGCTCATTCTTTTTCTTCTATGTACCGTAAGCCTTCAGGACATAAGCGATCATGGCTCTCCACAATTTCCTGTCTTTTGTAGCTCTTAATAAATTTTGTCTTTTTCTTATCTCTCCTAAACCTTGTTCCATCATCCATTTACACAAGCTCATTCTTTTTCTTCTATGTACCGTATGCCTTCAGGACATAAGCGATCATGGCTCTCCACAATTTCCTGTCCTTTGTAGCTCTTAATAAATTTTTTCTTTTTCTTATCTCTCCTAAACCTTGTTCCATCATCCATTTACACAAGCACATTCTTTTTCTTCTATGTACCGTATGCCTTCAGGACATAAGCGATCATGGCTCTCCACAATTTCCTGTCCTTTGTAACTCTTAATAAATTTTGTCTTTTTCTTATCTCTCCTAAACCTTGTTCCATCATCCATTTACACAAGCTCATTCTTTTTCTTCTATGTACCGTATGCCTTCAGGACATAAGCGATCATGGCTCTCCACAATTTCCTGTCGTTTGTAGCTCTTAATAAATTTTGTCTTTTTCTTATCTCTCCTAAACCTTGTTCCATCATCCATTTACACAAGCACATTCTTTTTCTTCTATGTACCGTATGCCTTCAGGACATAAGCGATCATGGCTCTCCACAATTTCCTGTCTTTTGTAGCTCTTAATAAATTTTGTCTTTTTCTTATCTCTCCTAAACCTTGTTCCATCATCCATTTACACAAGCTCATTCTTTTTCTTCTATGTACCGTAAGCCTTCAGGACATAAGCGATCATGGCTCTCCACAATTTCCTGTCCTTTGTAGCTCTTAATAAATTTTGTCTTTTTCTTATCTCTCCTAAACCTTGTTCCATCATCCATTTACACAAGCTCATTCTTTTTCTCCTATGTACCGTATGCCTTCAGGACATAAGCGATCATGGCTCTCCACAATTTCCTGTCCTTTGTAGCTCTTAATAAATTTTGTCTTTTTCTTATCTCTCCTAAACCTTGTTCCATCATCCATTTACACAAGCTCATTCTTTTTCTTCTATGTAGCGTATGCCTTCAGGACATAAGCGATCATGGCTCTCCACAATTTCTTGTCCTTTGTAGCTCTTAATAAATTTTGTCTTTTTCTTATCTCTCCTAAACCTTGTTCCATCATCCATTTACACAAGCTCATTCTTTTTCTTCTATGTACCGTATACCTTCAGGACATAAGCGATCATGGCTCTCCACAATTTCCTGTCCTTTGTAGCTCTTAATAAATTTTGTCTTTTTCTTATCTCTCCTAAACCTTGTTCCATCATCCATTTACACAACCTCATTCTTTTTCTTCTATGTACCTTGTGCATCCAAAACGTAAACGATCATGGCTCTCCACAATTTCTTGTCCTTTGTAGCTCTTAATAAATTTTGTCTTTTTCTTATCTCTCCTAAACCTTGTTCCATCATCCATTTACACAAGCACATTCTTTTTCTTCTATGTACCGTATACCTTCAGGACATAAGCGATCATGGCTCTCCACAATTTCCTGTCCTTTGTAGCTCTTAATAAATTTTTTCTTTTTCTTATCTCTCCTAAACCTTCTTCCATCATCCATTTACACAAGCACATTCTTTTTCTTCTATGTACCGTATACCTTCAGGACATAAGCGATCATGGCTCTCCACAATTTCCTGTCCTTTGTAGCTCTTAATAAATTTTGTCTTTTTCTTATGACTCCTAAACCTTGTTCCATCATCCATTTACACAACCTCATTCTTTTTCTTCTATGTACCTTGTGCATCCAAAACGTAAACGATCATGGCTCTCCACAATTTCTTGTCCTTTGTAGCTCTTAATAAATTTTGTCTTTTTCTTATCTCTCCTAAACGTTGTTCCATCATCCATTTACACAAGCACATTCTTTTTCTTCTATGTACCGTATGCCTTCAGGACATAAGCGATCATGGCTCTCCACAATTTCCTGTCCTTTGTAGCTCTTAATAAATTTTGTCTTTTTCTTATCTCTCCTAAACCTTGTTCCATCGTCCATTTAGACAAGCTCATTCTTCTTCTTCTATGTACCGTATGCCTTCAGGACATAAGCGATCATGGCTCTCCACAATTTCCTGTCCTTTGTAGCTCTTAATAAATTTTTTCTTTTTCTTATCTCTCCTAAACCTTCTTCCATCATCCATTTACACAAGCTCATTCTTTTTCTTCTATGTAGCGTATGCCTTCAGGACATAAGCGATCATGGCTCTCCACAATTTCCTGTCCTTTGTAGCTCTTAATAAATTTTGTCTTTTTCTTATGACTCCTAAACCTTGTTCCATCATCCATTTACACAAGCTCATTCTTTTTCTTCTATGTACTGTATGCCTTCAGGACATAAGCGATCATGGCTCTCCACAATTTCCTGTCCTTTGTAGCTCTTAATAAATTTTTTCTTTTTCTTATCTCTCCTAAACCTTCTTCCATCATCCATTTACACAAGCACATTCTTTTTCTTCTATGTACCGTATACCTTCAGGACATAAGCGATCATGGCTCTCCACAATTTCCTGTCCTTTGTAGCTCTTAATAAATTTTTTCTTTTTCTTATCTCTCCTAAACCTTCTTCCATCATCCATTTACACAAGCTCATTCTTTTTCTTCTATGTAGCGTATGCCTTCAGGACATAAGCGATCATGGCTCTCCACAATTTCCTGTCCTTTGTAGCTCTTAATAAATTTTGTCTTTTTCTTATGACTCCTAAACCTTCTTCCATCATCCATTTACACAAGCACATTCTTTTTCTTCTATGTACCGTATACCTTCAGGACATAAGCGATCATGGCTCTCCACAATTTCCTGTCCTTTGTAGCTCTTAATAAATTTTTTCTTTTTCTTATCTCTCCTAAACCTTCTTCCATCATCCATTTACACAAGCTCATTCTTTTTCTTCTATGTAGCGTATGCCTTCAGGACATAAGCGATCATGGCTCTCCACAATTTCCTGTCCTTTGTAGCTCTTAATAAATTTTGTCTTTTTCTTATGACTCCTAAACCTTGTTCCATCATCCATTTACACAAGCACATTCTTTTTCTTCTATGTACCGTATGCCTTCAGGACATAAGCGATCATGGCTCTCCACAATTTCCTGTTCTTTGTAGCTCTTAATAAATTTTGTCTTTTTCTTATCTCTCCTAAACCTTGTTCCATCATCCATTTACACAAGCTCATTCTTTTTCTTCTATGTACCGTAAGCCTTCAGGACATAAGCGATCATGGCTCTCCACAATTTCCTGTCTTTTGTAGCTCTTAATAAATTTTGTCTTTTTCTTATCTCTCCTAAACCTTGTTCCATCATCCATTTACACAAGCTCATTCTTTTTCTTCTATGTACCGTATGCCTTCAGGACATAAGCGATCATGGCTCTCCACAATTTCCTGTCCTTTGTAGCTCTTAATAAATTTTTTCTTTTTCTTATCTCTCCTAAACCTTGTTCCATCATCCATTTACACAAGCACATTCTTTTTCTTCTATGTACCGTATGCCTTCAGGACATAAGCGATCATGGCTCTCCACAATTTCCTGTCCTTTGTAACTCTTAATAAATTTTGTCTTTTTCTTATCTCTCCTAAACCTTGTTCCATCATCCATTTACACAAGCTCATTCTTTTTCTTCTATGTACCGTATGCCTTCAGGACATAAGCGATCATGGCTCTCCACAATTTCCTGTCCTTTGTAACTCTTAATAAATTTTGTCTTTTTCTTATCTCTCCTAAACCTTGTTCCATCATCCATTTACACAAGCTCATTCTTTTTCTTCTATGTACCGTATGCCTTCAGGACATAAGCGATCATGGCTCTCCACAATTTCCTGTCGTTTGTAGCTCTTAATAAATTTTGTCTTTTTCTTATCTCTCCTAAACCTTGTTCCATCATCCATTTACACAAGCACATTCTTTTTCTTCTATGTACCGTATGCCTTCAGGACATAAGCGATCATGGCTCTCCACAATTTCCTGTCTTTTGTAGCTCTTAATAAATTTTGTCTTTTTCTTATCTCTCCTAAACCTTGTTCCATCATCCATTTACACAAGCTCATTCTTTTTCTTCTATGTACCGTAAGCCTTCAGGACATAAGCGATCATGGCTCTCCACAATTTCCTGTCCTTTGTAGCTCTTAATAAATTTTGTCTTTTTCTTATCTCTCCTAAACCTTGTTCCATCATCCATTTACACAAGCTCATTCTTTTTCTCCTATGTACCGTATGCCTTCAGGACATAAGCGATCATGGCTCTCCACAATTTCCTGTCCTTTGTAGCTCTTAATAAATTTTGTCTTTTTCTTATCTCTCCTAAACCTTGTTCCATCATCCATTTACACAAGCACATTCTTTTTCTTCTATGTACCGTATGCCTTCAGGACATAAGCGATCATGGCTCTCCACAATTTCCTGTTCTTTGTAGCTCTTAATAAATTTTGTCTTTTTCTTATCTCTCCTAAACCTTGTTCCATCATCCATTTACACAAGCTCATTCTTTTTCTTCTATGTACCGTAAGCCTTCAGGACATAAGCGATCATGGCTCTCCACAATTTCCTGTCTTTTGTAGCTCTTAATAAATTTTGTCTTTTTCTTATCTCTCCTAAACCTTGTTCCATCATCCATTTACACAAGCTCATTCTTTTTCTTCTATGTACCGTATGCCTTCAGGACATAAGCGATCATGGCTCTCCACAATTTCCTGTCCTTTGTAGCTCTTAATAAATTTTTTCTTTTTCTTATCTCTCCTAAACCTTGTTCCATCATCCATTTACACAAGCACATTCTTTTTCTTCTATGTCCCGTATGCCTTCAGGACATAAGCGATCATGGCTCTCCACAATTTCCTGTTCTTTGTAGCTCTTAATAAATTTTGTCTTTTTCTTATCTCTCCTAAACCTTGTTCCATCATCCATTTACACAAGCTCATTCTTTTTCTTCTATGTACCGTAAGCCTTCAGGACATAAGCGATCATGGCTCTCCACAATTTCCTGTCTTTTGTAGCTCTTAATAAATTTTGTCTTTTTCTTATCTCTCCTAAACCTTGTTCCATCATCCATTTACACAAGCTCATTCTTTTTCTTCTATGTACCGTATGCCTTCAGGACATAAGCGATCATGGCTCTCCACAATTTCCTGTCCTTTGTAGCTCTTAATAAATTTTGTCTTTTTCTTATCACTCCTAAACCTTGTTCCATCATCCATTTACACAAGCTCATTCTTTTTCTTCTATGTACCGTATGCCTTCAGGACATAAGCGATCATGGCTCTCCACAATTTCCTGTCCTTTGTAGCTCTTAATAAATTTTGTCTTTTTCTTATCTCTCCTAAACGTTGTTCCATCATCCATTTACACAAGCTCATTCTTTTTCTTCTATGTACCTTGTGCCTCCAAAACGTAAACGATCATGGCTCTCCACAATTTCTTGTCCTTTGTAGCTCTTAATAAATTTTGTCTTTTTCTTATCTCTCCTAAACCTTGTTCCATCATCCATTTACACAAGCTCATTCTTTTTCTTCTATGTACCGTATGCCTTCAGGACATAAGCGATCATGGCTCTCCACAATTTCCTGTCGTTTGTAGCTCTTAATAAATTTTGTCTTTTTCTTATCTCTCCTAAACCTTGTTCCATCATCCATTTGCACAAGCACATTCTTTTTCTTCTATGTACCGTATGCCTTCAGGACATAAGCGATCATGGCTCTCCACAATTTCCTGTCCTTTGTAGCTCTTAATAAATTTTGTCTTTTTCTTATCTCTCCTAAACCTTGTTCCATCATCCATTTACACAAGCTCATTCTTTTTCTTCTATGTACCGTAAGCCTTCAGGACATAAGCGATCATGGCTCTCCACAATTTCCTGTCCTTTGTAGCTCTTAATAAATTTTGTCTTTTTCTTATCTCTCCTAAACCTTGTTCCATCATCCATTTACACAAGCTCATTCTTTTTCTCCTATGTACCGTATGCCTTCAGGACATAAGCGATCATGGCTCTCCACAATTTCCTGTCCTTTGTAGCTCTTAATAAATTTTGTCTTTTTCTTATCTCTCCTAAACCTTGTTCCATCATCCATTTACACAAGCACATTCTTTTTCTTCTATGTACCGTATGCCTTCAGGACATAAGCGATCATGGCTCTCCACAATTTCCTGTTCTTTGTAGCTCTTAATAAATTTTGTCTTTTTCTTATCTCTCCTAAACCTTGTTCCATCATCCATTTACACAAGCTCATTCTTTTTCTTCTATGTACCGTAAGCCTTCAGGACATAAGCGATCATGGCTCTCCACAATTTCCTGTCTTTTGTAGCTCTTAATAAATTTTGTCTTTTTCTTATCTCTCCTAAACCTTGTTCCATCATCCATTTACACAAGCTCATTCTTTTTCTTCTATGTACCGTATGCCTTCAGGACATAAGCGATCATGGCTCTCCACAATTTCCTGTCCTTTGTAGCTCTTAATAAATTTTTTCTTTTTCTTATCTCTCCTAAACCTTGTTCCATCATCCATTTACACAAGCACATTCTTTTTCTTCTATGTCCCGTATGCCTTCAGGACATAAGCGATCATGGCTCTCCACAATTTCCTGTTCTTTGTAGCTCTTAATAAATTTTGTCTTTTTCTTATCTCTCCTAAACCTTGTTCCATCATCCATTTACACAAGCTCATTCTTTTTCTTCTATGTACCGTAAGCCTTCAGGACATAAGCGATCATGGCTCTCCACAATTTCCTGTCTTTTGTAGCTCTTAATAAATTTTGTCTTTTTCTTATCTCTCCTAAACCTTGTTCCATCATCCATTTACACAAGCTCATTCTTTTTCTTCTATGTCCCGTATGCCTTCAGGACATAAGCGATCATGGCTCTCCACAATTTCCTGTCCTTTGTAGCTCTTAATAAATTTTGTCTTTTTCTTATCACTCCTAAACCTTGTTCCATCATCCATTTACACAAGCTCATTCTTTTTCTTCTATGTACCGTATGCCTTCAGGACATAAGCGATCATGGCTCTCCACAATTTCCTGTCCTTTGTAGCTCTTAATAAATTTTGTCTTTTTCTTATCTCTCCTAAACCTTGTTCCATCATCCATTTACACAAGCTCATTCTTTTTCTTCTATGTACCTTGTGCCTCCAAAACGTAAACGATCATGGCTCTCCACAATTTCTTGTCCTTTGTAGCTCTTAATAAATTTTGTCTTTTTCTTAGCTCTACTAAACCTTGTTCCATCATCCATTTACACAAGCTCATTCTTTTTCTTCTATGTACCGTATGCCTTCAGGACGTAAGCGATCATGGCTCTCCACAATTTCCTGTCCTTTGTAGCTCTTAATAAATTTTGTCTTTTTGTTATCTCTCCTAAACTCTTGACGTCGGTGATCATGGCTCTCCACAATTTCCTGCTCTTTGTAGCTCTTAATAATTTTTTTTGTTATCTTTCCTAAACTTTGTTCCGCCATCCATTCACTCAAGCTCGCCAAGTATGTTATATGTTGCTTTCTTCTGTCTCTCTTGCCTTGTGAGTATCAGATTTTCCAAGCCTCTTTTCTACATTATATGTCCTAGAAATTTCAGCTGCATCTTACTGATGTTAAGTTTCCTTTTTGTTACTATTGTCTCCAGCATTTCCTCGTTGCTCACATGCCCATAGTATTCATAGTATACTTCTGTAAAGCCACATTTTTATTATTTCATTTGTGAGGGGATTATCCAGCATTCACTGCCGTATAGTCGGAATTATGTGACGTAACAGTTCAGCACCCGTTTCTTTGACTCTAACTATATTTTTCTGTTTCTTAATACTTTGCTCAGCTTATGGAAGGCATATTTTGCTATTACAAAACGCCTCCGAATTTCAGTGTGACGCTTTTCTTTCTCTGTTAATACGCTTCCCAGATATCTAAATAATTGTACCAGCTTGATTTTGGTACCTCCAATAAAGAATGGCATTACTTGAATTTGAACTCGTTTCGTAGATTCTATTCTCCGTGTCGTCAACAGTTTGCCACTTGCTCCACTTTTGTTCATTTACAGATTTCTTCTTCTTCTTCTTCTTCTTCTTCTTCTTCTTCTTCTTCTTCTTCTTCTTCTTCTTCTTCTCTTCCTCCTCCTCCTCCTCCTCTTCTTCTTCTCCTCCTCTTCTTCTTCTTCTCCTCCTCCTCCTCCTCCTCTTCTTCTTTTACTCCTTCATCTTCTTCTCCACCACCACCACCACCACTTCTTCCTTACATCCTCCTCCTTAATTCGGTCTCATTCACTTCTTTTTTCACTTATTTCTTCTTCTTCCGCCATCATTTCGTGTTATTGTTGGTCTTCTTCTTCTTCGAAAATATATACAAGTAAAAAGAACAAAATTGAAATATAGACAATAAAAAAAAGTTTACAAAAAGTAACGATCTACTTTCGCTGCATTACAGCTACCTGTCAAAATATCCAAAACATTACTTTCGAAAAATTCATCGATTTTTACCTGAAACATTATTTTTACCTGAAACATTATGCACAACTTGATTTACTTCTTGGTGGTCCTCATGATTGTGATAGTAACAGTGTCCGATTTCCAAATATATTGTAAGTTACAATTTTTATTAGTAATACTAATTATTTAAATTTATTACTATTACTAATAATTTTTCAAAGGTAATAATGCTTTAATATTAATGTTGATAGAGTTAATATCATAGATAGCATCGTTTTAATAATTTGGATATTGACGTTAATTGCAATAACGTTTTTTTTTCTCGGAAATGATATTAATAATATCAAGTTATAATGACGAGTATCATGAACAATGTTTTTTCTGGGTATGTTTAATTTTTATTCTCGGTGTTTTCCAGTTGTTGCAATGCAGATGTTAATCTCTGTACTTTCAGGGTTTTCTTACAATAGCCATACGTTTAACCTCAATGATGATCAGGGAAACCCTGTAGATATTATTTTGTGCTCTGCGAGTTTTCATAGTTGTATTATCTTGTTGAAGTCAGTAGAGTTGAAGTGATTATAGGTAACTATAAGTTTCATTAACACTCCAGTATTCTTCCTGGGATAAATAAGTGAGGGACACAAATCCATAGATCGGTACAATGAGAAGTTAATGACTATGTATAAACCCCTTCATTTCATGAGTAGTTATGAAAATGGATCTGTAAATATTGAGGCTGTGGTTCAAATAGTGTAAATGATATTTTTTTTAAATATTGGACAGATACTATTGCAAAGGAACAATCATGAACATAGTTATGAAAATGACATCTGAAAAGAAAAACGATTTTTTTTACCATTGCGGCTTAAAACAAATGTATCTGGAGAAATTATATGAAAACTAATTTAGACAAAACAGAAAAGTGTTGTAGTAATTTTAAGTGTAAACGAAGCTCAGGACAACAGTAAAAGTACTAAACATTATTCAACTATACGAAACTCGGCCAGAAAAGGAAATTAGGAGTTACAAATTAAAGAGTCAACTGATAGCGTGCCATTATTTTTGTCATTTCACTCTCCCTACTTTCAAGGATTCTGAGCAAATTGAAAGCTGCTTTTAGTTTTAGGAATGGCTAATGAATTATTTATAGAAGACCAAATATTATATGGTAAGACTGAAAGAGGATTGAATAATATTGTGAATACAGCAAGGGGTTTTGGCAACGATATATGGATGGAATTTGGAATCATTAAGTATGGTGCCTTGAACTTGAAGAAATGGCAGTATTCAGAAGCAGAAGATATTTGACTTCCTAATGATCAAACAATAGAAGAAATTAATACTTAAATTAATACTTTTGTAAATATCTTGTACTATATCAGGGTTTATGTCATCCGTTCCAGAATTTGGAATATGGATGATGAATAACTGTCTCCACACTTCTAGGAGGAATTAGGGACATAAAACTTAGTCATAAGTAGCAAGAGAAAAGAGTAGTTTTTGTGTTTTTTTTTTGGGGGGGGTGAACGAATAGATCACTGTGACTTTTGCTTTATAAGATGTATTGCATTTTTGAGAGATCTGTCCTTGAGCGGTAGATTTTTCATTTGTTGTTTGTTTATTTATTATTTAAATTATTTCATTGGTTTGCTTTGGCAGTTCAGTTTGTACTATTACCATGGCGTATATGTTTTTAAGAAATTTGGGCTAGTCATTTGGTCCTAAGTATAAGAGCTTCTCAGTGAGGGCGCTGTATTTGTTAGGTTGTGGTCATTTTTTGCGTTATGTTTGCATAGGGAGAGGGCTTTTCATATAGCCCTCTACTATTTGCCTTACTTCTGTGAATGAGACATTTCATTTATGTTTCGCCTCAACTGTCTCTTTTTCTCTTTCATGAACGTGAGTATGCTGGATGTGTTTCCTGGCAGTTTTCATTACTTTACATTGGCATTTGAATCCCTTTGGCCCACGTGTTGATCGACTCCTGCAGCTATTCCTATGATGACCAAATTTTTAGCACTTGAAGTACGTTAGTGAAGCAAGAATATATTGTTCTACTGACTCAATATTGTACCGACTTTTATTTTTCTATTGATTTGAGATGTTTCAAAACTAAAGATATACGTGTCGGTTGTTATGGTTTCCCCCTTCCCATTTTATTGTGATTCTAGGGGAATCACTGACCCCCTGGTTTCCTATAATTTCCTCATGCATGGCCAAAGACAATTCTCTGCTTCTAATGATTCCCTTAGAAATAATTAGTCTTTCATGGTTGAAGGTTTTTTTGTTTTGAAGTTATGAAAGGTCTTCATCTTGATTAAACTTTAGACATGTTTCCTATTTTCCACTTCTACCAGCAAATTTCCGTTTCCCAATTAAAAGTTTGTGGGGTTAATCCTACTGGATAGCACTTTTCAATTAAGAAAGGGGAAGTTTCGTCTAGGGACGTGAGCACAAGAATATTTGGAAAGTCAATACTTATTTCTTTTTCAGAACCAGAGACTTAAAGATAACGTTTGGGTTTATGTTTTGAAGTTATGAAAGGTCTTCATCTTGATTAAACTTTCGTCATATTTCCTATTTTCCACTTCTACCAGCAAAGAGTTGATAAATAAGGTAAGCAGATGAAATTAAGAAAGAAAGAAAGAAAGAAAGAAAGACTAAAAGCGGGATATTTTAGGGGTCTGCATAACATATTAAAATAAAAAAAATGAACGAAAACAATACCATTAGGTTTATAAATTACGGAGTAGTCTCTTTTGTTAGGTACAATGAGAGGGTAAGTAAATGGACCGAAAAATAGCTAGCAAACATGGACAGAAATACAAGAAAACTATTAACTATATACAGGGCAATGAACAGACTCTTCTTTAGCAGGCATATGGAGGAAGGAGGTTAGTAAGTATTGAAGTATGCGTTGCAATGGAAATGGAAATTTTACGCAAATATGACATTGAGATTGGAAAAAACGAATGCTGACTGCAGTAGCAAAAGTAGAGATACTTAGTGATGGAATGCAGAAAAAAGATATTCTTAAATATAAAAAAAAGAAGGTACAGCCAAAACGCGTATATGTTTTATTTTTTCAAATATACAGAAGAATAACTAGGTGAGAAGTCATTTGAATAGTTGAGAAAATATGATCTAAAAATGAAAACATCAGGATTCTTCATTGCAGCTCTGAATGAGGTGATTAGAACGAAAGCAATCAGAAAATAATGATTTTTTAATCATTTTACCTCGAGCAAGGTGGGAATCCCACAAGTACGCAGCGGGTTACAGGGAGTGAAAGAAGAAGAAAATACTGAGTATAGGGAGGATTGAGGAAAGAACAAAAGATGAACAGGATTCAATAAGACAGATGACGATTGACGTTGCAATTAAATTTTTTATGATTGCAGTTATCCGGAAAGCAAGTAAACGGAAGGTAAACTGTGGCGGTTGCATTTATTTATTTCAACAGTAAACGGGTGACACCTAGATGCCAATCTAGTAACACGCTTACATTCATGTATTTAGGGCACCAGGGGAAAAAGCTCGTCAGAGCAGTTGCCATGAAAATATCTATAGAAAAGACAGAGGGAAACCACATATGCAATATCGGAATGTTCTATGTTTGTACAGAAAGATTTTAAATATTACGGACAAGACCATTGGAAACTTTATAGTAAATTTTTATTCGAGCGTGCAGATAAATGATTTACTCGTAAACCGGAGAGGTTAATCGATAATGAAAATGTAATGTTTTTTTATAGTACACGAATATGTAAAAGCAAAAACCGTAATTGTTACTGTTAAGAGAATCTATTTGATATAAGAAACTTCACCGAGTTCTGAGTCATTTAGGTGAAAGACTTCAAAGAAATTTATAATGTGGTCAGATGACTGTACTAAGTGCAGGTCAGTCGTCTGAGTAGTCATATCCGTTGGTTGGCGCCCAAATTAAATGAATTGGCCGGCGAAGTCAGTTGTTGTAGGAATATGTTTCAGAGCAATCCGTTTACTGATCTAACATGTAAAGTATACCACGTGATAAAATCCGATAAAAGTTATTTTTTAAGTATTTCTAACTTCTTAGTGTTTTTTTTCTTTTTAGCCACTATCCAAGTCACTAAAATTAAAATAAAACTTTTTTTTACTATAAAACTTACTTGATCATTTTGTTGTTCCATTTACCTCTCTTTATTTTATTTTATTGTGTTGCTCACGTGATAGTTACCTTATTGTATTGATTGCCTATTTGACAACAGACTAGTCGAGAGAGAAAGTTAGAAAATTGAGACTTGTATCGGCTTAAAGTAACTAAATGGAAGAGATTAAGTCTACTGTAATCGGAGCATTAGAAATATTGTCAGAGAATTTTACCCATTGGTTGAAAACATTAGATTTAATAGTGACATTTGTTGTTATGGAAGGACTGTTTGCTTGGCACAGCATAATCTGTAAAATACTGGATGCCTAAGACTACGTTATATAGCTTGATATCTGATAAATGTAAAATCAGCAAATAATGTTCCATTATCAGTGCAAAAAGATAATAATAATAATAATAATAATAATAATAATAATAATAATTCCATAAATCTAGAAAAATACCCCAAATGGCTCATGTGGGGAGTAACATACCTACTCCCCAAAACAGAAGAAACGCAGAACTCTAAGAACTATAGACCCATTACCTGCCTACCAACAATATACAAGATCCACATTTCTATCATAACCAAGAGGGCATACAACTTCAATGAGGAAAACTATTTACTCTCCGCAGAACAGAAGGGATGTAAAAGAGGAAGTTACGGATGCAAGGGCAAACTAATTATCAATAAAACAATATTGGAAGAGGTGAAAATAGGGAAAATAAACTTATCGATAGCATGCATCGACTATAGAAAGGCGTTCGACAGTGTACCACACTCATGGATAGAGAACAACCTAAAAATATACAGAGTATGCCCCATAAGGGTCAAATTCATAATGGAAAGTGTGAAAAACTAGAAGACTACACTAAACACAAACCATACAAACGGGTCATTAACATTGAAATCAATCAACATCAAAATTTGGATCTTCCAAGGAGATTCATTATCCCCACTATTCTTCTGCCTTGCATTAGTGTTACTCAGCTGCCTACTGAACAACAGCAGCTACGGATACAAGACACAAACTGAATCACCTATTCTATACTGATGATCTTAAAACGTTTGCCAATGATGACAACCTGGAGAAAAACCTACTCAACAGTAATGGAGTTCGGAATCGATAAATGTACCAAAGTTACATTTAAAGGCGGTAAACTAACGAAAACTACACATTTAGACTTTGATATCAACATGAAGATTAAAGAAATAGACAAAGATGATACATACAATTAATTAGGAATTAATAGGAGACGGAATATAACGTTTAATTATGAAGAAAAAGACCCAAAAAGAATATTATAAGAGAATGTGTTTGATACTAAAAAACGAACTTAATGTGGTCAATAAAATGAAGGCTATACCCGTAGAAATATGTAGCTTCAACATTAAGTGAAAGTTGAATGACATTAAAAGATTAGACACCAAGATCAGAAAAATGCTTACCCAAATGAGGATGCACTACCCGTAATTAGATGTTAATAGGCTGTACGTAACAAGAGCTTTAGGAGGCCGAGGCCCAATCCAACTTGAACTAACTGTAAAGACTACAACAAAAACTAATGAATCTCTCTCCTACAAATAGTAAAACAACAAATCCACCTCATCAGTAACGAAGAAGCAATTTTCAAGAAGTAATTTAATATTACCTGAAACCCTACCAATAAAAAACTAATACCATCTACGCCAAACGAGTAAAACAGAAAGCAAAACAACTGGGCCAAATGAAATTACAAAAAAAACTGGGAGGACACGGCGTTGCATGACGAATATGTAAAAAGAAATTAAAGAAGACGTGAACCAACAGAAAACACGTCAGTGGCTGAGGGGCACCGGGTTGAAAACTAAAACAGAAGGCCTAATTATTGCAGATCAGGACCAAACCCTCGTAACCAGATCCTATCACTGTCACATAATCAAGGATGGAACTAACCCGTACTAACTATATTATCTCAAGATGTTAGAACTAGCAAAACATGAATATACCCATAGACATAACAATGTAGCGACATATGTGAACTGGAAAATATCCAAGAAGCACAAAATCGAAACTACTGGGAGGTGGTATGAACACTACCAGACACAGTTGCCCAAAATAACGATGTAACTATCTTCTGAGACATGCCAATTCAAACTGACAGGGAAATAAAGGCCAACAGACCTGATATTATCATAAAAGACGAGAACTTCAGGAAGTGTATGCTTATTGACATAGCAGTCCCATCTTAGAGTAACACCTCAATAAAATTTATCGATAAATTCTCCAAATACAAGGACCTGGAGATCGAGATTAACAGGATTTGGGAGAATGAAGATTGAGACTGTACCAATAGTAATCGGAACTCTATTCTGTCACTGAAACAAATTTTCCCAACAACAATGAGACACCTGATTCCGGATTTACTCTAACATTGGGCCTTGGGTACTTAATGCCAAATCAATTAATAAAAATCGAACCGTGAAAAGTATAAAAAAAAAAGTTATGGCACCTTTTTCACTACAGTCAAAAATTCACAAAAGAACATCCTAAAAATAAATAATATGACAGAGAATGAGATACAAACTAAAATAAATGAGATACGAAATAATGATCTGTCAGGAAATAAAACGAAAGGATTCAGATTCTGTCACTAATGAAGATGAATTAAAGGATTTAGAGCAATTTTGAAGCGAAATTAACAAATTAATCCGTACAATTATGTCAGAAAAGAACCGGCTTTCAAAAATTCATATGAAAAGTACAATAAACATGTTTTACAAATATATAAAGTGTTATGGGACCTTACCTATAATAACATAATGGACCATTCCATACGTAATAAATACTGAGCCTCAAGAGGAAGCAGGGAGTTCAGTCCGAAGTCGGGCAACAGGCTGATCGGCTGATCGGTTGAACTCTCTGCCTTCGGGCGGGGAGGAACCCGAACGAGGCTAGGCCGAAGGGTGGAGTCTCTTTCGGTGTGGTAGACCGACCCTGAACCCATTTATACAGGTTCAAAAGGCATATTTTTGCCCGAGCCCACGGGCTCGGAAACTCAACGTTAAACCGGCCTTGTGCCACATGATGCCCTCGTGGAGGGAGGTGACTAAATACTGTTCAGTCCGAAGTCGGGCAACCGGCTGATCGGCTGATCGGTTGAACTCTCTGCCTTCGGGTGGGGAAGAACCCGAACGAGGCTACGCCGAAGGGCGGAGTATCTTTCGGGGAGGTAAGCCGACACTGAAACCGTGCATACGGGTTCAAAGGGCATATTTTTGGCCGAGCCTACGGGCTCAGAAATCCCACGTTAAACGTTAAATTTTTGATAGAGACCCGCAGGTGGAAGTCTCCACACTTTTTCATCATGGCCGACGATGTCAGTCGGTCAAATGTTAAAAAAGACCTTTTCGGGGCGGCTGCTAAGGCCGACCCGCCGGATAAATCCGTTAAGAAACGGGCAAATTCTGCCCCTAATTTAGATGACCGTGCTAGTAGCACAAAAAAAGGAGAGACCAGGCAGGTCTCAAGCCATAATGAAGACGTGCCGAAGGAGGCACAAGCTAAGACAACCGAGGAATTGCCCTCTTGTTGGAAGTCCCCACCCCCAAGTTGCATTTTGAACATGGCAGATGTCTTGGAAAAGGCAAAGAGTTATTCTCATCCGGTAAATAAAGATGGGCTCCTTGATAATGTCCAAGACCTCAATGTGTTCTCAAGAGAATGGTGTCGGTTTTCGTGGTAGACAAGCGAACTCGCAAAATTTGTCGCTCCACGAAAGACATAGTGATTAAATCACTTCTGTCCCTGGGGATAAAACCCCAAAGAGTCATAAAGGGTACTGGGTTCTTTATGTCGGACATTCTGCTGCCCACGCCAGAAGATTGCCTGGCAATGGCAAAGAAAGACCTTATCACAAAAGACCTGATTTTAAGAACAGAGTATGATGGTCGGAGAAGGACCAGGGTGGCCGTTTTTAAGGTTCCTCCTCAAATTTCGGGAGAGCACCTGGCTGCATTTTTTATGCAGTTCGGCCAAATTTTAGGGGCTCTCTCCGACAATTTGAACGGGGGATGGACTTTTGATATAATGTTAGATCAGAAGGCCTTCAAGTCCGTCTCCAACTGTTTGGAGTTAGGCGACCGGAAAATGCCGGTCATTGTGACCGGTAGGAAACCTACTTGCTGAAGGTGTGGAGAGATTGGTCACCTTTCCTCCTCCTGCCCAGGGAAGAAGGCCCCTGGAGTTCCGGTCGCAGGCGACCAAAATCCCCCTTTGGCCGAGAATGTTAAATCCGCGGCGCCTGTAGTGGGCCTAGCTGCGAGGCGGACCGGTGCGTAAAATCCCTCGGTTGGGTCCGTACCCACATTACCCTCTAAACAAGTGTGGATAAGGAGAAGGATGAGGAGGGATGGCTCCTCGTAGTTAGGGGCAAAGGGAAGACCCAAACAGCGGGGCCTCAGTCCCATCATGACCCCAGGGACAATGACACCTACAGCCCCATTCGCCTCGGTGTCTTATGCAAAAAACGCCACTGAAACTCAGAAATTGAATGAGCCAAGCTGGGAGAAAATACTAGACATAAAAAACTAAAGGAAAAACTGGAGACTAAGCGGGGTAAAAATCAAAAATCGCTGGGGGCACCGGGCCCCCTATCCTCTGCCCCGTCTTCCCCTTCTTCATCTAAAAAGACCTTCACGAAACCACCTCCGCCCAAATCTGTGTCAAAATCTCCCGTTAAATCTCTACATTCATCTAAACCTTCACCGGTGAGGACACCTACTAGTTGGACTCCCTCAACCGTTTGCAGCTTGTCCTGTCTAGTCTGATTGGCCCTGAACAGACGTGCTGTGAAGGGCAGGACTATTCAGGATAACCTTCATATGGTACGCTTGATCTTAGAACAAATCGACAGTGATGCCGCGCTGATTGATTTAGATCAGTCCAAGGCCTTTGATAGGGTTGACCATCGATTTCTGGAGGCTGTCCTTTCGGCAGCCGGTTTCGGAGCCGACTTTCGCTCCTGGATCCGACTTTTGTATGCGACCCCCGGTGCGCTGGTGGAAGTGAATGGGGTAAGATCGAAGCCTTTCGTATTGTCTTGCTCCATTCGTCAACGTTGTCCGCTCTCGCCTCTGCTTTACGTTCTTGCGTTGGAACCATTCCTTCGCAAGTTAAAGGCGAATCCGGTCCTGCGTGGAATTTCCCTGCCTGGGGCTTCCACCTCAGCCAGGTATTCTGCCTATGCTGACGATGTTTCGGTTCTTGTGTCGAGCAGAGCCGAGATTGACAGCAAAGAAATCAGTGGGTATGAGATGGTGACAGGGGCCAAGATCAACCGCGATAAGTCTGTGGGCTTGCGGTTGGGTGCGTGGAAGGGAGTTTCTCTTCCCGGACCTTTCCTCTGGTCGGATGGGCCGATCAAGATACTCGGCGTCTGGTTCGGTCCTGATCTCCAGTTGGAAATGAACTGGTCGGAAGTACAAGGGAAGGCCGAGATCGCGGTTAATCTGTGGTCTCGGATGAGACTTTCCCTGAAGGGAAGGGCGGAAGTATGTGTTTCACACATCTATCCGATTCTCCTGTACCGACTCTCTGTGCTTCCACTCCCGTATGCCAAACTAATGTTATTAGTACGGACCTTGTTCTCTTTCTTGTGGAGAGACAAGGCCCCTATGGTATCACGCGAGATGCCTATCATTGAGATTCGTCAATATATGCTTCGCATTACCTTTCTAGACCGAATGTATCGCGGATTGGATGAGGTGGGCACATTTTGGAAAGAAGAGGTCCGAAAACATTTACCATCCCTGAGAAGTGTGCACTCGTGCGAGGAGGAGGCCGGCCGTACACCTCGTCCCGAGTGCTCCTTCTACCGCGAATGTCGTAGTGCTTTGAAACTCCTCTTACGGACGTTGGATGGCCTCTCCGACGCCCAGGCGTTGTCTCGTAAGGCATTGTATCGATTGTTAGTTAGTGGGGCCGTTCAAGATGATCTGATCGGCGATATGGCCTTGGGCGCCTGGGTTGAAATGTCTCAATAATGATGAGGCATCACTCACCTAGCTGATGATTCGTGGGGCCCTCTGGGTCGGCAAGAGACTTTGTTCAGCAGGCTTGGAGAAATATCCAAACTGTCGTCGCTCTACTGGGGAAGTCGAGACCATTGGTCACGCCTTTTTTCAGTGCAAGACGGTAGTGCCGTTGTGCGGGTTTGTTGAAGGCCTCATGGTTCGCATGCTGCAGGGAAAGTTTTTGTCCTGGAAGCCAGTTCTGTTTGTAGCAATGTGGTGCCGCAATTGACGAAGGCTGAACACTATGTGTTCTGTTGCTTACTAGGGGTTATGAGAGTCGTGATTTGGACAACGCGTCAAGAAGGAATTCTATGTGTGGCGAGAAGTTCACCTCTTCCCAACTGATCTTGTTCTTTAAGCATCAGCTTAAAGTTAAGATTAGGACGGAAAGGCGGAGGCTCCCTTCATCAGAATTTGGCAAAAGGTGGGTAAATCTTGCGCGAATGTGTAGAGTGAAAGGGGCTGACCTAGAGTGGCACTCGGATGTCGGTTAGGTACAGGATTTTGTTCTAACAGGGTTGAACAGAGGCCATCCATCCCGATATTAGGCTAGTTTAGGTTTTTGATTTTGAACCTTTAATTTTCCTTTTTCTGGTTAACTTAGCTAGGGTTTACATGCTCATTGGTCCCTTTTATTTCTGTCCCTATTTTTTCTTTTGTTTAATTCCCCATCCCCTCCCTCGTTAGGTGGTCAGTGATGTCAGTTTTCTGGTGGATGCGGGGCGCCTTTCGTTTCGTATGTGTGATTTTTCGTATTTGTTGTTGTGTATGAATGTCTGTGTGCCTGTGTGAATGCTTGGAGGAATGAATGTTTTCCTGGTTTTTTTCATAGTCCCGCATTGATTTCGTCCGGTTAACTGATGTTTCTGCCACATTTATGGTTTGTGGGGGGTTTTATTACTAACACATCGTTTTGTTTAGTTTCTTGTAAATATTTAAGTCATATTGTACATATTCATTTGGGGATCTTTTTAAAAATTGTTGTTTTATGCCCCTACCCCCACGAACAAGATCTGTACATAAGGGGACTAGTTAGGACTTCATAGAGAATCTGAGGTATTATGGTGGACGCAGTAAGAAAGGTTGGAGTGAATGTGTTGTTTTGGTGATTGGAATATCGTTGGTATGTTTGGGTCCGTGTCTGGGACTAGCTAAGTTTAGAATTAAGACAGAAGAAGACCGTCCTTCCCCAACCCCCTTTTAGGCCTTGTGCCACATTTTGTACCATCTGTACAAATAAATATCGTTCAGTCCGAAGTCGGGCGACCGGCTGATCGGCTGAACTCTCTGCCTTCGGGCGGGGAGAAACCTGAACGAGGCTACGCCGAAGGGCGGGATATCTTTCGGGGGATTAAACCGATCCTGAACCCGTTTATACGTGTTTATAGGACATATTTTTGGCTGAGCCCACGGGCTCGGAGATCCCACGTCAAACCGGCCTTGTGCCACATGGTGCCCTCGTGGGAGGGGGGACTAAATACCGTTCTGCCTGAAGTCTGGAGTGAAGTCCGTCAGGAGTCTGTCAGTCAGTCAGAGCGAGCGAGTCAGTCAGTCGAGTCAGAGGCAGTCCGAAACAGAGTCGCGTTCAGACAATTACTGCAAGACATTGGAATAGTGATACTGGTCGAGACTACATTGTTCTCACTACTAAACCTGATTGTTCGTACTAACACTTTTCTACTTCTCTGTATATATTCCTGTTTGTAATATATCTGTGTTATTCCATATCCGTATTCGAGTTCTTCTTTATTGGTTCTACCTTGGACTATCACCGTGGTACAAGGAACCGGACCATAACAGAAAGTTGCATTGCAAACATTGTTAACTGAAAAACCACAAAAAACATATATATATGTGTGTGTGTGTGTGTGTGTGTGTGTGTGTGTGTGTGTGTGTGTGTGTGCAACAGCTTTGGCAAAACAGGCAGCTTTGAAGGAAAAGTTAAAGAGAGAAATTGAGGAGATCAGGTGTGAGTTATTGACATTAGCTGAGATTTCTTGAAATTCAACACGGGAAACCAGCCTAATTCCTAATTTCTTCTCCTTTGTTAATCCCGTAGTATGTACCCTTGCATTTTCATAGAACAGTAAAACAGTTTTTCCTATTGACAAGCACATGGCACTTTTCAATTTTAAGAAACTCTTGCATCTGGTTTTCAAAGCATTTTGTTGCAACTAAAATATGTAATAATTGTTTGGTTCAAGGTCAGATAAATATGGCGGGTGGAACAGAAACTACTAGCTGAGTCCCAAAGTTCTTCTCTTCTGATATTCCTGCAGTATGTAACCTTGCATTGTCATAGAAGAGAAGAACATGTGTCTTTTAATCCTCTGTGTGTATTAGGCACTTCCATCAAAATCTAAGATATGTTAGTGTACTCCATATGGTTTGTAGTTGGGATTATCCATTTGTCATTAATTTGGTTCCCCAAAATGGAAATTACTTATGACTCAGCCAAAACTGTATTGTTGTTGCTGTCTTACTGATGATGAATCGACAACGGAATCTAAGTAGGATAGAAAAAAGAAAAAAGTTTTTTTTTGTTTTTGATAAAAGTTAATTGATATTGTAAGATCTCTAAGTTATGCTTAATCCTGAACAGTTTCACGATACCCACTGCGTTCATGTCATCACCATAAAATGATAGGATTTACTACCATGTTTCACCTTTAGGATGTTTTATTTTATTATTCTAAATATAACGTTCGTCCTTAGAATTCGATTTTTTTATTCTTCATACGAAATAGATGTTTTCCACAAATCACTCAATGGATCTAAAAACTTTTAGCTAATATCAATTAATTCTTTTTTATACGCTTTCTTCGCTACTTTTTCTTGCAAGTCGTCCATTAAATCCTTATCGATTCAATGTTCCACAAACTGTTAAGACTTGCACATCTGTTCCAGAGTCCTTCACATATGTCTGAATATACATCACGCACGATTTGATGCTGACTGAAATTCTCCTTGTGCTTTTAGTCACTTCTACTCTTCCTTCGAGCACTCCATCTTGAAAGTGTTGATCCGGCAACATTTTTTTTCCATTTCTGAACGATAAGATAGGTGAATTATGTCAGACTGATTTTCTAGTCTTATAAACCTGCGATATTGAACACTCTTCACTCATGTATCAAATAATAAACACTATATATATATATATATATATATATATATATATATATATATATATATATATTTTTACACCAACCTAATATATATATATATATATATATATATATATATATAGGTTGGTGTAAAAATAATGTCGTTTTCTCACATAGTAACATATCTGAGAAAACGACATTATTTTTGCACCAACCTAATATATATATATATATATATATATTATAAATTAACTTATTTAAAGCGAATTTTGGAGTAACTTATTTTTAAAATTACTTGGTTTTAAAGGCAGACAAAATACAGCGATAATGAACACGCAACCACCCCTTGTCTGGATGAATGGATTTCTCTGTATCCTTGGAAACGTGAATTATAAATTTTTGCAGTGCCTTTAAACCCAGTAATTTTAAAAATAGGTTACTGCAAAATTCGCTTGAGGATGAAATGGAACTAATGTCTTTCATTTAATTACAAAATTTGATTCGAAGCTTTTAGCTTCCATTTTTGAAACATGGTGAGAACTGTGTAGCGAAAAATACATATTTTAAATTAGTTAACTTATAATATTAATGCTCTGTAAATTTACATTGAGCCCTATTTTGTAAAAATAAAAATATCTATAAGAACACCGGATTATATATCTTACCTTTCTTTCTTCATATATATATATATATATATATATATATATATATATATATATAACTTTGATAAGAATTGTCTCAACCATCTGAGAGAATTAAGAACTACCACTAAATCTCGGGTTAATACATCAGCCAATATGACGGTCAACATATCAGCATGTTCCTCGTGTGGACTTGTTTGCAAATCCCATGCTGGATTGTTGAAAAAATAATTAACTGAAAGACACTCATACGTCAAAAAACGACGGAAGAGCCCATCCTATATATATATATATATATATATATATATATATATATATATATATATATATATAGGATGCGATTTATAAATTATTGTCTAAATTATGAAAAATTGAAAATAACACTGACATCTCATTTTAACAAATATATTTACCAAAATTACACAACAATATCTTGAAATAATAAAGAGTAAATTTATTCAATAAAATCAACATTGACTTCAACCACGGCTTCAAGATTACTTCGGAATCTCCTGCAACTCTTTTGGACGGTCTTCTTGTTTAATGTGGTGAATGCTGTCATAATACTTGTATTTGGTTAATCTTTGGCGTTACAAAAAGTTTTATTGGTCTGTGCGCTATATATAATAATCAAGGATGTTGCAGACTGGGGAGTTAGATGTCCAGATGTAAGGGGTGATATGGTCGCAGAAATTGTGTCACAAGCATGACTGTCTTCTCATGCTTGTGTGGCATGGTGCAGATTTAGATACCGAGATAGGGTCCTACAGCAGCCACCCTCTTGTCTTAGGGCAGCACTTCCTCCTCAAAGGCAGGCCTCCATGTCCAGTCTGAGGCCTTCACCAACAAATTCAGTAGTTCTCTTATTATCCGATTGATCAGAGTGATTTTTCAGAGCTGCTGAACCTTCGTAATCCCCATTAGACTCATCCAACTCATGTTTCTTAATCCTCTGCACTGTCCTCAGACTGATACCCAAACATGCTGAAATGTTCATATTGGAGCTTCCAACATGAATGACAAGCAGTCAGCATGTCCTTTTTCAAATTTCTGACTGAATCGCGTTATATTGCTCTTTTTCTCACAGACGGACCCAACTGATATTACTATACTGTGTAGTCGACAAAATCAAACAATGCACATGCGCTAAATTAAAAATAATACATGGCAATAATTTCCCCATCTGATCACTGTATTTTAAAACAAGTATTTATAAACCAAAGTAAAAATGTTGTTAGCGTTTCAAAATTTTCAAATTAAAGAACGCTCATGAATATGCATAAACATGCTAGTAAATACCAAACACTTCAGATACCTCAGTTTATGGATTAGTTATGACAAATTTAATATATGAATGTACAATAGTTACACTAGGGTTGGTTTCGCGCCACAGAGCAAATTGCTAACAAACAAAACATTAATCTAAAATATATGTCATGTTCTTAAATTGTCCCGTTAGATCAAGACTTTAATATGGTTATTATGAGTGACGTGAAATTCATTCAGAAATATCTAAACTGGTGTATACACCTGCTTTCTAAAATCAATAGTTAAAATGGCTTCGAGAATAAAAGCCTGTAGGTTGTAGCGAGGGCCACCTTTCTTAGAATCTTGTGTACTAGCACTAAAGAACGACAAAGAACTGCACCAAATAACAGAAACCATATTACTTCATTTAACAGCAACATCTAAAATGGATAGTACATGTAATCTGAAGAGAAAATAAGGATACAAACAAGCTGTTGAATTCCACACTAATTTGAACAAAACATTATTAAGGAAATACCTACAGTACTTAACATGAGAAACATTTTTTCTGAAAAATTGTTTTAAGAGAAAGATTCTATTAGGTTGGTGCAAAAAATAATGTCGTTTTCTCACATAGTATCATATGTGAGTAAACGATATTATTTTTGCACCAACCTAATATAAATTTCAATCGAAAGTGGCACTGGCTTATGAGGAAACTTCTAATATTATACTTACCGTTCATATTTCTCTATCTCAGTATGTTCATATCTGTCACACTTTTCTCTTTTAATATCTGTCTATCTATGTATATTTCAGTTTGTTCATATCTATCAATCAACCCTTTCTCTTTTAATATCTATATATCTGTCTATCTATGTATATTTCACTCTATTTATATCTATCAATCAAATCACTTCTCTTTTAATATCCATCTTTATTTTACCCTCTTCATATCTATCGATCAAACCATTCTGTTTTAATATCTATTTATGTACTTAATTCCATTCATACCACATCTATCTATCTATCTGACCGAAAAAAAAATGATATAGATGAATTTGGTTAGTTTGTAAAAATTTATTTAAAAAATTCTTTCAAAAACGTTTTAAACTATCAGCGTCTCTCTTTAATGCGCAAGTGTAGTCACAAACAACGTCATCAAAACCAGACGGAAGAAGTCCTGAAGGAAGAAACGCATCACAAATAAACTTTTTTTCTATTTTGTTTTCCAAATTCTTCAATACCGTTCTTGATAGATAAATATATATCATACCTCACATCTATCTATCGATCTCTCTCTTTATCTCTCTCTCTCTCTCTCTCTCTCTCTATATATATATATATATATATATATATATGAGTAACGAGAATCTTGTTAATCCGTATGGATAATCCCAAGGAGGTTGAAATCCTGAGAGCTCAATGTTAAGTCAAAATGAATAATTTAATTTAAAGAAAAATAGACTACTTTAAGGTTCCACTTGTTATAATTTATTTCACCAGGAAATTTTATTTTTCTCTGGATCTTCAAAAAACTTGACTTTCAACGGTGAAACGAAAAATGAATTTAAAATTTACACTTTTGACGGGCAGTATTAAGCTTATATATATTGTGTGTGTGTGTGGTGTGTATGTATGTGTGCTGCTACATCTATTAATCGAGCAGATTTTATTTGGAGATATGAACAGATTTTCATTCTCAAATATTTACGCCGAGACAAACCTATTGTTATTACAAGAACTGATGTATTGATGTAGTGGTCTTGGATTTCTATGATCATGTAAACAAAATTATGCCAATTGATGAGGAAACATTTGCACAATTGAGACCAGGTACCACAGGTACTAAAGCTATTGAGCTTAAATTTTAAAACCTTTGCTGAAGATATTGAAGAATAAAAACATTTCCATGGATATTTATGATGTCATTAATCCGGTCATTTCTAAGCGGCCTTGCTTGCACAAGGAAAATATCCCATTAAGGCCCGTCCTGTCAATGGTGACTTCGGGACAGCATAAACTGACCAAGTGACTGAATAATCTATTTCAGCTGGTGTTAGATATTTTACTCTATTCATTGCATTAAAGATTCCTTCATGTTTGCCGGGTTTCATGCAAAATTGTCCCTTTGACTCTAATAACAAATTTATGTACTCATTTCATATATAAGTAATTTGTTTACGTATGTCTCATTAACGGAAATTGTTTATATCTGTTCTGATATTTTGCATCGAGATCACTTATCCAATCTAAGATTCACATATGAAGGGAAAAATAATAGAGCTTTGACGTTTCTTGACGTATTAGTGTACGGTTCTGATACTTGTTTTTCCACTTCTGTGTAACGTAAGTCTACTTTTATAGGTTCATATACATGCTGGAACTTTTTTTGTCCAAGACAATACAATCTAAATCTTATTAAGACACCTGTGCATCGAACTGTTAAAATTTGTTCTCAAACCGATTTACAAGCGAAGATTGAGTTTGTCACTAAGTTGTTAGTGGATAATGGTTGCCTATTAGATGTTGTGTAGTCATTGTATTCATGCCAAGATGGTACAATTTAAGAAACCCTAATTGGCTGGCCCATAGAAATATTAATTGACGAGGTTAGCACAAAATTTTCTAAGCAAATCACTCAAATCTTGCTATTTTTCGGCAAGTCCATGAATAGTACTTTCGTCCCAACCTACGTTGCGAACTGTTTGTATGGATGTTCTTCCTCCACATCATATAAGTTCAGTAATATATCAATATAAGTTTCAGTGTGAAGCTTACTACATAGGAAAACTAATCAACGATTGGAGACCCGAACAGACCAAATCATGCCACATAAAATTCATCGGAGCAGTTGTGGTCATTTCATAGACTGGTGAACACTACTGGCTCAGTGATTGCTGAACATCTAATTAATAGTTCTGGGTGTAAAATGTCATTTACAAGGATTCCTTTACAATAATCAGCAAAGGCGCACTCTGATTATCACTATAAAATTTTAGGGGCTATATATATTATGACATGTCAGGAGCGTTTATTACGAGCCTTCGCATATTGAGCGCGACTGGCATTCAAGTGAGCGTCTTTCTATTTTTTTTTTTTATTTTACTTTCGACACGCCATTCCCACTTTTAAATAAGGTGATGTTGATAGTGTAGGAGAGATGTTTAATATACAGGAACTATCTTATAGCGATATGTTTCCGTTAATGTGATTTACATAAAATTTTAGTGTTTCCGACTAGAAGCTTTCTTAAGGCTACTTGTAAGTTGCGGGTCGATAGATTTTTTTTTATAGCACTTTGATCTAATAAGTGGCATGTGTGGCGTTTATTCAAGGGGATGGTAATTTTTACCTATCATAATTTTACACGGAGCCCACCACACGTATATACGTGCATGCGAGGAAATATTATTCATCGAAAAAATAAAAAATGCTCTGATTGCTGACATGTATACATTCACGAGACATTCACAAGAAATTTTCGCTATGCTTCCGATCTTTGAATTTCAACATACAAATGCGTATGTATATAGACAACACCACCCATATACATACATATGTCAAGTCCCATACTGTCCACATATGTTTATATCTGTATGAGCCCCGGCAGACGACCGAGTGTGTATGTGTTCTGCGTACCTCATCGGATGTACGGACATACATCTATGTTTGCGTTAGCATGAGTGACATCACGACGACGATTCCCCCTCACTTCCATAATATCACCAATACACGCAATCTACATAAACCCAAATTTTTTTTTTGAACTAATCAGTTTGACTGTAGATCGCAAAAGTGTGAAACCCAGGGTCACAAACTCACATCAATCCAACCAAATATGTTAGCTCTATCTCTGATATTGAGCGCTTTCTAATAAGTACCGCGCATATAACATATAAATAATAATATATATAATATATTACACACACACACACACACACACACATATATATATATGTGTTTGTGTGTGTGTGTGTGTTTATATTTATATACACACACTTTTCACATATATATATGTGTGTGTGTGTGTGTGTCTGTTAGGGGATCTCGGAAAATGCTTCTACAGAACCTACAACAGGCATAAATCATTTTTCGAACACATAGTCACCACTAATTGCTATGCGATTTCACTAATAATGAAAACTAGCCTGCATGCCGCTTTCGGAAATGTGACATTACCAACCACCCGTGCTTGCATTCACTGTTTGGTCTCCGTAAATGTTCAGCAAATGTCTTTGTCAATCGGTGCAATTTTTTCAGAATGGATGATTTCAATGACCCAACCCAACTTTGGATGTAATTTGTAGTTATTTTTTGTGATACTTCTTGTACTGATATAACGATATAGCTAAACATATGTTACCTACATTACATCTAAAAATCTTTATGATTATTATCATTGCTAATATGTCCGTAATTATTCCCGTCACATAAATTATTATAAGAATCATTTTATACAAGAGGAAAATAATTATTATAACAAGTAGAAGAGATGTAAACCATTTAAGACTGATACACAAAACCTGTTCTTTATAAAGAAAATGTTCAAATTATTGAATTCACATGAATAGAGAAGTCGATATTATTTAATAAAGCAGAAGTTCACACACAGTAATTGTTTTGCCTTCATAAGATCGATCGGCGAGTTATTTCCCAAAAGACAGATTCTGTAACTCACAAGCATGTAGTTTATTTGAACCATATTTGTGCCATTAATTCTTTGCATTTCCCGCCGACTGCTACAAATTCCGGATGATTGTTCTTCCACAGATCTTCTCACTTGATGGCTTGTAATCGTGTGCACTCAATTCTGTCCTCCTTGCTGACTGGGCATCACAGAACAAGCACTAAAAATCGACTATTTCGTTGAACGCCGCATGAGAGATGCATAGAGATCAATAACTGTCTTGCGCTTGCCTTCAAGATTGGAACTAGCTCGCTAGTTCGTATGACTGGACTTTCTTACGCTATGTTCATCTAGATTGCCAATGGTTGCAGTGAAATTCGTTTTCCTTTCTTCCCGACTCTCTTTAAATACTCCACCTTTCCGTCGTCAAAGAATTCAGTTCCATCAAGCAGGCAAAATTTTGGCAATTCTTACTTCCGGCCGTAAACTGAGTTCATAATTGTCCCAGATTTCTTTTGATTTTGAATATCTTCCGAATATTTGCTCTCCATTTTCGGTCTGGTGGTTTTCCGAACCGGGAAATAAAGATAAGGAATTAAATGGTTGACATGAAGAGCGATTGAGTTGTGTTTGTTATGTGTTCTTTTTCGCTATTTATTCTCTTGGAATTCTTCGGACCACTGCTTATGCCGTAGATTACTGTTACTATTGCTGCATCTGCTGCTGCTTCTGCTTCTGCTTCTGCTTCTGCTGCTGCTGCTGCTTCTGCTTCTGCTTCTGCTAATAATAATAATAATAATAATAATAATAATAGATAGCCACATAGCGGATGAAGAAATTCTGTGACGGGT
This sequence comes from Acanthosepion lycidas, assembly GCA_963932145.1. Lineage (NCBI taxonomy): Eukaryota > Metazoa > Mollusca > Cephalopoda > Sepiida > Sepiidae > Acanthosepion > Acanthosepion lycidas. Next base: position 60,482,681 of record OZ010616.1, on the reverse strand, counting down.
GATCAGGACACGTAACACATTTCACGGTGTCTAAAGTTTTGAAAACATGTCTTTACTTCATACTGTCTTCCTTCCTTTCACTGTATATTTTATTTTCCTTCACCTCCTCTCCCTCAGGCACACTCTCACACACTCATTCTCTCTTACGCACAATCTCACACACATACTCTCTCATATACACAAACTGTCAAACACACACACACTTTTTCTCTCTCACACGCACACACATACACTCACTATAACTCTCTCTCTCACTCTCTCTCTCTCTCAATCTCTCTCACTCTTCTCTCTTTCTCACCCTCCCTCTCTCCTATTTTATATCTTCATTTTATTTTACTTTTCTTACTTTTTCCTTTATAGCTATTTCTTTGCTATCTTTTTTTTTTCATTTTTCTTTCAATATTTCTTTCCATTCTTATGCTTTTCAGTTTTCTTTTTATTGCTTTCTTTCTTTTGTATCTTCCCTCATTTTTCAAGTTTGTTCTTCCTTTTCTTTCTTTGTCTCGTTTTTCCTTCTTTCTGGGTGTTTTTTTTTTTTTTTTTTTTTTTTCAATTTTCTATTTAATTTCATTTTTCTTTTTAATTGTTGCTTCCGCTTTGTTTTGTTTTTTCTTCTTTCTTTCCTTTCTTCTTTGATTTGTTCTGTAGTAGTTTTCTTCCTTTCTCTATTTTTCTTCTTTTTTTTTTTTTTTTTTCATTCCTTTCTTCCTTCTTTGAAAGTAAATGTTTGTAAACTTAGCTGTGTTGAATGTTAATATCTTTCCACACTAATTCTTCCTGTTCACTGCATCGGTGTGTAACTCAAAGATTACGAATTACTCGGATATAGACATATACATGTACCTATATACAGTTACCTGTGTATGCACGAGTTAGTGGTGCGTGCTAATGCATTTTTGCATAAGAAAGAAAAAAAATAACATCTGTAAAAGTGAGCGTGTATTAATAAATATTATACCTATATCATGTTTATTATATATATATATATATATATATATATATATATATATATATATATATATATATATATATATATATATATATATATATATATACACGTAAGCACATACGTATAGGTACATAGTTTCTTAATTTTATATAAATACAAACGTAAAGATGTGTTTATATATGTACAATCAAACCAGTTGATATTAATTTCATATAACTAATGATCATACTTTCTTAGTGTGTGTATCTGTGTGCGTGTGTGCATGTGTCCATGTGTGTGTGTTTGTGTGTGTATGTGTGTGCGTGCGTATGTCTGTATTCGCGCGAACGCGTGTACTATCGTTTTAATATATAAAATATCGAAATTTATATCTGTATCTGTCGTGGTACGGATACTTGTACATGTATGATATCAAATATGTATAGATGTGTTCAGACTGACATAGATAGATAGATAGATAGATAGATAGATAGATAGATAGATAGATAGATAGATAGTGTAAAAGGTCAATATGGACAAAGAGAAAAGGAAAATTTATCGTAACCGACGCGTTTCCTCCTCTGAAAGACTTTATCAAGACAAAGGTAAGTATTTTATTTTGTATGTTTATACAATGTTTTGGTTTTTCAGAATTTTTGGTATAGGTGTGCTCATGAATATTCATCAGTTTAGCAGAAATGTCCAGCAAGTTCATGGACGTAGGCACCCCTATACCAAAAAAAACATTTTTGCTCTGATATATATCTACTTTTCACATAATAAAATCCTTTAAATAGCGTTGATAATGTCCCCACTCAAAGGACGAAACGAGTCGTATAATTTTTCCTTTGTCTTTATTCATAGATAGATAGATAGATAGATAGATAGATAGATAGGAAAAGGCTGATGTAGATAGATAGATAGATAGATAGATAGATAGATAGATAGATAGATAGATAGATAGATAGATAGAAGGCTGATGCATATAGATAGATAGATAGATAGATAGATAGATAGATAGATAGGAAAAAGCTGATGTAGATAGATAGATAGATAGATAGATAGATAGATAGATAGATAGATAGATAGATAGAAACAAAAATTACTTTTATGTATAATTTCTACGGATTTTTCTCTTACCTTCTTTTTGTTCTTTTTGTTTTTAATAAAATTTAATTAATATTTTAATAGTTCTTCATCAAGTTTTTGATTAAGCCAATTTTGTTAGAAAGAAGCATACCACTTGAACTCCTGAAATTATTTTTATCAGTTAAGTCGTAATCTGTAGTCATTAATTAAGCTTCGTCTTCCTGTGAAGTTTTATATTTATTTAATTTCTTAATCAGCAGAGAAGTGCCAAGTGTTAAATTAACTTGAAGAGATTTCACTGGTAACTTGAAGTCATTTTGTTTACAGTACTTTAAGATGAATCAAGTTTGGATGCGATTCTTTCAGAAATATTTGGTTTTCGATCAGCGTTAAACTATCTGCAAAATAAAATTCTTGTTAATTACCTAAAATTTATTATACTGGCCAACCGAAAATACATTCCAGAAGGCACAGTGAGCCACTCGTCTGGATGTTAGCATCAACAATGCTGATGGAAGCTAAAAAAGAACGGTACCATTAAAAGATATCGGTGTTGTTTTGCAGGCGTTAAAATTAAAATCCGTTTCTTGCCCAAATTAAAAACAGACTTATAATTATTTTTTTTAGACTAGCTACCAATTTAATTTTAACGAACCTATCAGAATTACCATTATGATAGCAATAAAAAGTTGTGCTAAAAGTATAGATATTGCAAAACTTATATCAGCAAGGTCGTTGATAAAAATTTGGAACTAAATAGATCAAAGTAAATATTATATCTCTTATATTTTCCTCTTTACAACCATTCTATATAGATTTATTTATCATTATATCGATTTGTCTTCAAAGGTTTCCATACAATTGTTTTTAAAATTATTTTTGTTGTTATTCTGATGGCACTGTTTTGACCCATTATTTCGATAGATATATTTTCATTATTTTGGTTTTCTCTGCGCAACTACGTCAATGTTGAATTCATTGTTATCTCCCAAATGTATCTTATAAAGTAACCATACACTAACTTTTCTCGCCATTCTTTTGTTGTCTTTCTTATGGTATGAATTGTTACGAATGACTGGGTTTCACTTTTTAGATTTCTTTTAGGTAAGTATGTCAGTATAGATTTACCCGTTATTCCTTGTTTCTGTTTCTTATTACTACAAACGTTATTTTTAGTGGGTTACGTCTTTGAGATGTTTGGTAATAAAATAAGCACATCCCATCTCCCATTACGGTTATAACCATCTACTATAATAAAATAAACGTTTTCGGCGTTAAATTAGTCAAATAAAGCGACAGAAGGAAATTTTGCGAGGCACCCGTCTTTCTCATCAGGATCTGATCCGATTCCTTGAACATCAGCTCAAGATGAAGATTAGAATTGATAGAAACGGTTGGTTTCGACAGACTTTAGCGAAAGGTGGGTGACAAGCGAGCTTGGTTCGTGTGAACGGGGCTAGCTTTGATTTTCTCTTTTAGGTCTACCGGTATCACATCGGGGTGGTTTCCTGTGGAGCCCTCCCTTGGTTAGGTTAGGCAAGCTTTGTGTGCCGAGTTAATATGAGTAAGTGTTGTTCCCAGCTTGCTCCCGGCTTGGGTTGTGATCCAAGTTGAGATTCCCAACCTCCCCAGTTTGTTTTTGGCCTCCCTTTTCATCTCGACTGGGTCAGCTTTATTGATTCTCCATGTCCTTATATATTATCTCCTTTCCCTCTCCCTTAGCAAGAGAGCCTCTTGATTCTGTCGTAATGCAGAATACAGCAACCTCCCTTTTTTTGAAGGTTGGACGGGTCCTATTAACAGTAGTTATACTTATTTTGATTTCTTTTGATATTTAGTTTGTTTTAGGGTTCATCCCCCCCCACCTCTCATTGTAAATCATCCATAAATTTTTATGTATAAATTTTTATCATCATCAAGTTTTTATATCACGGGGTGCGTTTTGTAGGTCCCCCTGACAGGAAGCGGTATCATGGTATATGGGGGGGTTGATTGGTGACTGATCTTATCGTGAATGTGCAACGAGTGGATGGGTCGTGAATCAGATTAGCTAGGTATCAGTGAAGACCGGCCTCAGCCCATTCCCACTTTTCGACCTTGTGCCTTAATTGTATATTATGATACAATAAATATAATACAACGTTTCGGCCGTTGTACACCCCGGCCTTCTTCAGGTGGTTGGAATGTCGAACTGAACACTTTAATTCGCTCACTGGGGTAGACTGTTCTAGTTCCACATGCCATGTTTAATGGATGTCAGTTATCAGTTATCTCCTGTTAATTCCCATCTCTTTGGGTCCTGTCACTGGATCTAACCAACGCCTTTATCCACTGTTGTCAATGGCGACAAAGATGAGGACAATAGTTCGAATAATGTAAATAGAGTACATAATACCTCATCTCAGAAATATAGACAGATACTGAAAGGCCGAAACCTTGTGATAAATATGGCAACCAAGATGAGGACAGTCGTCCGAATAATGTAAATAGTGTACATAATACCTCATCTCAGAAATATAAACAGATACCGAAGGCCGAAACGTTGTAATAAATGTGGCAACAAAGATGAGGATAATAGTTCGAATAATCTAACTAGTGTAAATAATACCTCATCTCAGAAATATAGACAGATACTGAAAGGCCGAAACATTGTAAGAGAATGTTTCTCTTACATTGTGAGAAACGACGTGGTTTTGGAGAAAATGGAAATAAAAAGGAAACATTTAACATCAGGAAGAGGCATCTGAAATTTCTGGAACACAATGTGGAAGAGCGGCTTGGAAAATCTGATATTCTCAGGACGGATAGAGGGAAAGCGGGACAGGGGAAAGCAACACGTGACATAAATAAATGTCTTGAGCAAATAGATGGCAGAACAAGGTTTTGCAGAAATAACAAAAAGACAAAATTTATTAAAAACTACAAGGAATAGGACGCTGTAGAAGGACATGATTGCATAGGTCCTGAAAGGACACGTCACATAAAAGAAGATGTAATTCTATTCTGTTTTTCACATTTCTCTTATGGCACTGTTCTTTGGCATTACTACGAGGTAAACGGTTTTTCTTTTGAGAGTTCCAATGCTTATTCATATCCATATAGTTTTATCTATTTTCCCTAGATTTCTTCAAATGTGAAGTGTTCATACAATTGTTATTTCCCCCATTTTGGTAGTCAAATTGTTTTGTTGCTTTAATCATGGCAGTGTTTTGAGCCATTAAGATCGACATTGGATTCCCTGTACGTAACTTGTCTGTCATTCACCGGAGTTATCATCTGAAATGCCCATACAATTTTCCCTCCCTTTGTGGAAGGTCTAATTCTTCTTGTTTTACTCATGACATTTTTGGTGGTCATTTTTATGAGTGTCTTATTTTCCGTTATTAGTTTTTCTCTAGCTAAACCTGTTTATGTCGATTTAGATGTTACTTCATCGATTTGTCTTCTGTGGTGTCAATTCCATTGTTTTTCATCCTATTTTGGCTCGTTCAATTCGTCTTATTATTTATCTTATGGGACTGTTTGGGAACATTCTAACACGTATCTCATTTTCACTTATTAGATTTCCCTTTTCGCAAACGTATCCATATCGATTTAGTCATACAACTGTTTTCCATTAATTTTGAGTATGTACTGAGTATGGGTTTTTTTTTTTATTACTAACCCTATTTTGTTTTGTTTTATGTAAATAGTGTTAAATCATATTGTAAATAATCATTGGGGTTTTTTAAATTGTTGTTTTATCCCCCGCCCACAGACTTTGAAATGTGCATATGGTGACGAGTTAGGATTTCATAGAGAATTTGAGGTATTATGGTGTTATTTTGGTGATAGGAATATTGTTGGCATGTTTGGGTCCGTGTCTGTGACTAGCTAAGTTTAGAATTAAGACAGAAGAGGACCGTCCTTCCCCAACCCTCTTTTAGGCCTTGTGCCACATTTTACAAACGTACAAATAAATAATTATCTGAAACTTAGAATGGAGCTGATCTTGGTTTATTTAAATACAAAATGCGTATAAGGGGCGATAATCTATACCACAAAGTACTTTAATTGTTTCCAATCCGGTCGCTAGTTTATTGATTCTTATACATTCTCAAGTGTGCCGACTATTATGGAAATATCTTCATGTTCCACAGCTTCCTCGGATCCCGAATTATGCTCGAAAATGACTGCAGTTTTTCTTTCTTTTTTTCTCTCTTCACATTTCAGTTCTCTCCATGACATTTACGCAACTGTCAGATACAGTTTTCCCAATGTAGCATAGCTTTAAACTTGAAAAATCCTGAAGATTTTATTATCTTATTTTTTTAGAATTTCCAGATGTTTCATTTGATGTAATTATTTACATTGTAATAATTATATACATTGTAATAATTATGATATAATTATTTATCTGTGACGATAATTCCAGTTCCCGTCATCCAGGTTTTTGTTATTGACTTTTCAAGCAACACTAATAGCATTTGCCTTATTTTTCTAGATATTTTCATGTTTCTTCATTCATTCGTTAGTAGCCATAACTATTTAGTCAAGTAAAACAAATCCTTAAGATACAGTATTAAATAGAATTCGCAAACCGCAGACCATTTCTGCCTTACAAGAAAAATAAAACTAATCTGTTTAGGAATTTTCGGAAAAAATAATCTGATTTATTTCAAACTTATAAAATATCAGAAGTGATAATATAATAATACTTCTAATGTATACATCTCTCTCTAACGTATTCTCTATCCATCTATCTATCTTTCTATCTATCTATCTATCTATCTACATATATATATATATATATATATATATATATATATATATATATATATATATATATATATATAGAACTCAACACTTAGAGGCGACAGTATGTTTCATGCTATAGCATGAAACAGACTGTCACCTCTAAGTGTTGACTTCTATGTTCACTTTTATATTTACATACGCTCTATCTCTGATATTGAGCACTTTATCCCATAAATATAGCACACATTAAGACTATATTTCTTCATATATATATATATATATATATATATATATATATATATATATATATATATACATATATATATATATATATATATATATATATATATATATATATATATAGTACTTAGTGAAAAGTGCTTAATATCTGTGATAGAGCTAACATAATCAGTTCTTTGTATATTAGTTTATGATCCTGGGTTTCACGCTTTTGATATCATCAGACAAACTACTTTTTTTTTTTTGTTTTTTTTTTAATTTGTATCTATTCATGATTATTTGTTTAGTTATGTTTAGTGGTGGGAGGGGGGATTTTCTTCTGTATGTTTGGTTTGGTTTGGTATGACACTCATACACACAGACACATACATACAGATGTACGCACTTTAGTTCACACAAACACACCCATATAAACAATCCGATGGTAGGCGCAGATAGGCATTCATGCGTTGAAGCATACATGTATACGCAATTGTAATATATATATATATATATATATATATATATATATATATATAAGAGAAAGAACAATCATATTAAGAATCTACAGTTCTTTAACATTTATTGTTTTTAAGTGCTCGATACAACGTAGAGCATAATATTTTAATATTTTTATTTCACATCGCGACACGAAAATTTCTGTTTCGGAAGTTTAAATTTGTTCCATTATCAAGCGATATTGGGTAACTTAAAGTTCCGAAACATACAAATTTCCGTGCCGTGATGTAAAATATTTTATATATATATATACTGTGTGTTTATTAAAAATATATATATATATATACTGTGTGTTTATTAAAAATAAATACGCTTAAATTCACATATTGATATATATATATATATATATATATATATATATATATATATATATATATATATATATATATATATATATTGTCGTCTACAGACAGACTGTTTCGCTGTATCACAGCTAATCAGTGTGGCTAGACGACCGGTTGAATCTCGCTAGGATCAAAACCCGACTGAATTGGTGTCAGTCGGAGATTCTACCCCTAAGCCGTTGGCGAACGGAAGAGATAAAGGTGAATTTAAGCGTATTTAATTTTAATAAACACAGTGTATAGATAGATAGATAGATAGATAGATAGATTGTCATCCACAGATGGACTATTTCGCTGTATCACAACTCATCAGTGTTGCTAGACATCCTATTTCCTCAAACCAGGATTGAAACACGACTGATTTCGCATTTAGATTTTTATCCTAAGCTATCAGCTCCCGACAGAAAAGGAAGGTTATTTTTTACGTATTCATTTTTGAATAAACACTCCAGTTCCTCAGATTGCTCAATTCAAAGAAGAGCTTTGCATTATCAGCACTAACAGACAGTGTTTACAAATTTGCGCTTTCCGTCTAAAGTGCTCAAACGGATTTTATTTTTTTGGGGTTGTATATTTTTGTCATTTACAGAGTGTTTCGTCATATACATATATATATATATATATATATATATATATATATATATATATAATTTTCTCTCTCTCTCTCTCTCTCTATATATATATATATATATATATATATATATATATATATATTGACCCCTAATGTTATAGTTAGATAGATAGATATATAGATAGATAGATTTATATGAATATACACATATACATTTTATATATATATATATATATATATATATATATATATATATATATATAGTTCTAAGTTGTGCTATATTAATGGGTACACACGCTCACTTTCGGAGAGACTATATGTAAATGTAAAAGTGGACACTAAAGTCAACCCCAAGCGGTGACAATCTGTTTCATGCTTCAACTCAATCTTCAGGCCATGTGTATTGTGTTTTGGTTAGTCAGTTGTGCATTTTTGTTTATTTTATTTCTCGAACAATTAATCTAAATAAAATATAAATGTGTCTGCTCAGGTATCTACAGTGGGAATTGTTTAGGTACCCTAGCAGATGGGCGTATTCGGAAAACGATAGTAACCAGCTATTATATACATATATTAATGCATGCATATATATATATATATATATATATATATATATATATATATATATATATATATATATATATATATATCAATAAGATACACCAACCCCAAACCTTATTGATATTGTTTGCGAAGATGTATTCTTGTCATTTAAATCATTAACCTCTATGTTTGTTTTTTTTGTATGAATGATTCATGAATATATATATATATATATATATATATATATATATGCGTGTATACATCTCCCCTTTTTTCACACGACCACACACACACACATATATATATATATATATATATATATATATATATGTGTGTGTGTGTGTGTGTATGAAACTGTTCCGTACAATACATTGGAGAAACATGCGGAAATTTAAAAGAACGTATCTATGAACACAAGACGTACCTTATAAACAACAATTTAACAAATAAACTACTCATGCACAGAAATAAATTCGACCACAATTTTGATCTAAAAAACGCCACGTTCATCCGAGGAGAAAGTAATTTACTCAGAAGGAATATCGTCGAGAGCGCCGGCATCGAATATTATCAAAATATAAATCTACAACCCATTGTTTTTTTTCCAATCTCACCTTTCCTGAAGGAATTAGTACTTTCCCAAGCCAACATACACAAGAATATGTTGAAAAAAGGGAAAAGAAAAGGGTTGAATCCATCACTTCCGCCATTGTACGGCAAAACGTCAATTTCATACTAAAACAATATAATCACAATCCAAACAATTTTCTTTTTTATGTGCCATGTCCTTTCAGGACACAGGCGATCATGGCTATCCACCTCCCTCTATCCCTTCCAACTCCCAACAAGTTCCTTCCCTCTGCTTCCTCCACCAGACCACGTTCTGCCATATACTTGCTTAAGCCCACCAGGTATGTCAGGCGATGTTTTCCTTTGTCTCTCTTTCCCGTGAGTATCAGATTCTCCAGTCCCTCCTTCCTCATTATGTGTCCGAGGAACTTCAGCTGCCTCTTCCCTCTCTTTCCCTCTATTCGACCCGTGAGTATCAGATTCTCCAGGCCCTCCTTCTTCATTATGCGTCCCAGGAACTTCAGCTGCCTCTTCCCTCTCTTTCCCTCTATTCAACCCGTGAGTATCAGATTCTCCAGGCCCTCCTTCCTCATTATGCGTCCCAGGAACTTCAGCTGCCTGTTCCCTCTCTTTCCCTCTATTCGACCCGTGAGTATCAGATTCTCCAGGCCCTCCTTCCTCATTATGCGTCCCAGGAACTTCAGCTGCCTCTTCCCTCTCTTTCCTTCTATTCGATCCGTGAGTATCAGATTCTACAGGCCCTCCTTCCTCATTATGTGTCCCAAGAATTTCAGCTGCCTCTTCCTGATGTTAATTATAAGCCTCCGCCTTGTTTGTAACCTCTCTAAGACTTCATCGTTGCTCACACGCTTGGTCCATGATATCCTTAGCATCCTTCTGTAGAACCACATCTCCGTCGCCTCGAGTCTTTTCTTCATCTTTAAGGAACATTCGCTGTCGTAAAGAAGGACAGATGTCACGTAACAGCTCAGTATTCTTTTCTTTGTTACCAAAGCAATGTTCCTGTCTCACAATACTCTGTCCAGAAAAATAAATCGTCTTAAACATATATGGCACGTGTAAATGAAGATTTTGGCAACTAGTGAGACTTTTATCTTGCTAGATAAAAGATGGCGGAAAAAGTGAAGAAATATTTATCTTGTTTTATTTTTTCACTTTCCTTTTGACTTATTTTATTGAAACGTAAAGTTGCCATTCTCAACTGCTGGGGAAGGGACGTTGACTACGGCATGTCAGATTTTCCCCGCTCTCACTACAACCTGGCAGTCTTTTAAATGGAAACGCATCTTTGTTAAAGTCAGCCGCAACATAACCATTTGATTTGAATATAGCAAGATTTAACACGATCCCATTCTTAAGTAGAAAGAATCGCTTTTTCCACAATGCTTGATAATCTCATATTGTTTTAATAAGGGGCAATGGGACATATACTAAGTTAAAACTTAATTAAAACAAAAAAAAAAGTCTCCCACCCCCTTTTGGTAAGTATTCCAGTTGAAATGTCGGCGACAAAACCGACTACTCCACTCTAAGTTACGAGTGAGGCGACTCGTTAGCAAGCCAGTAGGACGAAAAACAACACCTAACAAAGGGCGGATGAACTCTCCGAGTCAACGGCCAGCTAACTAGAATTGCATCTCCATAAACTACCGTGGAGAAGGCAACGGAAAACCACTCCACCATCAATCCCAAGACAAATCATTCAAACAATGTTCATTCAAAAAAAAAAAAAAACTTACTGAATATTACCAGATTTGGAATTATAACACTTTGTGCCTTCCATATGCTTTCAATACCTTTCAACCTCCTGATGAATATTAAAGAACGTTATAAAATTTATAATTCTTGATAAATCAATGGCATCCTCTGTTTATACGCAGTATAATAAGTCCTAGATTGTCTTGATGGAGACCGTCAGGGGACGAAACTCATTGGTTAACTATAGTTTTACTCTCGTCTCTTTTTATTCATATATATATATATATATATGTGTGTGTGTGTGTGTGTGTGTGTGTGTGTGTGTGTGTGCGTGTGCGTGCGTGTGTGCATATAATCACCAAGGTAGATGCATTTTCGTGACTTTGGAATGGTTGATAATTTAATGAAACTGGTTGTTCTGAAATTGTTATTGTATTGATTGATTCAATGATTTGACTTTTACGGGTTATTTAGGCCAGAAAATATTTTTACATGGTAAGAAGTTTTTGGAGATACTAATGATTTTTTTTTTTTGTTATATACGTTCTACTAATTAACCCATAGCTGAGAGGAGAAGAAGTGGATGCATATCTTTCCCAAGAGTATGTGCGCCTAAGTGAATATAACCAACCCGACTGGAATTGGAACTTGGATCTCTGATTTACAGTACCAAACCGTTATCTATTTCATCACCTGCACATCTTACAGCATCTACTATTTCCAAGCGGCCAGGCGTCTAGGTACTGACCAGGGTCGACGATGCTTAACTTCAGTTATTGTACGAGAACATGTGTTTCGACCTGATACGCCCGTAATCTTGAATATTTAATGTATAATTTTTATGTAATTAATAAGGGAAAAGAAAAATGATGCTTAAAATTAACTGACAGAGAAGATTATGCCAAACAATAAATACTGTTTTATAAAATAAATTAAAATTGTTCATTATTAAGACATATATACATATATGCATATACTTTTTCAGGAGCCAGATCAAACCTAAAATTGAGTACTGCTACCATATATGGGCAGGAGCGGCCTAGTTCTCACTTTCCAGTGTTTATAGAATTCAAAAGTGTCTCTGCGTTCTTGTGGATGATAAATTGTTTCCTAGCTTGCAACGCTTCTTCCACAGACGAGAGGCCGCAAGCCTCTCGTTGCTCTATCTAGAAAACTCCGAAAGATAGATACATTTTTTTGACAAGATTTCTCGAATGTTCAAGCCGGTAGATGTAGTTGGATAAAAAATACTGGTTAAAAAACAGCTTCTACTCGAATATGAGTATCCATGCAAAATAACGCTTAAAGAAAAAATAAAATGTGAAATTAAATCCATTTCCTAAATATAAATTGTCTTTGTTTACGTTAGGATACGAACCAGAGTAGATATGAATGTTTCGAGAAACCCTAAAGCACTATTCGTGCTTTATTCGACCTTAAGGCCTACGTGACCGAGCTGTTAGGCACTGCAGATTCAATGACGTTTCCCCAAAGGAGAGGCAGGCCCGAATCCTCTCGGAGGACACATATTTTTCTGACAAGATTTCTCGAATATTCAGGCTGGTAGATGTAACTGGATAAAAAACATTGTTTAATTAAAAACAGAACTTCTACTCGAATATGAGTTGCCATAAAAAAAAAATAACGTTTAAACAAAATAAATTAAAAATATGTCGGATTTAATCCAATTTCTAATATATATATATATATATATATATATATATATTGCTCATATCTGTCAATCAGATCTTTCCCTTTTAATATCTATCCGTCTCATCCTATCTATCTAGCTCTGTCAGTTTGTTCATATATACCTATCTATCTACGAGTCTACTATTTATGAATCTGTCCATATGTATCTATCTATGAGTCTGTTCATATATACCTATCTATGCCAGTTTGTTCATATTTTGTATCTCTCCATCTATCTAGCCGATTCTGTCCATATATATATATATATATATATATATATATATATATCTGATTGTTCATATCTATCAATTAAATCTTTTCTTTTAATATGTATCAGTCTCATTCTATCTATCTATCTATATATCTATCTACCTCTATCAGTTTATCTATCTACGAGTATCTTCAAATCTATCTACCTATCTATCTATGAGTATGTTCCTATTTATCGGTCTGTCTATTTATGACTGTTCATATCTCTCTATCTATCAGTTAGTTCATATCTACCTATCTATACTAGTTTGTTCATATGTATCTATCCATCTATCTATCCGATTATATTCACACACACACACACACACATATATATATATATATATATATATATATATATATATATATATCCAGGACCAATAAACCTGTCAAACTGACTACGGGAATTCAGAGAAGCATAGATCCATCCAGCTCTTATCTCAAATAACAACTTAAAAGAGACTGTTTGACCAACACAAGTAATGTTAAAAGATTCAGGTTAAAAAGATAAAAAAAATTTAAAAAAAACAAATAAAAACTACAGACAAAAGTTCATTTTCTCCATCAAGACATTCATTTCTGTAGTTTACTGCTACCAGCAAGCAGAAATATTTCTTCTCCTGATGATGGCCATTTTGACCGAAACTAGTCGAGGAATCTAAATGAAATAATAATTAAAAAAAAACAAAAAAAAAAACGAAAGAATATTAATCTACAACCCAGTGTGTCTGAAGATTTTAATTTTTTAATATTTTTTTATTGTTCAAAATATATATATATATATATATATATATATATATATATGACGTCACATATTATGAAATGGACAAAGTCCGACAATTATTTTAAGACATTTTATGTTTAACATTCTTTTTATAGATACAAATATTTAAGTTAATGCTTTGTTTATAATAAACAACATTTACCGGCCTGAATATGACGGTTCCGTATAGGATACAGGTTCGAATCCTGTCGGAGGACGAATATTTTCTATGAAGATTTCTCGGATATTCAGGTCGGTAAATGTTGTTTATTATAAACAGAGCATTTACTTAAATATTTGTATCTATAAAAAGAATGTATAAACATAAAATGTCTTTCTTTTTTTTTATATATATATATATATATATATATATATATATATATATATATATATGTGTGTGTGTGTGTGTGTGTGTGTGTTTACCTATCGATCGTTCGATCACCTAATAATGAAAAAAAGCATTTATTTTATAAACGAAAAAGTTATTATCTAGCATAATTCATATGTACATTTATAAATACAGTTTGGACATAGAATTCAACACTGCGTTGTAACTTTCAGTTTCACGCTTCAATGTTATATTTTCACGCTTCACTGACATCCTTAGGCCAATGTCTGAAGATGGCATTGAAGATTTTATTCTTATGTCTATATTTATAAATGCCCTAGCTCGGGTGTAGAGTAATCTTTCCCTGTAAATATAGAACATTTTAAACAACATTTCACAGTGTCAAAATCAACGACTGCGGTAGATCACATTTAGCATATTTGACACTGTCGACTTAGAATGTATTTTACATAAACTAATAGAATTAATATTAAAATATATCTTTCTGATTATTATTGATTCTAGAAAGATGGACTGAGTAATTACAATGAAAAGTAACTAAAATCAAGACGAAAAAATTCTAGTGATATTTTTAACAATTAATAATGTTTCATTAATAATTTTCAAAATACAATATCTAGTATTTAAATACATGTGTGTATTTCTACGTGTATTTCTGCGTGTACACACACAATAACTGATAGTATGTTTGTAACTATTCTTTTAAAACATTATGTGTGTATAGCAGGTTTGTCAAATCTAAGAAGTGTTTAAGTCAAAAAATGTTTTATTTACTCAACAAAAAGGAGAATAGCACAACAGCCGGATGTCAGTCCAATACTCTACAATTGAAAAGTAGAGTCATCAATTATCTGTTAAGATAATATATAATGGCGAAGTTCCCGCTGTTACTGAATTGAGAGGGAGGAGACGAAGAGCTGAAAAGATTCGTAATAATGGCAATTATATGAGACCTGATGGTGTCTTTATTGAAGTAGCTGCAAGAAGCCAGCGTTACTAACGAAAGCGCCGTCGACGTTGCTGACAGACGTGGACGACGACGTCGATGGCAGTGCCTTTTACTTAAGACATCACCAACCGGGCAAAAGAAATTGGTGACAGATGTTTAACGTCCATTCCATTAAAAAAAAATGTTGCGATTATAGGCAAGACCTTGGAAAGCGAAGTAGTGGCAGTACTAGTCACAAAATCATAGGAGTGGGTACACTGACTATTAATGGGGATTTCGCATGCTGAGTAACAACTTGACAAACAGTCGGTTAGATGAATGTGAATGAATTAGTGTGCATGTGTATGTGTGTGCGTTTCTTTTCACATGTACATTGGTGGGTGTCGTAAATGTAAGAGAGTGGCAGATAATACGGGGAGGGATTGAGGTGGAAAATATTTTGTAAGGTATGAATGAAAGCTGAAATAAGAAAGAGGAAAATAGAGACGAATACTGTAAAAGAAAACATTACCAAAATGACTGAAGGAGAGTTAACAGAAAATATGTATAATATTGTGGGTAAAAATGTAATAAGGTTGGAAGAAGAAGAAGAAGAAGAAGAAGAAGAAGAAGAAGAAGAAGAAGAAGAAGAAGAAGAAGAAGAAAAGGAAGAAGAAGAAGAAAAGGAAGAAGAAGGAGGAGGAGAAGGAGGTGGAGGAAGAAATATGGAAATTAAAAGAAAAAAAAGAACAGGAAGAGGAGAAATAGAGATTAGAAGAACAGGAAGGTGGAGTGATGGTCAGAAGAAGGAGGATAGGAGGAAGAAGAGGGATGGAGATAGGAAGAAACAGAACGGGAAGAGGAGAAATGGGGAGCAGGAAGGTGGAGTGATAGTTAGAAGGAGGAGGATAAGAGGAGGAGGATGGATGGATGGAGATTGGAAGAAGAAGAAGAAGGAGGAGGAGGAAGAGGGTGTGGCGAGAGATGGACGGGGATTAGAAGAAAAAGAAGAACAGGAAGAAGAGAGATGGAGATTAGAAGAACAGGAAACGGAGTAACGGTTAGAAGGAGGAGGATAGAAGGAGAAAGAGGAGGAAAATAAATTAAAAAAAGAGGAGGAGGTGATTAGAAGAAGAAGGGGTGGAAGAGGAGGTGAGGTGAATAGAAAGGGAGAGAGAGGGTATTAGAAGAAGAATGAGGAGGAGGAGAAGAAAAAGAGGAGGAGGAACAACAACAAAAACAATGATTGCAAGAATATACTGTTTTAAACTACGCGTGTATCTTTATTCTGAATTTTCATGAAAGGAAAAAGCTACAAAAGACTGAATGTACAGTTAAGAATGATGAGTACATGAGTGGATGTTCAAGATGTGTTCTGACGGTTTTTGAACATTTATGGTAATACATGGGAAGAATCCTAGCGTATGAATGGATGAGTGTCTTTAGTCGACTTCGCGTGCGCAGGCGCGTGTCCGTGGTACCCAGAGGGGCTGGGTGGAGATTTTCGGGTAAAATTCGATGCAGGCTGACGTAGAACAATAAAAACATCAAAAACAAAAACAAGACGACGGCAGAAGATAGCAAGTGAAACATGATGGCAACCCTAATGATGCTAATGGCGACGGTAGCATAGGGAGAGAAAAAAAAAGATTAACATGAAAAGTAAGGGAAATAAGACGAATAAGAGGAACTAAATGAAGATCAATAAGAGAGAGAAAGGATCTGAAGGAAGAAAAATAGGTGAGAGGAAGGATCTGAAGGAAGAAAAATAGGTGAGAGGAAGGATCTGAAGGAAGAAAAATAGGAGAGAGGAAGGATCTGAAGGAAGAAAAATAGGAGAGAGGAAGGATCTGAAGGAAGAAAAATAGGAGAGAGGAAGGATTTGAAGGAAGAAAAATAGGAGAGAGGAAGGATCTGAAGGAAGAAAAAAAGGAGAGAGGAAGGATCTGAAGGATGAAAATAAGAGCGAAGTAGCATTTGAAGAAAGAAAAATAAGAGGAAGAATCTGAAGGAAGAAAAATAATAGAAAGGGAAGATCTGAATGAAGAAAAATAAGTGATTGGCAGGATCTGAAGAAAGAGAAATAAGAGAGAGGTAGAATCTGAAGAAAGAGAATTGAGAGAAAGGTAGGTTATGAAGGAAGAAAATAAGAACGAGGTAGTATCTGAAGGAAGAAAATAAAGAGAGAGGTAGGATCTGAAGGAAGAGAAATAAGAGAGACGTGGGATCTAAAGAAAGAGAAATAAGAGAGAGGTAGGATCTGAAGAAAGAGAAATAAGAGAGAGGTAGGATCTAAAGAAAGAGAAATAAGAGAGAGGTAGGATCTGAAGGAAGAGAAATAAGAGAGACGTAGAATCTAAAGAAAGAGAAATAAGAGAGACGAAGGATCTGAAGAAAGAGAAATAAGAGAGAGGATAGATCTGAAGGAAGAAAAATAAGAGAGACGAAGGATCTGAAGAACGAGAAATAAGAGAAGTAGGATCTGAAGGAAGGAAATAGGAGAGAGGAAGGATCTGAAGGAAAAAAAGGAGAGAGGAAGGATCTGAAGGAAGAAAATAAGAGAGAAGTAGCATTTGAAGAAAGAAAAATAAGGGGAAGGATCTTAAAGAAGAAAAATAAGAGAAAGGGAAGATCTGAATGAAGAAAAATAAGAGATTGGCAGGATCTGAAGAAAGAGAAATAAGAGAGAGGTAGAATCTGAAGAAAGAGAATTGAGAGAAAGGTAGGTTCTGAAGGAAGAAAATAAGAGCGAGGTAGTATCTGAAGACAGAAAAATAAGAGAGAGGGAGGATCTGAAGGAAAAAATAGGAGAGAGGAAGGATCTGAAGGAAGAAAATAAGAGAGAAGTAGCATTTGAAGAAAGAGAAATAAGAGAGAGGTAAGATCTGGAGAAAGAGAAATAAGAGAGAGGATAGATCTGAAGGAAGAAAAATAAGAGAGAGGTAGGATCTGAAGAAAGAGAAATAAGAGAGACGAAGGATCTGAAGGAAGAAAATAAAGAGAGAGGAAGGATCTGAAGGAAAAAATAAGAGAGGTACCATCTAAAGAAAGAGAAATAAGACGCAGGATCTGAAGGGAGAAAATAAGAGAGAGGAAGTATCTGAATGAAGAAAAGTAAGTGATTGGTTGGATCTGAACAAAAAGAAATAAGAGAGAGGTAGGATCTGAAGGAAAAAAATAATAGATAGGTATGCCTATAATGAGAATAAATATTGAACAAAGCGAAGTAGTTATTAAGAAAACAAAGACAATGCTGAACTTTTTGGTGGAAAACGAAAGAAAAATTCTGTTTCTGTCTGAATTTCTGGGGTGAGATCATTATTTTTCGACCGTAGGTCTCTAAGTACTTCTCCAGGTGTTTGTTGCTCAAGATTGTCCCTCGGAACAATTACCTAATGTGTTATGGTTCCTGAATATGGTTAAATAGTAAATGCGAGTTTAATCCCTGGGGTCACGTTGTTCAGAATTAGACCGATTTAAAACATTTCGTGAAATAACTGAGCAAAAAAAACAAAAAAACAATACGATATATCTATAGATATGGATAGTTCACTGAGAACAATCTACTCACGTAAATTAAATAAAATCTAAAATTCTATGAGGGTTGCTCGGATCGAAAGATACCTGAAGACGGCCACGAGGCATGACAACCGATATGGTATAATAACAAACAATAAAACTTTTCTCTAAACTATGATAGGTCACTAGGGGTTCAAACACTGCGACAGCACCTCCCAGAAAATGTCAGTGTAGAGTCGAAGTCGTCGTCTTTGTTTATGATGATGATGAATTTATAGTAAGTAATTATTTACAAGAGCAGCTTTATCAGTGGTAATATAAAAAGAATAAAAATTTGAGAATAGGCATAATCAAAATACTGTACAATGAATATAGCCGGATTAAAATTTTCTTAAAGAAAACAACGGCCAAATAGATCTCATAAAACATCTTAAATTATGCCTTTTTTTATATATTTATTTTCCTATTTTGCTATTTCTCAGTCACTCAAGGTAAGCATCTCTTTGACCACATATACTAAATTTAAAAATTCAGCTTACATCAGAAAACAATCCGGGTACATTATAATTCGCTCAAAAGTATTAAGCGTCGTTCATTTAATCTCATTATATTTCGTCACACCTTTCAAAATAAGTATGTTTCAAGAATAAATGAGGACCCAATCTATTATCTTTCAAGGTTCTTCGGTCTACATCAAAAGTGTAGTATCTCTTTTCCTCTTTAAGCTATGTGTGAAGCTGTATCCTGGGGATATCAACCCCGCAGCAACACCTTCCTCATTTAAATAAACAGGGAAGTCTGGTAGATACTAACACCAGTGTGACAGTGGTCACGGGGACTAGACAACTGGTACTCCACATTAAAACGACCTTGGGACACATACTATCATCTTTCCGGGGAGTGTAAATTTCCTATTTTTGGTTTGGATAAAAGTGTATTATCTGTTGTTTCTCTTTATCATAGAGCAGCGCAGAGAAAAGCAATGAGAGAAACCTAATCTTGGGAGTTTCAAGTGCGTATGATATAATTAAGATTACAGAATAATACTAGCAGTATGACAATGGTCGCAGGACCGGTTAATTTGACCACCATCCACGAAAATGTCCATGTGCTACGTCTTATCTCCGCTGGGGAGGTAATGTAAATATGGAATCAATGTTCTTCTCTCTAAACTCTCTAGTCCCAAGGATTCAAATCTTGCAACAGCACCTTCTTGATTGCAATAAAGATGGAAGTCAGATGATTCCGACGCCAGCGTGATATTCGTCGCAGTGACAGGACTATTTTTGTTTAATGCCCCACATGTACGCATATAATCAACAATGTGTTACATGTTAGAAAGTTAAAGACCTTCCAGCTAGGATCTGCGGTGCAAAACGCAGTCCAGTGTACTCGTCTACGAGCAGTCAAGTCCTAATAGTGAGAATTCCTAGTCCCAGTTATTCCGTTCCTTCGACAGCATTTTCCCATTGCATTATATATGAAGTTCGTAGAAAAACACTTGAAAACGTCTACGTTTCACATCCTATCACTGTGTACATAAGGTCAATAGGTAAATACAGAATGCATTACCATGATACTGTCGCATATAAATGAAAATATGTACTGGTATACGAGATATGCATATTTATATAGTTAAATAATTCTACACATTTCACAATTTTATGCTTCACATTTTTATGTTTCACATTTTCATGTTTCACATTTTCATGTTTAACATTTTTATGTTTCACATTTTCATGTTTCACATTTTTATGCTTCACATTTTTATGTTTCACATTTTCATATTTCACATTTTTATGTTTCACATTTTCAGCTTTCACATTTTCATGTTTCACATTTTTATGTTTCACATTTTCATGTTTCACATTTTTACGTTTCACATTTTCATGTTTAACATTTTTATGTTTCACATTTCCTTTGTGTTCAATCTCTCATACCGGGTCTTTTGAACAGGAGTAAAGGTTTATCCTTTGTTTTAAGTTTAGTATTGAGTTTCCGGTTCCTTCTAATGTCTTCTAATTCTATTTCACTCACAGTAGCCCCCTTGCGTCTTAGTGACATTATCGCTTTGCTTTGGGTGAACTGATTAAAAAACAAACTCAGAAAATTTGGAGGCATCTGATGAGGACGTGTTATTTATGTCTTAGAAAGAGAAATATTGTAAGCCGTCAGATGACATAACAAAGACCTACTTCGTCTTACAGGTTCAGAATATGTTCAATTTAACAAGTTGATGAGGATCGGCCGAGTAATGGCGCTGATTTTCACTCTCAAGGCGTGTGGTACCTGCGAGCATCTGGAGCATCACTAATTCTATTGTTACTTCATTATATTACTGTTAATATGATGTCATTATTTGTTTTATTTTATGTATTACAGTTTTAGTATTTCCCTAGATATCCGAATTCCTTAATTATAGTATAAAGGATGATGCCGCATCCTTCGAAAGCTTAAGCATTTTTTCGGTTTCTTTCTCGTTCTGTTTCCCGAATTACAAAAAGGATAATCATCTCCATAAACCAGAGTTTCTGAAGCAATAAAACATAAGACTAATATTACTTTCTTTCACTCGTCAACGTTTTTTTATTTATTTATTTATTTATTTTGAGAAATAACTGGAGGTTTCTTCAATATCAATATTTTCCCAATATTATCATATGGATCATTTAAATACTTCCAAAAGATTCCTATAAACATCTTCGGGACTATTCCAGGTGGATTAATAATAAGTGCAACTGTCATCAATTCCGTTTATTTATTTACTTTAGTTGTCTGGAAATGTTCTCTGGAAAAGTTATCTGGAAAACTTATCCGGAAAACTTATCTGGAAAAATTTAGATATTTACGTAGCTTTTCATTCTAATTCAATGTCATTATATATTTTACTGGAACAGTGATATCCACAATCTGATAGCCTGTCTTTTCCGTCTTTGTCTATAATGACTAGATCTAGTTTTCTGGCTTTAACTGATAAATTTCTGTCCCACTTTTCTTCTTTTTCTTCTTTTTTTTTTTTTTTGCTTGTTCTGCTTACTTGACTATTCCTTTGAGGTTTTAGCTTTGCTCACTATGTTAAAATTCCAATAGTTTACTCAATTACTAACAAATCATTGGTTCTATTCAGTCATGTCTATTTTTATTGCTTTTAAAACTATTTACCACATTTACATGTTATGGATTTAACGGATTCATTTCTTTCTACACAGCAAAAAAAAATCTGTTAAAACTTGTTTCGGCTTTAAATTCCAGCTTTAATTTGAATAGTCAAAATTCCAACAGGTTTACGTATTCTTCTATTATTGTATTGAGTTTTGTCAGACAGTATTATCGTTTGCATCCTCAGCTAATCTGTGCCGAGATAAAGCTGAAATTGACAATCATATAATAAGCGATATACAGTACGTTGGCTCAGAAAGACTTCAAACACAGACATGACTGAGCAGGAAAGAATAGCCACTAAGAATTGTACAAAAGATAGCGATTCGACTTTTCAATACGAACAAAATAACATAGTAGATGTTGATCTTTCGACAGATCACACTGTAAAACTAATAAAAGAAAGAGAAATATCTGGATCTTGCGATGGAATTGAAAATAAAATTTGAACTATGAAAATGTGAAACATGGAAATGTGAAACATGAAAATGTGAAACGTGGAAATGTGAAACATGGAAATGTGAAACATAAAAATGTGAAACAGGAAATGTGAAACAGGAAAATGGGAAGCAAGAAAATATGAAGTATGAACATGCTACATTTTCCCTTCAATACAATTCCACTCATAAGAGTCTCAGAGAACTTTGCGATGAAGTTGGAGGAGCTGTATTCTTTAGAAAGAACATTTAGATGACATTATTAATAAGATCCGCAAAAATACTAAAGTATTAACGAAACAACTGAGTATAATTTGAATTCTTTAAATATAATTAAGTATAAAAGAATTATATTTGAGTATAATAAATAATATTAAATAAATAATAAATGATAATAAATAATAATAATAATAATAATATAAATACGTTTGTTCTGTTTTACAGCATAACAAACTCAATGTGTTATTTAAAGCCGACAAGATTGTTATTGCTGGTAATATTGTTTTCGAAAAAAATATTGCTGGTAATATTTTTGTCTAAGAATATATTGTTGGTAATGATTTTTCTTAAAAAAATGTATTGCTTGTAACAATTTTTTACAAAAAGTATTGCTGGTATTAAAAACTCTTTTTGCACTTTCATAGTGTTTTGACCCAAGTATAGGGTCTAACTATTTGTCCATAGCTGGGAACATAACAGGTGCTACCACCCCGGGTCAGGGTGGACCTGGGAACACCAGCAATTAAGAGGTGGTTTCACGCTCCTCAAAACAGCTTGATCAGATGCCTTGCTGTTGGATGTAGTTTATCGTCATACCCAGGACGGCTTACTATCTGTTACGAGATATTCATATTTTGTAATACTTCTTCAAAGAATATCTAAAATATTTGTATATGCTTTCAATATATCTCAAAAGGAGTCAGTTGAAATTCATGTCATATACTGAGAAAATAAGGTTTAGAAAACACTCACAGAACATGATGAAGGCAAGAATAAACTAACTACTCAGCTTGTGCAAATGGTTGGCAGAATAGGGTTGAGGAGAAATAGCAAAAGGACAAAATTTACTAAATGCTACATAGGACGGGAAGTTGTGAAGAGCCATGATCACAACGTCCTGAAGGGATACAGTTCATAGAAGAAGAATAATGAATTTGTGTAAATGGTTGGCAGAATAGGCTTTTGGAGAGATATCAAAAAGACAAAATTTTCTAAGAGCTACAAAAGACAAGAGTCATGATCGCCAACGTCCTGAAGGGACACGGCAAATAGAAAAGAAAAAATAAGCTTGAGTGAATAGTTAGAAGAACAAAGTTTAGGAGAGATAGTAATAAGACAAAATTTACTAAGAGCTACAAAGGATGGGAAATTGTGGAGAATCATGATCGCCGATGTCCTGAAGCGATACAACACTTAGCAGAAAAATGAGCTTATATATATGGTTGGCGAAACAATGTTTAGAAGCGATAGCAAAAAGACAAAATTTAAGAGTTACAAAGTACAGGAAATTGTGGAGAGCCATGATCGCCAACAGAAGAAGAAGAAGAAAAAGAAATGTAATATGTTGTTTTATTAATACAAAATTATTGCCTTGTTTGCTAGTGCTTTTGTTAATCAAACTGGCGTCATGAAAAGAAGATCATTTAATTGCTTCTCGAAACTTGCATCAACCAAAAGCTTAAATGCGTTTTTAGAATTATCCAATTAAATGGATAACTAAGTTTAGAAAGATATCAAAGGAGAAACAGTCGGCTTCTTTTGTTTGACTTGTTTATAGTAACTGTAATATTTACTACATGCAAAAATATTGAAGCAATCGCTTATTTATTTTAATATTTTCAGTCCTCCGTCAATGCTTTTTTTGACGAGTATTATAGATAGTAAATAATTATCTAGTACTTCATTTTACTTTAAGCTTACTAGTATACTATATATGATAAGTAAATTGGACATATAATAGACTACGCTAGGTGTAATTTCAGCCAACAACACTAAGTATTACAAAAGCCAAAACATAACCGAAAAACTCCTCATGTCCTTAGATAACCTCATCAGATCGAGACTTTCATATGGATGTCATATATGGCATCAAACCCTTTCATAAATATCTAAACTATCAGCTATATACAACAGCTTTATAGGATCAATGATTAAAAATGGTTTTGAACCAGTGAAGTTTGTGTATCTTGGTAAAAGATCATTCTTCTTTGAACAATGTGGACTGGAGCTACACAATCACAAAGATTGAACTGTACCAAATAACAGAAACCACATCAACTGAAGATTTTCAACAGTAGCAACTAAAATGGATATGACGTGCAACTCGAAGTGAAAATAATGCCTTAATCAAGATGTTAATGTTACACACTATTTTGAACAAAAAGTTAAGAAGGTTGGAAAGAACGATAACAATTAGTGGACTTGAGAAATCAAGTATATGAAAAGAAATTTTGAAAATTTTTTTTATAAATTTCAATCGAAAGTAGCCCTGCCAGCACAGTTAATGAATTTTAGATATTTCCTTATGCGGAAACGGTTAATATTATCATTAGCATGAGAGAACAGATAGTACACTTTGATCTTAGATCGATGGTCAGGTGTAAAGAAAAGCATAATTCAAGTAGCTCTAGCTACTCAGTCTATGAATGCATAATGTGTCCATATAAGGAAACGGTTAATATGACCCTTACCATTTGTTATTCGTTGTTCCTTATCCTTTTCTTAAATAATCTTTTCTTTAAATCATTTCACCTGAAGCAAGGCACTAAAGCCACTAAGACAAGGGGTTACTGATGGAAAAAGAATAAAAAAGAATATTCGGGTAAAGAAACTTAGCATAGAGATTACGGTTACATCTAACAAGTTCAACTGTAAAATGATGAGACCTTTCTGCCAATGAAGTACTGCGCTTAAATTCATAAAGTCTAAGTTCATCAGCACAGTTACCATGAAAGTATTTGTAGAAAAGGCACAGAAAACCTACCTTACGGTTGCGGGAAAGAGATTGAAGTCCAGATGCCAGGTCAAGACTGCAGATTCTTCTATTGATCTTATGAAAAATCTCTAAATAAAAAACAGCAAACCATGTGTGGTAGCAAAATTCGAGGCATGGGGGCTTATTTCTTCATCATTGACAATTTTTTTCGTCATCTTTTTCTTGTCATTGGTCTTCTTTTTACTTGAGCTTTGTTTACTTTTTATTTTCTCCTTTTTTCTTCCTTGTTATTAAGTTAACTCAATTTCTTGCCGAATCTTCGTCGGCTAAGCTAGCTCCCAATTCATCGTAACTGTAAAAGAAAAACCCTAACGAAGGACATAGGGGATCCAGTTAACTAGAAGTAGTGTCTCTATAAAATCACTGTAGAGAATGCCACGCAAAAATATTCCACTCACGACCACGATTACGAGTTCCCTAAACCATTAGGTGTCGTAGGGGCATCACACGTACTGCAACCGCAGTAGAAGTGGTCTGTCTTGGGCAAGATAGCCTGACGGAGCCCAATCCTCTCCACGCTACATTGAATTCTGAGTTTTCCTTCTCCTAGACTGGCTGCCAATAAAGGCTATAGACTGTTTGCTTTTTACTCCTAGCCGGGGGGTGGAGAGATGGATTCATACCTTTCCTAAGGATATTAGCACGTAAGTGAATGTAATGGATTTGACTGGAATTCGAACGGCTTTCTTATTCCTCAATCCGAACAATTACTCCATCATGCCTGTTATTCAACTATCCTTCCTTAAAAACAATCATTACAATTAACAACTCATAAATATCATAGATAACGGCATGAAGGATTTAATTACCTCAAATAGTTAAGAGAGACAAGTGCGGCAAGTGTCATTTAAACCTCATCCAATGATTATTCGCAACAATCGGATGTTGGAATATTATGACACTGTAACAATGCAGAACGCTAGAAAATGAGATGGAGAAACAACGGAGATTTTATAGGGGATGATTATTCCATCATGTATGCAGGAAGAGAGAAAGTGGAGCCGGGCTAATATTAGCTAAAGCGACGAGGAATTGCACGTGGTGGAACTAGAAACTGTCAGATATAATATTACTAGTAAAACTGAAGGGAAACGACGCAATTTGGTGATCATATCAGTATATGCGTTCACGTCCTACAGTACCAAAGAAGAAATACATTAACTTTACAATCTATATATATAAAACATAGGATATCTGAGTGTCTGTCTGTCTGTGTGATATCTTTTCATTCGACATTCAGCCAAACTTGGCACATATATTGTACAATGTAAGGTTCTTAGCGTAAAAATCGATAATTTTTAAAAATCAATAATCGATAATGCCGATCAAAAATCGATAAATTCAACTTTTTTCTCTGATTTCGCTCATACTCGGTATGAAGGTTACTTACATGATAACGAGCTCAGCGATACCTCATTTTTATTTCTACGCCACTGCGTTTAGCGAAAAACCGCGAAAAGCGAAATCGATTTCAACACAAATGTTTTCAAGCAATCTAAAACAAACTCCACTCAATTGTAGCCAACAATAAGTTGATTGTTTAATAGTCATTTAATTAGATAAGTGAGCCCACCCATATAGTGAAAACCCACATAAATAGCGAAAAATGATGATGTTTACTGGTTTCTTTACATCCCTGATAACACAATGAAAAATTGAATTAAAAAATTCCAAAATAATTGTGGTCTGAAGTGGGTCTTCATGTTGTCTATTTTACCCCTTCATGTCCTCGACTAACTTCGACTGAATAAATACAGACTATTTCATTAATTCAAAATGTGTTTTTTTAATGTAAGTACATTAAAGTAATTGAAGATGATAGACATTTAAACATGTTGCAGTTTTTGCTCCATTCTAATTGAACGCTTTTTCTGATCGACCAGCTGGGTATGGCTGCTAGTACATAATAAAATGTTAATATTAAGTAAATCACAATATTTCTTAATAAGCATTTCACTCCACGCAAGGCGAGAGTGCCACTAGTATGCAAGGGGCTACAGAGAATGAAAGTAAGAGAGAAAAAAACTGGGTAAGGGAGGGAGACTGAGGAGTGGATAAAAAGAAGAACGGGGATCAAGGCATCAGAAAATGTCAATTGACATTACATTTAAATTTTTGAAGATTATAGTTTATCAGTGAAACAAGTAAGAAGAAGGGAGTTCCACTGTCGGGAAGTACGAGAGGAGAAGCTGTTGGAGTAGATGCGGTTGCATTTAACTGTTTCGATAGTAAAAGGGTGGGATCGAGATGCCAACATAGTAACACGCTTAAATTTATGCAGTCGGGGCACCAGTGAAAATAGCTCGTCAGAGCAGTTGCCATGGAAATAAGTGTAGAAAAGACAGAGGGAAGCCACATCACGTCTGCGAGAAAGTGACTGAAGTCGAAATGTCAGGTCTGGACTAATTACATTGCATATCCGTCTTTGGAAATGGTTGAGAACCTCGAGATGAACAAGCGGGTACCAGACTATATATAACAACAGTATCCCATGCATGGACGAATGGTAGATTTGTAGATGTGAAGAACTTGGACCACGCAACGAGCTCAGAAAACAACAGATTTGTTGGAGTTCATCGATTAGCCAAACAATAACCAATACTTTATTCAAAGAACAACCAAAAAGCTTTTGGACATTAATTAATCTCATTCTCTAATTACGCCATGTCATCGCGAAACGTAGGCCATCACAGCTCACAATTTTCTGTCCTTTGAAGCTCTAAATAAATTATGTCTTTTGGCTATTTCTAAACCCTGATTCGCAATCCATTTCCTCAAGCTTGTCAAATATGTGAGGCTTTGTTTTCCTCTGACCCTCTTGCGCTCAATCTGACCTGTGAGTAACAGATTTTCCACGCCCTATTTCTCATTATAAACCCTAGAAATTTCAACTATCTCTTCCCGGTGTTAAGTATAAGTTTACTTTCTGTTTCTATTTTCTCTAAAACCTTGTCATTTCACACATGCTCGATCCAGTGATATCCTCAGTATATTTATGTAGAACTACATTTTCTTTGCTTCAAGTTTCTTTTACATCTTTGAGAAAATTGTCCAGCATTCACTACCATACAGCAGGACAGATGGGCAAAGCCTAGGAGACATTAAAAGCAAACCATGTTACTTAACTACCAACAAACGATTTATATATTTACCTTCTAAAACATAACAAAGCGCAAAATATCAACGCTATCATCTGTCAATCATATGAAAACAAAGACTAAAATTACAAAATTTAAAATAGCACAAAGCATGTCTAAACTAGAATAAAACAAATACATACACACCTCTAATGAACGGACTAATAAGAAGAGGATTGTCCGTTAATGCCGATTGTCCGTAGATGGGAAGGGATTATTTTTTTAGTTATAAAACCTCTATAGTAACTACCAGTAAATACTATCATAATGTAAATACTATAAACATGCATATATGGCATAACACAAATATATACTTAATATAGATATATTAATCAAAATGACAAAAATAATAGATTTCTTACAGCTACTTTCTCATGCACACGCTAATGTATCGTACTTTCCGTCTTTGTTTACAAGTGAAAAGCTCAACACCGCCGCCAAGCGGTCACTTTGAGAACTAATTCGACTCATTCTGCTAATTTTGAAATACACCACTAACGCTCTAACGCTCTTTTCTGGCAGATTCTTTTATTTTGCCTGCGGGTTTTGTCCGTTGCATTCGAAGTCTGTTGATGAGGGTCCGTATTTGTAAAT
This sequence comes from Acanthosepion lycidas, assembly GCA_963932145.1. NCBI lineage: Eukaryota > Metazoa > Mollusca > Cephalopoda > Sepiida > Sepiidae > Acanthosepion > Acanthosepion lycidas. The sequence continues at coordinate 60,453,620 of OZ010616.1, read as the reverse complement.
AAATATATGTGGTTGCAATTACCTACAAATATGAAACTTTGTCAAGAACTCAAACTGTAACACCTTAAGTTAAACGTTAATGGCAACAGTGAGAAGTCATTCTAAAGTAGAATTTGTTTATACTTTAGAACAACCATAGAGAAAGAAGTGGATGACAAATTGACTTAATGAAAAAGGAAGAGCGTGTAAGAAAATGCTCAAAATATAAGGACAAAGATAAACATCGGAAATAACAACAATCAAGCAAAAGAGAGAATATAGCTCAATAAGAAATGTAAAGAGATCAAAAACTGAAAAGTAGTTATGTAACCGGTATGCATAAAAAGTAAAAGAAAAGGTAAAAACAGAAAACATGCCCTTCAGCAGGAAGTATAACATCTAAAGGGAATAATCATAGTCGGAAAAGAAAAACTTCAAACCTGGAACGAATATATTTATATCTCTCCCAACAAAGAAGGAAAACATATTTTTTAATTATTTTACCCCAAGAAAGATTATAATGCCACTAATACGCAAAGGATTACTGGGAATGTAAGGGAATACGAAGACATTAGTGAGAAAAAGGACAATAAAAGAATAGATTCTATTAGAATAGAACTTACGGTTACATCTTTTGTTATTCCAACAGTAAAACCATGTGACGTAGTTGCCAATATAGTAGTACGCTTAAATTCATGTTGTTGAGGTATCAAGGGGGAAAGATTATTAGATCAATTGCTATGAAAATATTTATAGAAGAGACAGAAAGAAGCCACGTCATGGCAGTAGGAAAGTGAGTGAAGTCAAGATGCCAGGTCAGGACCGATAACATTACAGACCCTTCTCTGGGTTTTGCCGTGAATCGCCAGTTATATAACCGGAGCAACAAACCAAATATGGCAGCAATATTCAATACACGAACGAATAGTTTATTTATAGACGTATAAAATGAATTGTAATGAGAAAAATTTTCTGACACCAGACACTGAACCAATTTTCCTAGCATCAGACCTAGCAATTAATTCCATATAATTACTCCACTTAATGTTATTAGAAAACGTGAAACCAAGAAGGCGAAATTAGTTTCTCACAAGTAAGTTTGCATCATATAAGGTACAACATCATGAAAGGTCCCGAAAAATAAAATAAAAATGGATAATACAGCAGGAACAGCCGAAATTGTAACAGAAATGCTGACAAACTTAAATGATTTGTGAATTTACAAAATTACCAATATGATAAACAAAATATACGACAGGCGTGCAATACCGGAAGACCTCATTAGATTTATTTATATAATGATACAAAAAGTTCTAGGAGGAAATAAACGCAAATTCTACAGGGTAATCAAACTTATGAGTCATATAACAAAACTAATAATTAATATTCTATTGAATAGAGCTCGTGGCAGAATTTGACGTAGAATAGAGGAAAAACATTGTGGCGATGTTCAAGAAACTGGAGCAAGAAATGTAATTTTCATGATCCAAATATTATCAAATCGTGCAACATAAGAGCAGAAAGATCTATACATGTTTCATGAATTACACAAAGGCATTCGATAATGTTCAACACAAAGAACTTGAAATCTTAGGAAAACTTGATCTGCACAGAAAAGTCATTGAAATAATTCGTAACGTGAATGAGAACAATGCAATGCAGATAGAGAAAAATTTGAGTGAATACACGAAAAGAGAATGAAAACTACAAGGATATGTTTTGTCATTGGATTTATTTAATCTGTACAACAAGATTATTCTATGAGGACCAGAAGCCCTATTAGGATTTATTATCAGCGGACATAACTTTAACAACAGACAACAAGCAGACGACACTCTATTATCGACAAATTCAGAAGAAAAACTGAAAGAACCCTCAGAAAGAACAGTCAATGAAAACAAGAAAGAAAAAATAAGCATTAACTGTAACAAGACAGAATGCTTGGTTGTCAGCAAAAGGGACAATCCAAAATGTACATTACGTATTAGGGATGTCAAAATCAGTTTCAGAAACTATAATTAAATTGAAAAGGTTATAAGGAAGTGTGATAGCTTTTCAGAAACAGACCAAGTTATTAAAGGATAGAAAAAAAAAACGAGTGATATTCTATGTAATATCATAGCTCCTATGAAGCAATGATTGCTGAACAACTTAATTACAGATAGGAAAACAAATAAAATAACAGATATAGTTCCACCAACGAATGTTGAGAATACCATAAGCAAATTATAGTTATATGTTCGAGATAGTAAATTCAACCATTAACACAATTTGATATATAAAAATATTCATAGTATATACAAATCACCAGAGTTACAAATAATAAAAATCATAAAAAACTAATGGAACGAATACGCCAAAGAACTTAAAATAGCGAAAGCAAATAAGCCTACGTTCGAAAATATAGAAAGGTCAGAAAGACAAAAAGATTGAAATTGGATCACCAAGATGAAGAGGAACAAAATAGCACAGCCTGATGAGATTTTAGCAGAAATACTCTCAATCTTAAACAACTTTGGCATCAACAAGATCGCAGAAATAATAAACAAAATTAACAATGTTAGTCACATACCTTACTAAATACATCTTTGTAACATTACCTAAGAATGAGAGTTCAAAACAGTTCCGGAACAGTGAATCAGGTTAATGAGCCACATAACCAAAATAATGATGCGAATCATGTTGAATAGATCAGGAAGCAGAATAAGACCTGAAATAAGCCAAAAACAGTGCATCATTGTCAAGGACACCGGAACAAGAAATGAGATATTCATAAATCAGAATGATGACAGAGAGAGACGGAGAGAGGGAAAGACAGGGGGAGAGAGGCAATAGAAATGAGAGTTCATTCAGTCATTCAGCTTAATGAGCCACATAACTAAACTAATGATGCGAATCCTGCTGAATAGATCACGAAGCAGAATAAGACCTGAAATAAACCAAGAACAGTACAACGTTGTCAAGGACACCGGAACAAGAAATGAGATATTCCTAATTCAGAATGATGAAAGAGAGAGAGGGAAGAGCGGGGGAGTGAGAGAGAGCAATAGAAATGCAGAAAGATGTGCCCTTTTATCGGTTATGTAAAAGCATTTGACAAGGTACGGAACAACGTTCTATTTGAACATTTGGAAATGATGTTCGAATAATCCAGAACTTATATTGATAGTAGACCGTCTGTAAACCACATAGAAAAGGAAATGAATAGCTACATAAGAGACAAAAGTGAGTCATCTCCACAGATTTTTAGGAAAGGAAACTACAGAACTTTCTGGACAGTGTGGTAGAAGAAAACGAGAAAAAAGAACTAACCATTATCTAGAAGTTCTACTAGAAGCAAACGGCATAGAAAATGAATTGAGTAGCAACACAAAAGAATAGGAAGGCACATATGAGAAGGATGCGTCTTCTCCCGAGATTATTCGATCTCTACAGTGACATTATCTTAAAGGAACTGTAGTAAATGATTTATTATGTGTGAATGTAATCTTAACAATATAAGATACGCAGATGACAATGTGCTGATTGCCTACTCGGAAAGGAAAATACAGAACCTTCTGGACAGGGTGGTAGAAGAAAATGAGAAAAAAAGAACTAACCATTATCTAGAACTTCTACTGGAAGCAAACGGCATAGAAAATGAATTGAGTAGCAAGACAAAAGAATAGGAAGGGACATGTGAGAAGGATGCGTCTTCTTTCCAGATTTATTCAATTTCTACAGCGACATTATCCTAAAAGAACTGTAGGAAATGATTTATTATAGGTGAATGTAATCTTAACAATATAAGATACGCAGATGACAATGTGCTGATTGCCTATCCGGAATGGTAACTACAGATCCTTCTGGACAGAATGGTAGAAGAAAACGAGAAAAAAGTACTAACCATTATCTAGAACTCTCTACTGGAAGCAAACAGCAGAGAAAATGAATCTAGTAGCATGTCAAAAGAATAGGAAGGCACATGTGAGAAGGATGCGTCTTCTTCCCAGATTATTCAATTTCTACAGCGACATTATCTTAAAGGAACTGTAGGAAATGATTTATTATAGGTGAATGTAATCTTAACAATATAAGATACGCAGATGATAATGTGCTGATTGCCTACTCGGAAAGGTAACTACAGAACTTTCTGGACAGAATGGTAGAAGATAATGAGAAAAAAAGTTCTAACCATTAACTGCATGAAGTCAGAAAGTTTAGTCATCAGTAAGAAACAAAGCCCAAGATGCGACTTACGAATTGGAGATATAAACATCTAGCAGGTGCTGAAGTTCAAATATCTGACTAACAGAAATGTGGTTCTACAGAAGGATACTGAGAATACCATGGACAGAGAAAGTAAACAACAATGTAGTCTTAAAGAAAATAGCAACAGAAAGAACACATACTCAAAATCAGTAGCGAAAATTCCTTGGACATATAATGAGGAATGAGATCTTGTAAAACTTGACGCTCACGTGACATATTGAGGACAAGAGAGATAGGGGAAGGCAGGATGGAGGATTGGAAAACTTGACCCTCACGTGGCATAAAGAGGGCAAGAGAGATAGGGGAAGGTGGGATGGAGGGATTGAAAAACTTAACCCTCACGTGACATTGACGACAAGAGAGATAGGGGAAGGCGGGATGGAGGGCTTGGAAAACTTGACCCTCACGTGGCATATTAAGGAGAAGAGACATAGAGGAAGGCAAGGTGGAGGGCTTGAAAAAATTGACTCTCGCATGGCATAATGAGGGCAAGAGAGATAGAGGAAGGCGGGAAATAGGGCTTGGAAAACTTGATCCTCGAGTGACATATTGAAAACAAGAGAGATAGGGAAAGGCAGGAAGGAGGTCTTGCCTCACGTGGCATATTAAGGAGAAGAGACATAGAGGAAGGCAGGATGAAAGGCTTGGAAAACTTGACCCTCACGTGACATATTGAAGACAAGAGAGGTAGGGAAAGGCGGGAAGGAGGGATTGGAAAACTTGACACTCACGTGGAATATTGAAGACAAGAGAGAGAGAGGAAGGCGGGAAGGAGCGCTTGGAAAACTTAACCCTCACGTGACATATTAAGGAGGAGAGACATAGAGGAAGGCAAGGTGGAGGGCTTGGAAACCTTGACCCTCATGTAACATATTGAGGACAAGCGGCATAGGGGATGGCAGGGAGGATGTCTTGGAAACTAGACTCTCCTGTGACATATTGAAGACAAGAGAGATAGAAGATAGCAAACCACTTACCTGACAAGCTTGTGTGAATGAACCTTGGCAACAGGAGAAAAACTGCTAAGAGTCTCACAAGATAGGCAATAATGGCCTCTCCACAATGTTCCATGCACAACGAAGAAGAAAAAGAACAAGAACAACAATTTTTGATTAAAAAACTAGAGGTCTTATTTATTTTGTTAACATTCCAATGTTTGTATAATCTTGAGAACATTATGATTTGAAATGACTCTTATAGGGGTTTTAAATGTAAATAATAATAAAAAAGAATAATTTGATAAATTTGGAGTCAGGTATGATTTCTGTGTTTAAACATTTTCATTAGTCGAGGTCACACCAAGAATACCTTACTAGATTTTCTTAATTTTTTATTACATTATAGGTCTCTGTAGATACAGTCATGTGACTTGTCTTAGAGTCTCCATATATTTCTTTTATTTTCTAATGTAGACATTATGATTTCAATCAAATATACTTTATTTCAGTTGGCAATAAACCCTTAACATCCAACCACTCCTTATCCATTTTTCTTGTAGATCTTCATATCTTTCTGCTTACATTCATGAGCCAGTCATCATTTTTCTGTTGCTGTTCAGAAAGTTTTTTTTGTTTTTTAGATATGAGAATATGTTGACAACCAGTGATTTTTTTGTATGCCTTAGAACTTTAATATATAATGGAAGATTGGCGAAAATTCTTCATTGGACTCTGTATTAGATTGAGTTAAGCTTATTAATATTTATATGCACTTATGTAAATATAAGAAGATATCTACATGCTAAGATATTGATTCGTGTATGTATCTATTTGTACAAATTTACATGTACATACACATAAATACATATTATATATATACATAATCAATATTTGATTTAAAAAAACTAGAGGTATGATTTATTTTATTAATATCTCGATGTTTATTTGTATAATCTTGAGAACATTATGATTTGAAATGACTTATCACTTATAGGGGTTTTACATGTAAATAATAACAAAAAAAAATAATTTTACATTGGATAAGCGATAGTGAAATGTATTGGCTACAATCACAAAACATGAACAAAATATCAATAGATAAAGAATTATTAGTGAAGGCAATTGGAAACAAATTAATGTAAGGGAGAACGTGCGAATAACAAATTGAAAAAAGTATTTGAAGATAGGTAGATAGATACGAACAGACTGAGATAGATAGATAGATACGAACAGACTGAGATAGATCGATAGATAGATACGAACAGACTGAGATAGATAGATAGATAGATAGATAGATAGATAGATAGATAGATAGATCTCCGAAAAATTTTACTCGTAATGTATGTAAAGAATAATGCTTTGTTGTAGGTTGGATATTAATTTCACTGATTACGAAAAAATAAGGATGCCAACTCAAACACTGTAATGACGTTTGTTAACCTCTATAGAATAAAGTTTTATTATTAATAATAATAATAATAATAATAATAATAATAATAATAATAATATAGTTTATAGTATATTTATTAAGCAACACTTAGAGAAGTACGCGATTTAAGAAAAGAAATAAAAAATACACATTGTTTAATAATATTTAATATTTCGATTGTATGTCTGTCTTATTCAAGCTATACTTAAAAATTGTATACAAGTTGAAAATATTGAAAATTCTACAAAAAAAAATCTCGTCTTTGTACAAACGTCGCTTGTCTTGAGAAAAATGGTTGTAATGGTAACCAACGCGTCAAAACGAATGAAACGCATGAATGGCATGCAACTGAAACGTGAGTAATATGATGGTGATCGTTCACATCTTGAATTTTCCTTCTTTTTTTATTTTTTTTATTGGTTAATAAGAAGAATGAATCAAACAGCTTGGTATAAATGCCATGAAACTCTCATGTGATTCTTTTCATTCACTCGGGGTGGCAAGTTAGTAGTTTGCATATTCAAATATCTGCATGCTTTTTATGGGTTGAAAGTTCGGAGGATTCTGGAGATTTTTTTTTTTTAAATGACGTTCGTCGAAATTACAATTGTTTGTAATAAAATGTTCCGCAATTTATGTTGTCGTTACATTGTTGTGTTTGACATCATAACAGTGACCATTATATTCTTTAAGTTAACTTTGTCTGTTGAGAAACTCACACGGATTAAGTCATGTTTGTTACGCTGGGTGGCGTAAATATCAGATGGGAATCCGTAGAAATGCCAGCGTCTGAAGAAATCATGATGTTTCTCTTTGAATCTGTGATAGAATTGCTTTGACTCATTTTGTTGCATAAGGAACTGGATTTTCCCCTTCTATGGAGTACAACGATCCGAAACGCCAATAAAGTTTTTAGCGTGAACGCTTGTATTTGTTAAAATTTGTCTGGTGTTTTTATTTCGTTTGAAAGAAACGATAGGCCGAATAGAAAAATCTCTTTAAAACTCGGATATTTTTGCGAAATATGTCCATAGCAGCCATGTACTACATTCGAAACTCCAGCAAAGTTGCGGTGCCAATTGATCACTAATGGGATTGTGACAGAATTTTGATTGTGTTTTTCGAAGTTTTGATCTGGAATAAAATTATGTCAATTTTCATTTTTAGCTATTTCGTTGGCAATTTGTTTCAATATCAACTGAAACACAGAATATTTTCTCTTGAAATATTCTCCAGTTATCTTTGCGAAACTAATTTAAATTCTTTTATTGCTACCAATGGATTCTTTGTTCCAGGCTACCTTCCCTTTTGTTGAAAAGATTATGTTATACATATGTATGGCCTTGATGTTTATATTCAGGAAAACCCTCCCACTTTCAAGGGAATTGTCTCTTGAATCCAGATGATTCTTTCATGCGCTTTCGACTTTCGTTTAAGTACTCTGTCATCTAAGCTCTTTGTTTTTCCTTTATTACTCTACTTCTCAGGAATGTAATATATTAAAAAAAAATTCTGATTATATATAAATACCTCTCTCCCCACACCATTTCATCTGTGAACATTTTTGTGTTTTTTGGCGTTAATGCTCATCATGTCATTTGACTTAAGCGTTCTAAAATTACTGATGTTGCCCTTAATTAGACTTTGAATGTTTCCGTTGCTCGTTTCACTAATAAATCTGATCAACATTCTTCCTTACTTGATTTGTTCCTTGCCTCCTCTCCTTGCTCTTGTCGAGCATCACAACTCTGTCCTCTTGGTAATTCAAAGGCTGTACTATCTACTGATATTTCTTTTGAGTCGTCCACTGGAAAGGAATCTCCTATTCATTGATCTTTCTGAGATCAGCGTACTGACTGGGATTCATTTCTTGACTTTCTTCGAGAGGACCATTTCACTGATATTCTTAAACTTCCTATTGAGAATTTTGCCACAGAGGCTTCTTCTTGGGTTCAAGCTGTCATTGATACATTTGTAGCTTCTCATAAATAGTAATCTTCTCCTTGATTCACACCGGCGTGTTCAGCTGCTGTAGCCCAAAGGTGTACCAGCGAGATAGTAACGATCACAACAGAATCCTCTTTGTGTCTGATCGTAACGATCACAACAGAATCCTCTTTGTGTCTGATCGTAATAATTGTAAAGGTCTCCTCAAACAGACTAAGTATTTGTTTTCTGATAGAATGAGGCACTGTATAGGCTCTAACAAATTTGTTTCGGTGACTACTGGCGACTCTGTAATAGTGTATTAAATATCACGCCTCTCTTTACTCAATCTTCTACTGATAAAGTAGAATGTTTTGTTCCTAAATTCTCCTCATTTTATCCTCTTAATTCATATGGAGTACCTTTGTCTGACTTTACACTTATAAGTGAGTCTCTGTTGAGTGATATGCATATAACCCTGTCCATGGTTTCTGCTACCAACTCTAAACTGAATCCACAAAGAGCATGTGAAGATGGTATTCCTACAATAGTCCACAAGAAATGTGCATCTGAACTCACTCCAGTTCCTTTAAAACTTTACAATAAATGCTTTACTGCTCCTTACTTTCCTGCTTGTTGGAAATTCTCTTTTGTAGTTTCAGTCTTTAAGAACTTAGGTGAACCGTCTGATTCTTCTAACTATCGGCCTATTAGCCATTTATCTCTTTTTGGCAACTACTAGAGTCTCTAATTAACTCTGAATTGGTTAAGCATCTCATCTCGCAGGTCTTCTTTCAGATTCGCTTTTCTAGGTTAACTGTTTATGTATTAAGTATTATTGCTGGAAGAGTCTATCAAGTTTTAGATAAGGATGGTGAAGCTCCAGTTGTTGCTTTGGACATCTTGAAGGCATTTGACAGGGTTTGGTAAATTGGTCTTCTTCACAAGTTGAAAGGTTATAGTATTTCTAGACGAATTATTGAATTGATAAAATGTTTCTTATCAAATCGAAAAATGAAAATTGTCTTTAATAGCCACTCTTCTGGATCATTTTTTGCTACAGGTGTCACCAGAGTTCTACCTTTGGATCTACGTTGTTGCCTTATTTTCATAAACGACCTTCCTAATATCGTCAGTACTCAACTCGGTATCTATGCTGAAGACACAACTATTTACGCCTGTCTTAACGAATGCTGTCTGAACGATTCGATAAGGTCAAATTGGCAGATGATCTAGAATGGCCTAAAAACTGTTGTTAAATAGAGCAAGGAATGACTTGTTAATTTTAATGCATCCAAAGTGAAACTGCTCTCAGTTAATCCTCTGAGAGAACACGTTTTACCTTCTATCAATATGACTGATGCTAACCTACAGGAGATTTGTTTATTATGCCTTCTCTGACTAATGGTCCCCACTGGCATGAAGTGAAAAGATTATAGTAATTAAATCACTAGGTCTTCTAGGAAATTTGGTTCACTGTGTCGTTCTAGACATTTTTCTCCCCAAAATCTATCTAACATATGTTTATGTCTACCAGTCGTCCTTGGTTTGAATATTTCTGCCACATCTAATCTGGTTCTCCTGTTATTTATTTAGAGCTTCTTTGTAAAATCAAAACCTGACATGTCGCCTTCAGTCCCTTTCCCACCCCCGTATCGTAGCTTCTCTGTGTCTTTTCTATAAATATTTTCATGGTAATTGTTCTGATAAAATTTCGTCTATGATACCTAGACTTTATGAATTTAAACGCAGTACTAAATTGGGCGCAAGGTCTCATTTTACAGTTGAGTTGGCTAACAGTTTCTTCTATCGCAATTTTTACTTGCTAACCTCTCGCTCGGCTTCTTGCTTTCCAGCCAACTTTGATCTTCAAAAATTTAAATTCAATGTCTATAGGGGTTTTATCTTCTGCCTTCCTAATTTCTGTTCTTTTATCGTTTTTTCTCCTTAATAGTATTTTTGTTTTTCTCATATTTTCTAACACACAGTAACTCATTGCATCAATAGCTTTATTGCTTTGCTAGCAACGAAATGATTAAAAGTACCAAAAACGAAAACTTTCGTTCACGCTAGCTACATTCCATACGTTTTGTCGCGTTATCAGTACAACTGTTTTCTTTTTCAAGACAAGTGACGTTTGTACAAAACAATTATTTTTTAATATTCTTTGTTAAACTCTATTTCTTGTCTTTTCATTTTCTTTGTTGGTGTAAAATATTGGAAGTCTTACGTCAGTCATTTTATTTGCTAGTATTATTATTATTATTATTATTATTATTATTATTATTATTATTATTATTATTATTATTATTAAATACTTTTAGTATTATTATTAATATTCATACATACCGGAACCCAATTCTAAAGAGGAAACAAGGGATAAACCTTCTACTCCTGTTCAAAAGACCGAAGTGGACTGTGAACCTATCTACTCGTATTGATAAAAGAAAAAGTAATTCAATAGTAAATAAAAGTTCAGAGTTTTAAGAGGCAATGTTAGAAGTATAGAGTTGAAGTAGTCTTTAGAAGGAACTGGAAACCCAATCCTAAAGAGGAAACAAGGGATAAACCTTCTACTTCTGTTCAAAAGACCGGAGAGGAGTGTGAACCTATCTACTCGTATTGATAAAAGAAAAAGTAATTCAATAGAAAATAAAAGTTCAGAGATTAATGAGGAGATATTAGAAGTATAGAGTTGAAGTAGACTTTAGAAGGAAATGGAAACCCAATCCTAAACAGGAAACAAGGGATCAACCTTCTACTCCTGTTCAAAAGACTGGAGAGGAGTGTGAACCTATCTATTCCTATTGATAAAAGAAAAAGTAATTCAATAGTAAATAAAAGTTCAGAGTTTTACGAGGAGATGTTAGAAGTGTAGAGTTGAAGTAGACTTTAGAAGGAATTGAAAACCCAATATTAAAGAGGAAACAAAGGATAAACCTCTACTCCTGCTCAAAAGACCGGATTGTGATATTAGTTCAAGCTGTATCTTAATACAGGAATCTCTAAGGAATACCAATTTTACCTTTCACGGCGTTGCTTTTCGTGAAGAAATAGGGAGATGTAAAAATATTTTACGTTTCAACTATTTGCAAATTGACATTTCAGTAAAAAAAAAGAAAGACTCAACAAAACTGTGAATAATTCTGTGATAGAAAATGATCCAAAACCTGTGTAAGAGAACGTGACACAAATTCCCATGAATTGATGAGAATAATTTAAAATTATTTAAGCGTATCTAACAGGAAAAATTCGATAAATAGGCTTTTATTGAATGAAGAACAAAAATAGAACATGGACATTTACAGTAATTATGTTGAAATTGCCTGAAATTCTCAGATTAATCAAAAGCTTTGAAACAAAGTTGTTTGGAATTAATGCTTTAATCCTTGTTCTCTTTGTGTGTGTTTTTGTTGTTATTTTTGCCCTGCTTTGTTTTTTTTTGTTTGTTTTTTTTATTATCAGTGCTTCAATTGAAGTGTTTTTAACACATCGACTAAAACATAGCGATAAAACCAATAAGGATAAGATTATTACTATTAACGACTCGTATAGTGTATGTGAAATTGCTTCTCCATTATATCATTACTCGTGATAAAAATGGATTTTGTATGATAAATAGTTCACAATAGCAGGATGCAAATGAAGTGCCAAAATATTTACAAAAAAAAACATGCAATGAGAATTATTGCGAGCATTTGATTAAACCATAACTGTTTGACATATCTTCCTTCAAACTGATCCAACAATTCAAATACATAGATAGGCTGACCAATATAAAGGAATGCATTGTAAATTTACACAGCACTCCGTTTGATGAAAGGAAGTGGCGAACAGATTTACTGCTGCATACGTTAAAAAAACAGACGCTACTGGAAATTGATATGCAGAAGCTAAAGGCCCTGATGGAGAAAATCAGTAAAACGGTAACTGAATAAGAAACATGTAGAACGGAGAAGAAGAGAGAAAAGGGGAATGATCTGGCCTTAAATAGTTTCAGCAAATGACAGTTGAATATTTGTAATCACACTTGTCTTTCAAACTGTTTGGTTAATTTATCACAAGCGATCACATGAAAATCATCCCATAATTCATTACCCTGTTGAAAACAATTGCCTGTGCTCAAAATGTAGTAAATCAGTCAAAAACTCAGGTGGTCTAAAATATCACATGAAAATCAATCAGGCTGCCAACGCTCAGCCAGCAGTTGTTACTCTTAACAACGATTCAGCAGGTAATTATACTTCGTATATGTAACTTTCTCTCTCTGTCTCTCACTCTCTATGTCTGTCTGTCTCTCACTCTCTATGTCTGTTTGTCTGTCTCTCTCTCTCTGTGTCTACATCTCTCTCTCTCTCTCTCTCTCTCTCTCTCTCTTTCCCATGGCCGAACCAACAGAACAATAATTCATTGTTTTCCTGACATTTCTAATCATAAAATAATAAATAAGCAAAGAATTACTATCAATTTTTTTTATTGCCATAAACGCTATATTTAGTGAGTATATATTTTTGAATAGAGATTCTTGTTCTTGAACCGTAATATAAATGTCAACTGGTCTAGAGATCGAAAGTCTTAATAAAGAAGATATACCTTCCGATATCTAGCTGGTAGACATTAATTCCATTGTTAAAAAACAGTTATACCTACTTAAACTGAAATACCCAATAAATATAACGTTTATCGTAATCATATTTTTACTAAAAAAAGTTTCGTTCAAATTTTTTATTAAATCAAAACCAGGGGAGAAATTTAAGGAAGCTTTATGTCGTAATGGGTAAATTTCGTTAATTACTATTGAATATATAAAGCCTTTCAGGTAGATAAAGTTCCTCTGGCCCGAAATGTGGTAGTAAATTAGTTTTGAAAAAAATTACTCAACCATCACCTTTTAGTTTATCCCACGAAATTCAGGAGGTAATTCCAAACTTTTGGCCTATGGTGTGAGACTTAAACTATAATAGTATTGGAAAAAAAATTTTTTAATTAATTAGTTTAAATGCTCTCAATATGCTCTATTTTCAAATTTGAAAACCTTAAATATAAATCAAATATTTTTTTCTTTCTGTAGACATCCTCAAATAGGTTAAACCGTGTATAGTGAAATAGATTTCGACCCCAACTGGAATATTGAGAACTACATGTGTACCAATGATAACGAGATTCTACGTTACGTATATTAAGTACGTTAGGGTTTACGAAATTACTTTCCACAAAATTTATTTTTAGCTAAATAGTAAGAAGAAGCATGACCCTTTAGAATTCATGCAAGAATGTCTCTCCAAAACTTATTTTTCTCTAGATTTTGTGTATTGGGAATCGTCCTGACTGTTCTTACTAAATTTAATGGAGTATTTCCCACGTTACTTAGCACACAGTTTTGAATTCAGAGATATCCTTTTCTTATACTTGTTACTCTATCAAGGCTGTAAAAACAGTCCTCCTCCATTCTTTCATCCATAGCCATGTGAAGTGATAAATATGTCTTCCTCAAGGACATTAGCACGAAAAGAAATAGGCGGACTGTAATTTGAATTCAGTTTGCCGACTTCCGCACCGCTAAGCATTGTTTCATCCGCGTATCAGAGTTGAATGATACCAAATCTTACAGAAATCAAACTGTTTTTGAAATTCTTAATGAATAAATATCAAGTTACAAGCCATAAAAACAAAGAATGGAAAACTGAAAAACGGAACCGGGAGAATTTAAAATCGATTAAGATAGATTATAAGTAGTGAGTTATTCAAATTTTGTTACATTCTATAAGAATTTTCAAATGCTCCTTCATAAAATATGCCTGCAGTTACATAGCTCTTTATGTACACGCATACACACAAAATAGATAGATAGATAGATAGATAGATAGATAGATAGATAGATAGACAGATAGATACGAACAGACTGAGATAGATAGATAGATAGATAGATAGATAGATAGATAGATAGATAGATACGAACAGACTGAGATAGATAGATAGATACGAACAGACTGAGATAGATAGATAGATAGATAGATAGATAGATAGATAGATAGATAGATAGATACGAACAGACTGAGATAGATAGATAGATAGATAGATAGATAGATAGATAGATAGATAGATAGATACGAACAGACTGAGATAGATAGATAGATAGATAGATAGATAGATAGATAGATAGATACGAACAGACTGAGATAGATAGATAGATAGATAGATAGATAGATAGATAGATAGATACGAACAGACTGAGATAGATAGATAGATAGATAGATAGATAGATAGGAACAGACTGTGATAGATAGATAGATAGATACGAACAGACTGCGATAGATAGATAGATAGATAGATAGATAGATAGATAGATAGATAGATAGATACGAACAGACTGAGATAGATAGATAGATAGATAGATAGATAGATAGATAGATAGATAGATAGATAGATAGATAGATAGATACTAACTTACCTTCATAGCAGGATCTAAGTATGTACACGTGTGCATTATAAAATATACGTCTTATGGATAATAATTTGATGGAACATCTTTGCAATTTAAGAATGCATATTTTTGTGTAATAGCTCTAACACATTTTCGCGTTTACAGTTCTACTATACTATAATTTTAAAATATTAATTACTAATTGCTAACTAGTTGCTTTCTCGGCAAAAAATATAAAGCTGACGGTATATTCATTTTTATTTTATTTTTTCATATTGTTATTTGAAATGTCGAAAATAAAATATCATTTTTGAAGATTTTTATAGATATCGCCAACTAATAAAATAGCGAAACACTAAAGTTGTCAATACCCTATAAAAATCTTCAAAAATGATATTTTATTTCGACATTTCTTAATTGTAATTAGATAATTCCCATTAACAGAAAATTGGTTACATAAAAAAGAATTAAAAAATTAGTAGACGTGAAAGCATTTTTTCGTTTTCTGCTAAATGCATACTTATTTAAATAAGTAAATTTCGTTTTAAATCTTTCTCATTTCTTTCTTTTCTTTTAATTAAACGTAATTTTTCTGACTTTCCACCGATAAGAAATTTATACACGATTAATCCTTACATCACTATCTTTAGGCGTTCATGTAACAAATCTTAAGAAAAGAAACCTGTTTAATGTAATGAATGAAAGAATGAATGAAATAGTATTTTTTTTTTAAATCATTTCCTATTTGGTCTTTCCGCAATTAAAGGAATGATGACGAGTTAAGGAAACAACGACAGAAAAGAGAAAAAGAACCTCTGCGTCCATTTAATTTAAGATAAATGTTAATTTAAATATTTAGCCTTCAAAAGAAATTACGTACTGAGACGTCCACGTAAGGCACAAAAGAATTTTTGGTCCAATCCTAATCAATGATGCAGATTCAAACAGAAATTTGTAAGCTTAATTGTTTTTTATTAAAAAAAAAAAAAAAAAAAGCATGTTAAAATTTCATCAACTTGATACTTAAAATTATCAGCGGAACTTTGAAAAAATAGGTATTTTCACAAATTCAGATGCAAAATTACTTTTACGAATCTTCTGCTAAAAATTATTATATATCGATATTTTTAAAATCTTTAGCAAAACAGTATCTTATTAGGTTGGTGCAAAAATAATGACGTAATAATGTCGTTTTTTGACGTATTTTTTAACGTCAATAAACGACATTATTTCGTCATTATTTTTGAACCAACCTAATATATAAGTAATATCTGTTAGTTTCTTTTGTTAGAGTTTGTTAAATTCTAAGTCTTTTTAAAGAAAATTACTTTAGCAATGGATGTACGGAATAATTTCATATCAGTAAAAATTTCGGTTGGAAATTAATTTTTAATGGTAAAAATATCAATTCATTATATTGGAATGTTAAATCTGCATTAAGCTTCAAAGTATTAAATTAAAATATTCTTAAAGAAAAATATGTTATTCGAAAAGATATATTAGGTTGTCACACATGAAATGACGCATAATTTTGTTGGTTGTTGATCCGGTCATCTAACGAAGTAACCTCCTTAGTATATAAAAAATATCTTGACTTATTCCTGATTCTTTTCCTTTCCATATAATTTTCCTTTCGTTGTATTGTTGCTCATAAGCCCAATTAAAATGATTACAATGGGACAATGTCAAGCAATCTTACTATATGAGTGTAAATTTGGTGATTCTGCCTCTGAAGCATTTTGGAATATCAAGGCAGCCTTTGGTAATGGTATTGTTGAAATCAGAACTGTACAGAAATGGTTTCAGAAGTTTTATTCGGGAGATTATCGTCTTGAAAATAAACGAAGGGGAAAACCACAATTGGTTATCAGACATGATCAATTGAATGTTTTAGTTGATCAAAATCTGAAAACTATGGTTTGAAATCTTGTATCAGAAATCCAAACATCTCGCACAAATGTTTCTTGGAACTTTAAAGAAATTGAAAAAGTAAAGAAACTGGATTGGTTTCTTCCGCATGAATTGGAATGAAATTTAAAACAAAAAGTGACTTTGAGGTATGCTATCTGTTGCACTCTTGACTGGAAAAGAACCATTTTTGCATTGAATCATTACATGCGATGAGAAATGGATACTCTTTGAGAATAGTCCAGTGGTTAGATGTAAGTGAAACACCAAAACAATACCTAAAACCTACATTGCGCACTAAAAAGTTAATTGTTACTGTATGGTGGCCTGTCAAATGGGTTATTCATTATTCAGTCTTGCCTCAAGGTCAAATAATAACAGTAACATCGTATTGTGGAGAAATTGAGCGTATACATTAAAAATTGAAAAAGAAACATTCTAGACTTGTGAATAGGAGTGGCCTAATTTTGCTGCACGACAACGCACAGCTGTAAGCAAGACTGAAAAAACATACAACGAATCGGCAGTTTGTACAATAAACTATCGAAAAATCATCTCCCGTGGTGAGTGATCAGAGGGCGAAAGACCCTGAACACGTTTCAAATTATACGAATGCAGGAGGTGCGCTTGAAGTGTCCTCCTTACGGAACTATGGGATGTCCGACATGCTAGAGCCACTTGACAAGTGTTTATAACTGGATCGTCACCGACAGCCTGTAGAATGTGTTTTTCATGATCAGACGTACGAGCGTATATTGGTCTTCCTCCATCCATAGTTTGTGGTGTCACGTATCCTGTCTCAGCAATGCGACGATAAACAGCAGCAACGTTTGGAGGACTAGGCTGCCTTCGGTCTAAAAACGCAATATGATACAACTATGCAATCTCGCGTCCATTATCATTCGTGCGCTGCATGTAAAGATCCTATCTGCCTACTTACGATACGAATCTCCTGCCATTGTTAAATGTGACACTCCTCAGTTAACTCACTACTACACACGTTAAACGTTGAAAACAGACTAGGTACAAATATACATTAATAACAAATGTAACCTAGTCTATATGGTTCCATCTACCGTAAACTTTCATTTAACTCAGAAACGAAAGATTTGCCGACATATAGAATTTTGTCTTTGGTATGAGGGGCCTACTCCCAAAACTTTGCAAATGTATTTTGGTACATCCGAGCTTTCTGAATATGAGGCCCGGATTCGAATCTCAGTATGGTCGATTTGTCAGGAAGTCAACTTACTGATGTTATAGGACTGCATCGAGGTCTATCCCAGCGTGCAAGACGTTTAGAAAGACCCTGAAAACCATACCACGGAGTGACCCGTCTTGTGAGTGAAATTGGGTAGACGGAACTCTTGTTGGCCGTCGATGGCCCTGCTAGCACGAAGCCACAAGTCATTGTGGCCGAAGGCTGGCCTTGTTCAAATTTAATTGTTGATCACGCTAGATAACACGCTCTCTCCCAAAAACTGTAACTAAGGTCTGCTCAGTATAGTTGCAATATAAACCGCAGGTGGGCTCTGTGGATGTTGAGCAAGCGCACCGTCTGTAATATGGATTGGCTAGCCACCCCAGTAGACGGGTATCCTCGAATACGAATGGCCAGCTATTATATATATATATATATATATATATATATATATATATATATATATATATATATATATATTAGACCAATTTAATAAACTGGCTCATAATACACGTTCTAAGAAAAATATCATTAATGATGATACTGACCAATATAATTGTAGGAAATCCGACCAACGCCCATTGCCAAATGAATGTTTAAATCTCTTGTTTATCTATACAGTAGAGAATCCGGTGGCTGAAAAATTACATATTCTTTCAAGACTTTATGGTATCAACACACCTTGTCCTTCACCAAAAGTTCTTACAGATATAATACATCACTTTATAAATATTTTTGAGGTTTTTTAAGATAATAACACTCCTAAGGTAAAATGGAAAATTTTAAAAACGGCAAGGACATGTAGATCATTATATCAACCTTGTTTTCTCTGCTTATATGAAAAATGGAAAATTATCAGATTCAATAAAAATTTCTTATTAAATCAAAGGAATGAATTCACAGTAAATTGTAAACATAGTTTACCTTTTACCTTACAATTTAGTTAAACTTTGGAATTGATTATGATTTTTCTTGCATTTTAGTTCTACTGCGTTGCAACATATATCGCTTAACTTTCTATTTATAGGATTAATTTGGTTTTAATATAATTTTGTATTAATCTCCTGGCAGTATTAGTAACATCTATGGCTGTACTGGTATTTGGTTGGTATTTTTGACATTTTACATTTATTGGTTATTGTTATTAACATCTTATATGAATAATCTTTGTTCAACAGTTGCATATTAATTTACCAAATAATTATATACGTTTAAATTATTTACTAGTTTCTTAAATATGCTATTTATTTATCAACTATTAAAAAATTATGTAGGGAACCCACAAAGTATATAACTTGTTTAGCATTTTGCTAAATTACCTCTGCACCCCATGTTTATTTTTTAGGTAATGGCATTATCCAGTTTGTATATTTTATGTATCCATTTATGTGTCCGTTTATGTCTAGCTGTTGTTAGCTGCCAATCTATGGATCATGAACCATCTGTAAAAAAAATAGTTTTTTAATTTTTGCTTCTTTGCTTAGTTTAAATTTAATGTAGGTCATATTTGATTGGTTGATTAGAGTAAAGCCTACAAACCTTATAACCCGTCACTTTTTCTTTTTTCATAAAAAGAGGTTGTATTTTGCTTTTATATCTAAATAAACCGTTCACTAGCCAGTAATTTACAATCGCCTAATGAGATGCATTGATACTTAAGATGTAGGTGGTCATGGCTTTCCACAACTTCTTCTCCTTTGTAGCTCTTAATAAATTTTATATTTTTGTTCTCTCTCGTAACTCTTGTTCCGCCATCCATTTACTCAAGCTCACTAAGTAGGTTAAGCGTTGTGTCATATGAGTATCAGATTTTCCAAACCGTCTTTCCTCATTATGTGCCCTAGAAATTTCAACTGTCTCTAATTACTCACATGTTCGGTTTATGGTATAGTCATCAACTTTCTGTAGAACCACATTTCTGTTGCTTCTTCATCTGTGAGAAGATTGTTCAGCATTAACTGCCATATAGGAGGACACACACCACGTAACAGTTCAGTATTCTTTTCTTTGTTTCTAACGGAGATTTTCTGTCCCTTAATACTTTACTTAGCTTTTTGAATGCATCTTTGTCCATCCCAGTGCGTCTTCGGATTTCAGTGTCGCACTTTCCGTCCTCTGTTAAAATATTTCCCTAATATTTAACTTTTTATATCTGTCTTATTTATGTATAGGCCATATAAGCATTTAAGAATTGCTTTAAGAAATTTATATTAATTTTCCAGTGAATTTCAAAACCATGTGAAAAATTCTTGAAAATGACCAATGATGTTTGAAAGTGTTGCATACTTAAAGAGGTAACAAACAGTCAAAAGTCGTACTCGAGTAAAAGGAACAGAATCGCAGGATAGTAATTCCCGAAGCAAGTATATTTACCTTAACCCCCGCACGCGAGGCAGGGTGTGACACAAGGCCGTTTTTAATGCGGGGCAAAACCGAGCCCGCTTACTCGGGCAAAATTTCCTCGGAGACACCGTATACACGGGGTCGGGTAGCTGTCTACCACCCCAGACGATACTCTGCACTTCGGCATAGCCTCGTCTGGGTTCCTTTCTGACCAAAGGCAGAGAGTTCGACTAACTTAGATGGAGACGAATCTCCAGCTAATTGCCGAATCAAGGATATTTGCCAACCGCCCCACGCGGCCAGATGTGGCAAAAGGCCGAATTTAACGTGGGGTATCCTAGCCCGTAGGCTCAGGCAAAACTTCCCCGTAAAAAACGAGGTCGGGTAGCTGTCTACCATCCCAGACGAGACTCTACACTTCGGCATAGCCTCGTCTGGGTTCCTCTCTGCACTAAGGAAGAGAGTTCGACTAGCTTAGCTGGAGACAAATCTCCAACTAATTGCCTAAGGAAGGTTATTTACCTTTCCTCCCAGTGAGGCATGATGTGCCACAAGGCTGTTTTTAATGCGGGGAAAAACCGAGCCCGTAGACTCGGGCAAAAATTCCTCGTAGACCCCGTATATACGGAGTCGGGTAGCTGTCTACTACCCCAGACAATACGCTGCCCTTCGACACCCGGTTAGATGTGGCAGAAGGTCGAATTTAACGTGGGGTATCCTAGCCCATAGGCTCGAGCAAAAATTCTTCGGGTAACTGTCTACCACCCCAGACGATACTCTGCCCTTCGGCATAGCCTCGTCTGGGTTCCTCTCTGCCCGAAGGTAGAGAGTTCGTCTGGGTTCCTCTCTGTTCAACTAGCTTAGCTGGAGACGAATCTCCAACTAATTGCCGAATCAAGCCCCAAGGTATATCTTGTGCTCACTATATATAGCTACTGATATAGCCAGTCCACATAGGAAGTGTGGGACATTCAATTACATCAAAACGTAAAAGAAGTTTTATACGCTGGATATTTTATACACTGCATCATTTTTATGGACACAAGAAAAAATTGCAAGCAATTTTTAAAGCAAACATTGACTATATTCTTCATTAAAACCAGATTAAATTGATTTTTATATACATGTGAGGGTGCATGTATATGTACGCATTACTTTGTTGCCGTAAATAGATTCTACGCCTTATCTCTTTGATGCCAACAAATTTATATAGACAGTTTCTTCATATAGACAGTTTCTGAGTGATTTTTAAAGGAATTGTTTTAATGACACATCTGATGTCTATGTGGGAGTTAATGGTTAATATGTCTGACCATTATTATTAATTAGTGCGTTCAAATCTCATTAATTTTCTATTCTGATAATGCCAGACGACACTGAGCTTCGTAAATGAGGACGTTTTATTATGGGACACTCATTTTGAGCGATTTCCGTTGACCATTACGACTGACGGTGGAGTAATAGATAGCGACTTCGATTGAGGAATCGGAGAGCCAGTCGAATCTATTGCATTCACTTATTTGATAATACCTTTGGAAAAGGTATGAATCCACTTCTTCCCCCCTCCCTCGCACCAAATAGCAGGACAGACCGGGTTCTATAGCCTTGGGTGGCAACTGGTCTACCGCAAAAGGAAATGGCAACCTAATGCGGAAAAAATCTGTCTTGTTAGTCATGTATCAAAAGATACATGATCGCCTAAGCATGTATCACGCATGGCACGAACTGATTACGACTGAGAAGTGAATTTGACTATCATTAATTTTCCATTCTTGTAATGCCACAAGACAGTGAGCTTGTATACGGCTTCTTAAATAAGGGCGTTTTAGTGTGGGATAATGGTTATAAGCGATTCCAATAGGCTATTGCCACTGAGTAGTGATTTTCATTCTTATTAGTTCCTCTATACTTGCAACCTTATGCAAAACTAAGCTACGGTTAATAAATAACATCACTGATTAATGTAATACCTGTTAACGAGTTACTCCCTTTTTACCTTCACATTACTCCAAGTTAGACACATACTTTAAAATAATATTCCAAGCATACATATGCGGGTATCTATATAAGTGATTGCATTCTTATATGTGTGAGTTTTTCTATGTATCTAGACATGTTCATACATATCTATATATTCATGTATTAACATGGACATTCACTCACACACGCAGACTCGACGTAAAGTAAATACTAAAATTAGTATATGAGATGAAGAATAATCTAGATATATAATATTACTGCGACACATAAGCGCTTTTATACTGTTTAATATATTTCAGTTATGAGATATATATATATATATATATATATACATGCGTGTGTGTATATGTATAAAACTGTGCATGTGTTTGTGAGTACGTATATATATATATATATATATATATTCTGACCTGCAGAAGAAGCCGAAACCAAGAGATTTTCAGCAAAATGCGTTGTTTATAAGCTTTTCCACTTTCTCTCATCATCTACACGTTTGTTTCGGATAGTATTATACATCCTAAAAATACATACACGCATACACACACATGTATATATATATCGTAGAAATACACACACACATATATATATCCATCCTAGAAATATATATATATATATATATATATATATATACATATACATATACATATATATGTATATGTGTATGTGTATATATATATATATATATATATATATATATATAGAGAGAGAGAGAGATAAGTATAGGATTGGTGTATACAGAATAAATTCCAATAACCAAAAAATACTATTCTTAAAAGCGTACTCAATACAGAGTAGAGCAAATATAATTC